>CM026212.1:1996588-2041588 GCA_014839995.1 Xenentodon cancila | reverse complement strand
ATTAAATTAAATATGAGACCAATTTTAAATGAAAATCAATCACAAAAAGGTAGAATCGAGAAATCCAAATCTTGATTAAATCAAGATTAAAATACTACCAGCAACAGCTGAAGCTCAATAAGCCAAAATCCATCCATCCACTCTTATCTGAGCATTTTTCTTACATTATTCTGTTTAATTACCATTTATGAAAAGTCCCCTACTTACCCGCAGTTTAAAGCCTACAATACCCAGGATGCATCTTGTAGTTCTGCTGCCAGCGGCTGTAAGTTCATTGCGGTGTTGCTCATCTTAACGAGGTGTGGCCCACAATATATGAGCGTGGCCTACAGTTTCTGGGTGTGGCCTGCAGTATGTGGGTGTGGCAAAGGAGCATCTTATACCTGTATTCCTGTATGAATCCTGAAGGCGTTCGTGACATACAAGTGGAGTGTTTATTGTAATAAATTAACTCCTCTCTTTTGAAAACCGGCGCCCTTTGTTCAGCCGAATGTGTATTTCTTATGCAAAGGTTTACTGTATAACTCTGTAGTTACACTTGAATGTTAACTTCACTGTCTTTGCAGTCCGTATAATTCTGTTTATGATCTTCAGCAGCTGGAGGTTAATTCATTTGTGTTCTTAAGTCTCCATCTAGTGGCCATTTGATGGTATTGCCGCTGAATTCAACTGCTGTTTACACGCTGTATTGTGTAGGTTGTACACAGTAACTAATACACATCTGTATTCCTGTATTTGATAAAAATTTAATTTAAAAATTAATTACTTAATTAAAAAACTACCTTCTGTTTCCAGGGTGCCCGTTGTCATCCTTTGATCCACCAGTGTCTTAGAAATAAGACTAATAATAACTCCTAGAATTACTGGACAACTGAAACATTGATTAAGTTCATCAGTTAGTTGATCCAGTCAAACAGGATCTAGACTGAGATTTGCTCTATAAACCTTTACAATCTACTCAGTGTGAGAACCTTTAAAGAACTTTTCCAAGTACAGATGCAGCTCCGATGAAGCACATTGGATGTTTCCCTTATCAATTATAATCAAGCTTTCAGTAAATATATTTAGATAAAATGCTTTAAATTTATAATTGAGATAATTATGTTCACTGTATGTTATTTAACAAATAACGAATAAAGTACTTATAGATGTTGAAACGGAGAGGAACCAAACACAATCATCTCTGCCTTCTTTAATTTCTAAAGTCACATCAGAATGTGATCTTAACTACTTTTCTAATCGCTGATTTAAGCCTCTAAACAAACACAAACTGCCTTTGTGTCCAATATTTTCATATTTTGTAATGAATCTTTATGCTCTGATCCAAAATTAGTGGAAATGAATGAATGAATAAAGAAATGTAGGCTTGAGACGACGACGTTGTGAAATAGTGTAAAACAGGTGAAGTCAGCTGAACGGAAGTGGAAAACAAAAGCACTTTTCGTACAACAGTTGGCGGTATGTGGCCGAGCGGTCCAAGGCGCTGGATTGAGGAGGCGTGGGTTCAAATCCCACCACTGCCATCAGGACTTCAAATAGAGATTGGATTAGATTTGAACCAGACCTAGGACTTCTTCAGAAGACTGTAGCTTGAATCAAGTACTAAACCTCGCTTGTAATGGTCTTTGTTTCAGGGAGTTTTAGCTACAACAAATGTTTCCTTCATAAGGAATCCTTCATAACCGCTGTCATTTCTTAATGTTTTATTAACTTACCATTCAATTTTCCATCTTTACTGTGGCTTGATTGTTGTCCTCTGATGTGAGTCACTTTGCATAAAAGGGTCTTTAAATGTTTTTTCATGTTAGAATAAAACCTAAAAGCTTCAGGCTCCTCGTCCATGTACGATGTGAAGACCTGAACGTGCAGAAGATCATCACTGTCACAGAAATATGACATTTCTGATCTGAACCTGCTCATTTTAACAACATTTTACATCTCAGAGGACTTTGAATTATGACCTTCAAACATTTTGTTTTTTATTTTCATGTCTTGATTGTCATGTCTTTGAGGAGTAATAAATAGTTAGATGGTCAGATCCAACCCTGTCTCCTACATGTATTTGCTGGACACAAAAGCACCAAACTACAGCAGAAACAGCAGAAACACGATAAAAGTCACGTCAACAAGAGCAAATAATGAACACACAATAATCCAATGAACTAAACACACAACAAAGTTCACTCACCCAGCTGCACCGGTGAAAATCCAACTAAAAAACAGAAATAACAAAAAAATATAAAAACACAGCTGGTGATCTTCAGACAAAACAACATGCAGTTGTCAAGACAACATCTGTGCAGTTAAGTGGAAATAAATCGCTACTTTAAGCCTCTAACAAAACTCAAAAATACCTTTTATCCAAATACCAGATTATTTTGTAAAAACATGAATTACCAACTTATTGTAAACCGTTAATGAACAGATCCAGTCTTGATCCCTCAAACACAACAATCTATATCTAAAAACTTTTGTTCTTCTAAGATTTTTGCTGATTTCACTGTGTTTTAGTCGATATGGGTCCAACAGTTTCTATGTTTGACTGATGAGCGGTCCAGAGTGGACTCCGCCTCTCACCAGATGGTTGTAGGGCTCCGGCCCAAAACCCTCAACAGGGTCAGTCAGACGTAGAAAAGGTGATATTGCAGGTTGAAACAACTCTCTCAATCTAACTGTGATATTAAATGTTTAAAATCCAACTTCAGGCCAGTCTGGTGAGAGAAAAGAAACTGTACAAATACAACGGTGCTCTCTTCATACAGCACCAACGTTTCAGCTTCATACTACCTACTTGCAAGAGCTATCAGCTCCTGCTATCAGGAACCATCACTATGGAACCAACTTCCAGTTTGGGTGAAGAAGGCTGACACCACCTCCACCTTTAAAACCAAACTTCAAACGTTTGTGTTCAGTAAAACATCTAGTTGGTGTAAACTTTAGTGTGTCAGGACCAGTAGTCACAGCTGCAGCTGCAGGACCAGACTGGAGCAGCTGGTCTTCAACACAGCTTCATCTGGATCTGCTGCTGTAGACCTGCTGCAGGGGGACCCCAACATGATCCACTGACCTGCAGTGTCTCTCAGAGAGAACAGAAGATTGGACCATTCAAGTACATCACAACCCTTAATATATATGAGGAATACTGGCAGGTGTTACTGGAAGCTTCAAGCAAACCATACACAGCTTTCCCAACTCCATCTGCTCTCGTCCAGTTTACTGTGATGCCCTTTGGATTGCATGGAGCTCCAGCTTCCTTCCAGAGACTTATGGACAGAGTCCTTCAGGGGTGCCACCACTGTAGTACAGCCTATCTGGAAGCTGTAGTTGTTTTCAGCAAAAGCTTCAAAGACCATCTTGAACATCTCCCAGTGCTGGGAGAGATCAATAAGTCTGGTTTGATTAGTGACCTGGTTAGTCAGCCTCTGAAACACTAAAAGTTCTGTGTTCCTACCTCGTTGTCAAGATTCCAGACTTCAGTAAGAGATTCCTGGTGCAGGTGGATGCACGGCCTTGGTGCAGATACTCCAGAGACCAGAGAAAGGTTGGCAATGGAGAGCCTTCATTGTTACTTGGCAGAGAATTTGTCCTGGAGACAGAACACCTGACATGGATCAGAACGATGAAGGACCATCATGACCACCTTACCCGGTGGTACCTGTCCTTAGACCTTTTTTCTTGTTTTAAATATTTAATATCAATGACAATCTGTGTTTACATAATGATTGATTTTTATAAATATATTGACATGAAGTGTAAAATGTATAGATTAAATATTGGTTTATGGTTAATTGAAATGTCATGCCCAATTGGAGGGCCTTAAGGGTCCAAAAGAAGGACCTGGCACCGTCGGGCAGTCTGTTTTAGGATGAGGAAGAAGACACAGCAGGTATGGACACCTGAAATGCTGATTAGCGTAGATGGGAATATTTTTGTATATTAATTCAGATTAACTTGTTTGTGATTGCTTGAGTTTTTTGACCAGGGAGTTTTTTTTTTGTTTTACAGTGTTTTACAGCAATAAAGGCACCACCACCACATTTTACTGGCTACACCTGTGCGTTGTGTTGGGCAACAAGGGGAGTGCTTTTTTAGTTTTTTTTTTCAGAGGCCTGATGGCCGAGATAAGAGTGTACACGTGTATGGAGGTTAGTAGGAAAGGATGAGAGAAAGAAGAAAAGAGAATAAAACTCCAAACACTAGAATAACTTCTCACCACCAGAAAACTAAGCTGTTCTGTTTTCCACACAGAGACGCACCAGTGTGAAGCCAACTTCACATGTGCGCTCTGGTCATTCAACTGGGAAATGAGGAAAAGCTGTGTTTACTGTTGTGGGTGAACACGTCCAGGAGATCCAGCAACATGGATGCAACAACAGATAAATTATAAAATAAACAAGCACACTTCAGCAGCTGTCGATAAGACAGTTGTGGCGGGATCAGCCATCGGGCTCACAACGTGCACGACACAGTAAAACAAAGCTAGTTAAATGCATTAACCAAGTTTCTCTGCCCAGACACAAAACAGCTTCCTACGTGGATCGCTTTCTAACCAATAGAAGTGATGGTTTTGTCCCTGGCAGACCAGCGTTCCTCTCGGTTTGGTTAACAGCTGGGATGATTAAAGTTTTCCTGGTGGTCCCGACGAGGAGCAGCTCTCTCCCTCTCCTTGTGTCCATGTGGATGAGGGGATGTAGCATTGGTACCATGGCTGGGCTTCCTTCGGCTCTGGGTCGGTCTGAAGGCGTTCACGTTGTTGGGGTGTGCACGAATCCACCGTTTGGCTCATCTGGGGGTTGAAACGTTTGCGGGGTCACACCATTGCAGCACTGCAGCCAGACAAACTATAGTTGCCGTTTCTTGGCAACCAGACGCTTGTTCAGGCACAGTGAGGGAGGAGACAGGCCTTTGGCTGGTAGCTAGAAACTTAGAAGTAGGAGCTGTGGCCTTCACTGCTCACAGGCTCACGAGAGAAGAAGTCCTTGTTGGAGTCGCTGTGAATGAGGAGCATTTTGAGTGACAGAAAATAAAAAGGTGGGACCTGCTCTTTATCTTGGCTGCTTCGCATCAGCACGGAGCCCTGCTGGGGTTTGGGGTCTACACCCAATGAGAAGCCAGATCCTGATCACCTAAGTATCATAAATGGGGCCAAGCCTGCTGGGGTTTCGAGTCATTGTGATGATTTGTTTTTTTCAAACATGTGGTCAGTACTTACAGCTGATGTTAGTCCTCTCTTCGTTCATCCCGAGGGATCCATTTCTCCCAGTTTTTCTCTCATCTGTCAATGCGTGCCTTCTGGTGCTGGGATTTACCACCTCTCAGATTCTCTCCTTTTGGAGTCTCATTTCAGGCAAAGAAAGAAACACTGATATGAGGAACTTCCTCTCATGAAGTCTCTGTTCTGATGGCTCTGGTGCTTTAAGCTTGGTGAGGTCACTCAGGGCTTTTTCTACAGTTTGGATTAAGTCGATTACCTTCCTTGGCTGATGTGACTTGAAAAGGTGGATTTTCTCTAGATCCTCAGTAATTCCCAAGGTAACTACAGGCTTGTTTCCATACCTGCTTTCAAGTACCCTAAACATGTTATCAGCACTGTTGTATGTTGACAGGCGCAGGTCTCTGCGTATTTTCTCATCCACGCTGTCAAGGATTTGGAACTTCCGTACTTTTACTGAGCTGGTCAGCTCTTCCTGCTTTTGCAGGTACTTCCAGTCTCTTTTCCATCTGTGGACATTCCTCTTTAACCCAGTCAACTTGGGTAGACCAGTTGGTTTTATCCTCACCACTGGTTGTGAAACTGCCGTAGGTTGAGGATCTCTTCTTCCCCTCTCTGCAATCTTGTGCAGTGAGGAATGCTGCCCTTCTGGCTTCAAGATTATTCGAGCACTTTCAGGTTCTTCACTCTGCCTACCAGATGTGAGGTCTGAAAATGAGGGATCCATTTGTTCCTGTTTTTCAATGATCCAACAGCGTCTTGAACAAGCATGTGTGCATTTCTGCTGTAGTGTTTGACATTTCAACATGGGAGTAAACTGAGATTGACCAGCTTCTATAGTTGAGGAACTGCAAATAAACTTGGTTCTGCACAAACATCAATCTGACAGTGAAATTGTGGGCACTTGATTCTGTCTCCAAGACAGGTTCATCAGCTAGTACAGTCCCTCTAGGAACAAATGGTGTAACAACATCCTTGCCTGATTTGAGTCTTCAATATGTTGTAGCCAGAGTGATTATAGTTAAGACTGAGGGGAAGATGGTTTAAAAAAAAAAAAAAAGCAAAACTGAAACTGAAGGATGTAATCCCCCACCCAATTAAAATTTAACCACTTCCTTTGGTGCCTGGTTTTATAGTTGCAGCATCATTTTGTAGTCCAGATTAAGCATTATTGTACTGTATGGCACTGGATAGGATTCTTATCTGCAAGTCAAGCCCTCAACTATGGAAAGACTCCAGAAGATACATGAGCCCAAAAGCCCTCCCAGGGTTGGGGAGATAAACCCCAAGACAACACTAATGCAATTTATTTTAAATATTTTATTTGGACCAGTTGCCTTACCACCAATATCTTGGCCAACGGTGATGTGGCCTCGGGTGAGCTGGCCAATAGTGACCAGGCCTCGGTCGACTTGGCCAATACCCTCTTGGTTGGGCCAAGAGACCACGACCACCATCTGAAACCAGGTGGTAAGATGAGCCTTCTTCAATGTCATATGCTCCATTGACTAGTGGCCCAGGTTTCATGGTCTCAAGTGATGCTCCAGCTTGCACTTTCCTGGTCTCTTTTTGGTCTAAAAAAAGGGAAAATGCATTAAAAACACCAAGTGAATGAATTGCGTCTAAACTAACACTGCCAAGCTGCATTTTTCTTGAGCTACAGTAAAGGAACACCATATGCTTTGCTTCAAGCGTCTGAACACAAACCTGGATTAGCCGTGCATTAAACTGGTGCTACGCCAACAGACCCTGAAGTAAAGTTTCCTGGGAAGCTTCTCACCTTCAGCACGTTTCCCCAAGGTGGAATCCAGTGACTCAGGAAGTCCAACATTTTGCAGCAGATTGTCATTAGAAGAGACACCTACCAAAGACAAAGTTTCAGAGATAAGCTGCTGACAAGTGCTTGAAAGATTGTGCCAGTAAGCCAGTTACCCCTTTGTTCCCACAGCAGATAACTGGCAAATGCACGAGTTCGTGGACATGACCATGTTTCATTAGCCAGGAGCTCATGTTATCTCACTGTAGCCAAGTTGTAGAAATTACAGCATTGTACCATAACCATCCAGCAAACCCTACTGTAGCCTTACACCATTAGATTTCTGCAAATGTAACAACCAGTTTGCACAGAAAATGAATACAAAACACCACCTGTGGCCAGCCAACCAATCAATCAATCAATCAATCAATCAATCAATCAATCAATCAATCAATCAATCAATCAATCAATCAATCAATCAATCAATCAATCAATCAATCAATCAATCAATCAATCAATCAATCAATCAATCATCATCATCATCATCATGGAAGTAACCAGGACCCAGACGCTGCCATTGTGAAGCAGCAACCAGCAGCTGATGTTTAAAAGAGTTCATCATGCAGTTGCTGCAGCTGCTCTTCATCAGGACTAATTATCTCAGTCTAAACTGGCTCGTACCTCAATGTGACAAGTGTGAGATCCTGTCCTGCTGCCAGGGGCCTCATGTAGAACAAGTTCAGTTCACAAAGAACGTGGGTTCACCATTTTCAACGGACACGTAGGGATGCTCAAACATCAACTTTGTGTGGATTTGTGTGGACCACCACACAGTTGACAGTGTCAATCAATAAAGTGATGGGTGTATATAAAGATATGGGATTTCCCATGTGACATATATGGATATATGGGATATAATGATTGTCTGTACAAATAAACATTATAAAACATTTGAGAATAAAATGTACACGTCTCTAAAACTGATGTGACTTGGAAGGAATCATAGGAATAATGTTTTTTAATTGAATGTTTAGGCTGCATTCAGAGTCTCATATCGATTCACGCGCAGCTGCTGCAGGATTCCAGAAAGTGATTCACCGATGATGGAGGCCGGTCCCTCCTCCTGCACATTCCCCAAGATGATCAGCAGAGATGGTTGAACTTTGTCCTCCATCATCTCCGTTTTGCTCCTCCTCTACAATCCTGATGTCTCCATTTCAACTCATCTGGATTTGTGGTCTTTTACTGGGTTACCTGGGTTTGATTGTATTTAGTTATGATTTGTTAAATCCGTCTAGATATGATCCAAAAATGAAACCTTGGAGTAAACAGGCACCAATGATGCTGATGCTTGTCTGACTTATTGGACCTTGTGAATGTTCCCAGTGGAGAAGTCCAACCCTCTGAACGGTTCCCGGTCCATCTGTGTCCACATGCTGGCTGGGGGACAGTCCTGGCTGCACCGAGTACCTGGGACACATTTATGTGTCTGGAAGGACCGACGAGGTCAACCTGGAGCTCTATGATCCTGACACACTGAGGTGAACACCTCACCTGTGAAACACACGAAGAACAAAAGAGACAATGTGAGTAAAAGTTTAGTCTGATGAAATCTAATTCGCTGGTCTCATGCACACTCAGAGGTTAAAATGTTGTTTCCAGTTACAATACAAGTATGCATTATTGTTCACCTTTTTACCAAGAATAAGTTGGATAAGATAAATATTCTTTGAGTCACATATTTATGAGGTTGTTTAAGTTGTTTAGTAATATATTTACTGTAAAACTGCAAACAAAAATACATTAAATCAAGGCAGACTTTTGTTTAAGAACATGTCTGTTCTTGTGTGTCTGTACTGCTGGTTTAAACTTTCCCGTTCTCTCTCACTTTTCATCATCTCCTCTTTAACTCTTGGGGGAGTTGAGGTCTCAGTCTGGCTGTACTTTGGCTTCTTGATCATTTAATTACCTGCTCCTCCTTGTAAACAACTTGCTTGCTGTTATTCTTGATCAGACGGTAAAGAATAAAAACTGAGCAGCACTGAGCAGTAAAGCATCAAAACTAAAAAAATATACTAAAATGACTGATAACGAGACTAGGTTAAAAAAAAAAAAAAACATCTTAAACATATGTACACAGAGCTGGTAACAATGAACAGAGCTTCAGCAACAAGCAGCCACCATGAGCAGTCCTCAGGTACCCGCACTGATGCTGCTGGTGTCAAGGGTCAATCCCAACACTCCCATCAGGCAGGAGATGATGAGAGGTCAAAGATATTGAAAGCCTGGACATGTGTGGTGAAAAACAACTTTTCTGCAAGTGCCATCACAAAGATAAACACTGAAATATAACATGTTAACAACTCCAGTAATCAAGTAACATCATGTGCTATCTGCACTTTCTATTCTCCAAGAAAGACGTCTGTTTGCCAGCTTCAAACAGCTGACAGGACATTTCCATAACATATTCCTGTTTAGTATTTTGCATAAACAGACAGGCTTTATGTCATAAACCGACAGCCTGACGACAGCGTCCCTGAAGACTTCATAACAAAAACTGTTACAGTCCACAGAGCAGCATCATGATGGAGAACATCTTGTTGAGTGTCTTATTTCTCTCAGGTCAGTGATTCCTTTAATAATATCTGATGTTTCTTGTTATGTCATACTGCAGGGATCCTTAGTTCCAGGCCTCGAGGGCCAGTGGTCTGCAAGCTTTAGATCACAGGGGTCGGGACTCCGGTTCTCGAGGGCCAGTGATCTGCGTGCTTTAGATCACCGGGGTCGGACTCTGGTCCTCGAGGGCCAGTGGTCTGCATGCTTTAGATCACAGTGATCGGACTTTGGTCCTTGAGGGCCAGTGGTCTGCGTGCGTTAGATCACAGGGGTCGGACTGGATTCTTGAGGGCCAGTGGTCTGCATGCTTTATATCACAGGTGTTGGACTGGATCCTCGAGGGCCAGTAGTCTGCATGCTTTATATCACAGGGGTCGGACTGGATCCTCGAGGGCCAGTGGTCTGCATGCTTTAGATCACAGGGGTCGGACTAGATCCTCGAGGGCCAGTGGTCTGCATGCTTTAGATCACAGGTGTTGGACTGGATCCTCGAGGGCCAGTAGTCTGCATGCTTTAGATCACAGGGGTCGGACTGGATCTTCGAGGGCCAGTAGTCTGCATGCTTTAGATCATAGGTGTTGGATTGGATCCTCGAGGGCCAGTGGTCTGCATGATTTATGATCCCTGTCATATTGTAATCTTGAATGAACGTTACGTTGTTGGTCTGGCACCACATTATGTAACCTGAGACACTGATATTTCCCTCAGAGTGGTTCATCCCCGCCACCTGCCTCGTCCGTCACTACCACTTTGTGGACGAGTCTTTGACCTGGACTGAAGCTCAGACCTTCTGCAGACAGACATACACAGACCTGGCCACCATCCACAACTCTGAAGAAATGAACCAACTCATGAACACAGTTTCATCTGCTGGTCACAACTCGGACTTCTGGATTGGTCTGTACAATGAAATCAACTGGAGGTGGTCTGATGGCTTCAATGGGAGTGGGGCTGACTACAGGAACTGGGACACTGCTGATAATGACCCCGATTTTATTTCAGCATCTCAGTTTTGCGTGTTAGTTGGACAAAAAGGACAATGGTGGGACTATAGCTGCGTACACAACTACTCATTTATCTGTTACAGAGGTAATATTTTGTCATTATCTGTCATTTAGTTGTGTTTTTGTTCAGATTTTATTTTTAAATTATATTTTTGCATTAGAAATAGTATTTATTTATATGATAATAATTATTATTACTAGTTGATACAGATGTTAATGTTTTATTTTATTTTGTAACTCTGTCATCCATCCTATTCCACCACAGGAACCCAGCAAAACCCTGAGTTTCATCTTGTAAATCAGGCAATGAACTGGACCAGTTCTCAGCGTTACTGCAGGGAGAACTTCATAGACCTGGCCAATGCAAGGAACATGACAGAGAACCAAAAGATCCAGAACCTGGTACCCAATGAAACATCTTCATGGATCGGTCTGTTTAGAGATCCAACTTTTTACTGGTCTGATGGGAGCAGCTTCCTCTTTCACAACTGGGACGATGTTTCAAATCCCATTAACTCGATGAGAGTCATTTGTGGCGTTACATCTTCAAACAGATCAGGAAAATGGAAGTTTCTGTCCTGTGGGACTAAATCACCGTTTGTGTGCTACAGTTATCCCAGTGAGTGTTTTAGGAAGTATAATGACTTAGTTTTACTTTATACTTTATAAATAATGAAGGTAATTATACTTGGATTGGATATTTATTCATGTTTTTAGCATTCAGTATTAGATAATTACAGTACAACATAATTTAAGTCAGTAGTTTAGTTTCTTTTCCTTTTCACACTAGAAAGAAAGCAGGTGGTGAAGCTGAGTCTGAGGGTGGAGGACTCTCTGGATCTGCAGGATCCTGATGTGAAAGCAGACCTCCTGGAAAAGGTAAGTGTGGAACTGAAATGGTTTCATTTCTGGAATAAAAGCAGCAACACAGATTTAGGTTTGTGGTTGAAACTGTCTCCTGTTTGTGTCTCCCAGCTGCAGGACAGACTGAAGGACAACGGAGTGGGTGGAGTCACCCTGAAGTGGAGACAGCAGCCTGATGGAGAAGACTTCCACAAGGAGGAGAAAAGACAGAGGAGCGACTTGTGAAGAATAAACCAGCTTCAGTCGTGGATGATGGATGTTCACTTCATACCTGCTCAAATCTACGAGACATTAAACTGCAGTTATCAAATACAATAATTACCTGTAACCTGTAAATGTCTTTGTTTTTCAGCTTCAATATTTGTGATGACTGAGTGAATACAAACTATCTACTTTGAGAAGTTTATTAATAAGTTAAGAACTGAAAAAGCTTAATTAAAAGGTAAATTAAGAAAATGGGTCCTTCAATTCAATTCAATTCAATTCAATTCAATTTTATTTATATAGCGTATAAGTTGTCTCTAGGCACTTTCCAGAGACCAGAACATGACCCCCGAGCAATTATTACATAAACAGCGGCAGGTAAAAACTCCCCTAGTGGAAGAAAAACCTTAAGCCAAACAGTGGCAAGGAAAAACTCCCCTTTAAGAGGGAAGAAACCTTGAGCAGGACCTGGCTCATGAGGGGGGACCCTCCTGCCGAAGGCCAGCCGGGTAGAGCAAGAAATAAAAAAGAATAGAGACATAGAGACACCGTCAAAGGTACAAGATAGGATAAATTAGTAACTGTCCTTGGTAGTCCAATTAGACTTCTGTGAATATGGGTGATATATGCAGTCCTCATCCAAGGGGATGAGGACTGCAGGTCGGGATGTCAGCAAGTATCCAACAGACATCCATACAGACAGGTGAAGGCAGACAGTGGGATGGTCAGAGGTGGAACTGCAGGTCAGCAAGCAGCTCCTGAGGCTCTGGTCCACAGGACATGCAAAGAAGAGGAAAAGAAAAGATAAAGTTGCGTATCATCAGCATAACAATGTAAATTAATGCCGTGGTTCCGGATAATACTTCCCAAGGGCTGCATGTATAAACTGAACAGGATTGGCCCTAGCACTGAACCCTGCGGGACACCATAGCAGACCCTCGTCTGTACTGAAGAAACCTCATGAACATGAACAAACTGGAATCTATCAGACAGATATGATTTAAACCAATCTAGAGCTGCCCCTTTAATCCCAACAGTTTCCTTCAGTCCATATATATATAACTCGTTCCTCACCCTCCGTGGGTGGTGTCCCTTCTAAGCTCGGGTCCTCTACCAGAGGCCAGGGAGCTTAAGGGTTCTGCGCAGTATCTTTGCTGTTCCTAACACTGCACTTTTCTGGACTGAGATATCTGAGGTTGTTCCGGGGATCTGCTGCAGCCACTCTTCCAGTTTGGGGGTTACTGCCCCGAGTGCTCCGATCACCACGGGCACTACTGTCACCTTCACCTTCCAGGCCTTCTCCAGTTCCTCTCTAAGCCCTTGGTATTTCTCAAGCTTCTCGTGTTCCTTTCGCCTGATGTTACCATCACTTGGTATTGCCACATCCACCACCACGGCTTTCCTCTGCCCTTTGTCTACCACCACGATGTCTGGTTGGTTTGCCATCACCATCCTGTCTGTCTGTATCTTGAAGTCCCACAGGAGCTTTGCTCTGTCATTTTCCACCACCTTGGGAGGTGTTTCCCATTTTGACCTTGGGGTTTCCAGCCCATACTCCACACAGATGTTTCTGTAGAGTATGCCCGCTACTTGGTTATGGCGTTCCATGTATGCTTTCCCTGCCAGCATCTTACACCCTGCAGTTATGTGCTGGATTGTTTCCGGTGCTTCTTTGCACAACCTACACCTTGGGTCTTGTCTGGTGTGGTATATCTGGGCCTCTATTGCTCTGGTGTTCAGAGCCTGCTCCTGTGCAGCCAGGACGAGTGCCTCTGTGCTGTCCTGTAGGCCAGCTCTCTCTAGCCATTGGTAGGACTTCTTGAGATCGGCCACTTCAGTTATGGTTCGATGGTACATCCCGTGTAGGGGCTTGTCCTCCCATGATGCTTCCTCCTCCAGCACCTCTTCACCTTGCCATTGTCTGAGGCATTCACTGAGTACGTCATCCGTTTGGGCCTTGTCCTTGATGTACTCATGGAGCTTGGCAGTTTCGTCCCGGATAGTGGCTTTCACACTCACTAGTCCTCGGCCTCCTTCCTTACGGCTTGCGTACAGTCTCAGGGTGCTGGATTTGGGGTGGAATCCACCATGCATGGTGAGGAGATTCCTTGTCTTAACATCTGTGGTCTGTATCTCATCCTTTGGCCACCTTATTATTCCTGCAGGGTATCTGATCACTGGCAGGGCGTAGCTGTTTATTGCCCGGGACTTGTTCTTGCCATTGAGCTGGCTTCTTAGGACCTGCCTTACTCGCTGGAGGTATTTGGCTGTTGCCATTTTCCTTGTAGCCCCTTCGAGGTTACCATTTGCCTGTGGTATTCCAAGGTACTTGTAACTGTCCTCAATGTCTGCTATTGTTCCTTCTGGGACTGAGACCCCTTCTGTGTGGACTACCTTGCCTCTTTTTGTCACCATCCTCCTACATTTCTCAAGCCCGAATGACATCCCGATGTTGTTGCTGTAGATCCTGGTGGTGTGGATCAGGGAGTCTATGTCCCGCTCGCTCTTAGCGTACAGCTTGATGTCATCCATGTAGAGGAGGTGACTGATCGTAGCTCCATTCCTGAGGCGGTATCCGTAGCCAGTCTTGTTGATTATTTGGCTTAGGGGGTTCAGACCTATGCAGAACAGCAGTGGGGACAGCGCATCTCCTTGGTATATAACTATAATAGGTAGTTATACACACATACAAATACACACTGATACAATCATGTGGACATGTGCTTCTAAGTTTCATGTGCATATACATATATCCTGTATCTGTCCATATATATGTATATATATATATACCCGTACATCAATAGATACACATATACAACTGCATCTACATATACACATTAACATATACACACCTAGTACATACATATATATCTATATACATACATATATACCCACATATACACATCCGCACATGTATATACACACACATACATATACACATGTGTACACACCCACAAACACACATATACACATGTGTGTATATGTGTGTATATATATATTCCAGGTTAGACTGATCGGTGCGTGATCACTAATAATGATAACCCTATTGTCTTGTGTCCACTTTAAACACCATTTACTACCCCTATTTCTTTTTTTTTTGTTTTTCTTTCTTTTTTTACACACACTACAACATAGGCACCACCACTCTCTCTCTCTCTCTCTCTCTCTCTCTCTCTCTCTCTCTCTCTCTCTCTCTCTCTCTCTTTCTATTTCTATTTCCTTTCCTGGTCTGATCACATACCACACCCGGTAAGTTTGGCCCTCTCTGGCAGAATTTATTTATTTATTTATTTATTTATTTATTTATTTATTTATTTATTTATTTATTTATTTATTTATTTATTTATTTATTTATTTATTTATTTATTTATTTATTTATTTATTTTAACTTTTTTTATTTAATTTTTTCTCTTTCTTTGCTTTTTTTTTGTACTTCATCCTACTTAGGGATTAATAAAAGAAATAATTAGACTGTCATTAGGGCCGGTAAAGGGTACACATTTGCACACACACACTGCACACACACACACACACACACACACACACACACACACACACACACACACACACACACACACACACACACAAAAACCTTGATTACAGATTAAAATGCATATATATATATTTTGGGTCTTACCAATTTGGTATCAACCAATAATATATGTGCAAAAAAGGGGGAAAAAAAAATTTAGATTTCATAAAATTGTTTCAAACTGACGATGTACAATGTTTTCAGTAGTTAAATAATCACACGATGACCACTGTTAGACCTTCACAAAAGAATGACTTACCCAAGAGACACGAGACACCCCACAGGATCCTGTCCATCACGATGCTGCTCTGTGGACTGTGGAAGGAGACTCCGAGTTCCGAATGAAAACTCCACAACTTTCCACTCCTGCTCTTTGTTTCTGACCAAAGGAAAAAGTTGATCTGTTTATGCAAAACATGTTCATGCAAAACATGCTGCAAGATGAATTTATGTAAATATAACTTTCATGCTACTTGATTCTGTCCACAGAAACATCTTATTATCACTCTTTGATTACTGTTTAAACAAATGAAGCACCTGAGACTTTCAAGTGTGCATGAGTTTAACTCTTTATTTGACTTCATGCTGAATACAGAAACACGAGCACATCAGAGTAACATGGTGGAACATTACAGGCCATCAGAGTCTACTGGACAACGTTGCTGCACTTTGGAAACAACACCAGGGGCTTGAACATCAGTCTTGAAGAAAAGGTGCAAAGGTGTGTAATCAGGGGTGGAGCAGAAGTGGAGCAGGGGTGGAGCAGGGGTGCAGCAGGGGTGGAGCAGGGGTGCAGCAGGGGTGCAGCAGGGGTGGAGCAGGGGTGCAGCAGGGGTGCAGCAGGGGTGCAGCAGGGGTGGTGCAGGGGTGCAGCAGGGGTGGAGCAGAAGTGGAGCAGGGGTGGAGCAGGGGTGCAGCAGGGGTGCAGCAGGGGTGCAGCAGGGGTGGAGCAGGGCTGCAGCAGGGGTGGAGCAGGGGTGCAGCAGGGGTGGAGCAGGGCTGCAGCAGGGGTGGGCACTTCCAGCCCTCGAGGGCCTCTGTCCTGTGTGTTTTAGATGTTTTCCTGCTTTAACAGGGAAACGTGTCGGTGGGAACTGGAGTCTTTAAATCGGTTCCAGGTGGTTAAGTGCATTAATATAACATCAAAACCTTTAACCATCTGCACAGGCACCCCACAAGGGTTGTCCTCATTTCAATTCAAAATACCTAATTCATCTCTGAAGGGACATGAAGAGTTGCTGTTGTCATGATTTAGTCTCTTTAGAGATTCATTAGATTAATCTATGACAACATTATTTGCATCGTTTGCTTTTATGGAAAGTTGTGTCACTTCCATTTAATCAGGTATGCAATCATTTTTAGTTAGTCATGTATGTAACTACTTTTAGTTAATCAAATACAGAATCTAATCACTCTAGTTGGTCACTTTAAATCACAGCAGGACGGGAGATGCTGCCCTTCCCTGAGAGCAGGACAGAAACTGATCTCTAGTAGTTCACAGGCTGTGTGAGCTTGAGTCTGTCTGGCTCTGATGCTGCTCCTCAACAGATGACTGCAGATGTGACTGAACTCTCCACAACCGACTGACGAAGACATTCACTCATTAACGCTGAAGGACCCACGCTTTCTTAAGAAGTCAAGTTGACTTTAACCTTTCTTTCTTATAGAAGCATTAGTGCCGTATCTCTTCAACACAAATGTAAAAGACACCCACCCAACTGAAGGAGAGGGGAAACATCTCCACCCTGATCCATCTCTAATGCGGACTAGAACAGATCGGAGTCGGTTCCCATCCAAGCAGAAGGTTTTGGGACCATCATGTGTCAGATTGTTTCTGGGCAGGACACTGAACCCTACTTTGTTCCCGCTGCCCCAGACATCCACAGTCCTGGTCCCAAGTCCACATACATGAGGAAGCTTGTTTCTGGACAAGCAACACAACAATAATTGATACCAAATCCACATTTGGAACTGATTGATTGTCTAGATTATATTAAAACATGGTTTTCTTTCAATTGTCAAACACAGAAGAAGACGGAGATGATTGTGTTTGGTTCCTCTCAGTTTCAACATTTACAAGTACTTCATTCAATATTTATTAAATAACATACAGTGAACATAACTATCTTAATTGTACATTTAAAGCATTTTATCTTAATATATTTATTGAGAGCTTGATTGTAATTGATAAGGGAAACATCCAAGGTGGTTCATCGGAGCTGCATCTGTACTTGGAAGTTCTTTAAAGGTTCTCACACTGAGTAGATTGTAAAGGTTTATAGAGCAAATCTCAGTCTAGATCCTGTTTGACTGGATCAACTAACTGATGAACTTAATCAGACAATGTTTCAGTTGTCCAGTAATCAAGGAGTCACTTTATTGGTGTAAGAGCTCATATAAACCAGCTGATGGGAAGTCGCTCCGATCTCTCTCAACACAGAATTCCTAGTATTTCAGAGAAATGACGTCACAAGTCAGTGCAGAAGTTGTTCTGTAATTTGAGCTCAAAGCTTGAAGATTTGGGTGTGGAGTCGATAGTTTTGGCATTTGACTGCCAAATGTCCTGCCTAGAGGTTCCTGAAGGGGGCAGCAACGGTGCCACTGACTTCCTGGACTCCTGGACTGAAAATGTCATAACGTGAATATTCACTGGAAACTGGGATCAATATTTGATATTTACTTTAGTTTGGTTGTAAAACTGGGTTTCTTTTCCATTTTTTAGTGGTTGATGACCCTGATCAGGGTTTTGTGCTGAAATACTGATCATCTCTTTCACAACCTGTTTAAAGTCAACTTGTTTGGTGCTCAGACATGTAGGTTCAAGTCAAACCAGACCCCCCAGTAGCTCAGCAGACCATACTTGTGACTTCTGCGTCACAATAATTTGCAGATGTAGCGTTGTTGAGTGAAGTTTGTGATGTAAAAGGGGGGTGGACCTTCTAACATCACGGCTCCAGCATCAGATATGATGTGCTGCATCTCTCCATCAACTGTTTCAGGAGCATCTAGTCTTGTTAACAAATGTTTTTCATCATCTGGTATAACAAAGAGTTTCAGTAAACTCCAGTGACTCCACAGCTCAGCGTCACACAAACTGTAGTGTTCTCGTTCAGTGTGTCAAACTGTGACTAAACACCAAGTTAAACCGCGTTGAATGAAGACAGAGTCGTCGTAAGATTCACCGTTTACTTCCGCACTTCTTCATCAACTTTCGGTGAAAACTGCAACAAACATTACAAAATAAGTTTATTATACCACAAACAGACATTATAATTTCCACAATCATTCTTACTTTAACAGAAATAAACTTACAGCATTGCCTCTGTGATAATGATAGTGGATGACCATGGATTAGGTCCAAACTCTCACTACAGGTCTTCCGTGCTTGCTGAAAAACCCAAAAATCCGGATAACTTCAAACAGGAAATGATGTACGCTAATGGTTCTGTCAAAATAAACTTCAACATCCGGTGGAATAAAAGCTCTTCTTAACTAAGATGCTTAGTAATAAAGATACCACAAATGAAGATTCTCTAAACAAATATAATGAGATGTTTGTAAAACATCACACTCCCCGCCTGGCCTCTGTGAGGTCATTAGGACTGCTGAGGAGTCTAAACATCAGCCGTCAGGCAGAAGCAGAACAACTTCTGTGACAGGTCTCTGAAAGGTTTTCGGGACGCCTTGATCGGTTGTTGTCACTTCGACCTTCCGTACAAAGTCATCCTTCCCAGGAAACGTGGCGGTAATCCTAGCCTTTGGCCAACAGTTCTGAACAACTCACTTGTCTCGGAGCACGACTAAATCTCCACTTTGAAGATTCGTACGTGGTGTTGTCCGTTTCTGTCTGCTTTGCAGAGTGGGTAAGTATTCTCGGCTCCATCTACTCCGAAACTGGTTTGCAAGAACCTGCACTCGTTTCCACTGGTTCGTGTAAAGGTCCTTGTCGTTGAAGTCTCCAGGAGGAGGGGGAACTCCTGACTTCTGAGTAAGGAGCATCGATGGTGAGAGAATAAAAGGTTGCTGTGGATCTGCTGATACAGGCAGGAGCGGTCGTGCGTTCAAAATGGCAATGACTTCTGCCATAAATGTGTAAAGCACTTTATGAGTTAGAGGACTCTTTTGTTGTAGTAACATAGAATCCAGAATTCTCCTGGCAGCACCAATCATACGTCCCAGCAGCCTCCCATGTGGGATGCTGTTGTGTGAAATTTTCTCAGGTTCGTCGGAGGTAGGCACACAGAAAGCACACACAGACTCTAATGAACAATATATATATATTTATTTTACACAAAGCATAGCATAAGCAATCTATTTGGTTACATAGGCAAAACACACACAAAGAATATAACTTGGATTATATGAATGAAGCATGCATATAGAATATTATAGAGGTATTTCATACACTTTCACACACAAAAGATTACTGACTAACCAAAGCGTCTCACTTTGGTTAACTACATTTCACGCACACACAAAATCACACTCACTGTGATTCTAGCAGAATCAAATCACTTTGGTTTTCATATATACATAAAACACATCTACTGTGATGCTAGGACCAACCTGTGTCCCCCGCAGCGCACAGCCAAAGTCAGTCACTTCAGTTATCATAAATGCATTACTCACACAAACTTCAGTTTATCATAAATGCATTATTCTCATGTACTATGATGCTAGGATGAAAGTGTCGTTCACCCCCTGCAGAGCATAGCTCCAAACAACCATCGGAGAAGCGTTCCATCCTTACCGTTGACACACGGACTGGAGAGCCAAACAGTCCCGGTAAAAGCAGCTTCCAACCTTGCTGGGCATCCGTACGTGACCCGCAGCTGACTCCGACCCGGACAGGGACTTTCCGTCACTATATTCTCTCGTACAAGGGCCGTGTGTGAGATGGGGGGGCCAAACCCTCCCCACAGACAAACCCTGCTTTTGGGAACAGATCCTGACGTACAAAACATGTTTTGTAAACCAGGAACCGTTCTCAGAACATGCTATCAAAACAACAGACTTTTCCCAGCTCTACTCACAAAATAAAAACTTCTCTCAGGCACACAAAACTCTCAGGCACACAAAAGAAATAACAAGACTTTTCTCAGGAACTAACGAAATAACAAGACTTTTCTCAGATATAAGCGAAGAATTAGAAAAACATAATCAGTGTTTGGTCAGACCAGGACAACTAACAATAATTCTCCTTACAAATGCACGTTGTGGGTTAAATTTCCATCTGCATCCTTGTTCACTCGGGTACTTCAGTACAGTTTTGTCCATGCCGAGATCTTTACACGCTCCATTGAAGTTAGTACCACAATCACACTGGAGTTGCTTTGCTGCGCTTCTGAGTGCAAAGAAGCATCTAAGAGCATTTATGCAGCTGGAAGAGTCCATCGACTCTATCACTTCAATGTGCACAACCCTTGAACTAAGACAGCTGAAGATAATGGCCCATCGTTATGCTTGCCCACCTCTGGTGCGTCTAGCCGTGACAGACCAGGGCCCAAACACATCAAGTCCCACATATGTGAATGAAGAACAAGCTTTAAGGCATTCAGGGGGTAGGTCAGCCATGCACTGTTCCTCTGGTTTCCTTTGCAGTCTTCAACAGGTCACAGACTTGTGGAGAACTGAATTACCCAGTGTCCTTCCTCCCAGAATCCATAGGTCTGCTGCCCTGATTGCTCTTTCCGTCAGATGGCGACCTTGATGTTTCACCTGAACATGGTGATGCCGTGCGAGTAGCAGAGTAACGTGGTTGTCCTTAGGAAAAATTATTGGGTCCTTTTCTACCAATGTCAGCTCAGAATTATTGAGCCTCCCTCCGACAAACACCTACCCACCATCCAGGATGGACTAAGTTTTTGTAAGGGGCTATCTTTAGCTACCGGCTGGTTGGATTGCAGTGCTGACAAAGCTTTCTTCTGTACCGCTTTCATTACAAGGTCTTTTGCTTGAGCCATTTCATTGGCCGTGCGAGGCAGATGGCATCTGGCCAGCCCTTGCAGTTACTTCGGGGTCTAACTGTTTGTGGGATCGTGCCGTGTGGATGAGGACGGCAAGTCCTCTAGCAATGGAAGCAAAGGCAGAGAAGCGGTTGAAACGATCAACCTTAAGCGTTGCTTCTGGTATCGCAGGCTTCCTTTTCAACATTTGCTGAAGAACGGTAAAGCATTTAACAGCCTGCTCTTTGTTGTTTGTGAAGCGCTGACATGGTTCTTTAAATGGGAGTGGTGCAACCCAATTGTTGGCATCATCCCTGTATACACTTGTGTCCATGTTCTTCAAAAAGAGTGCATCTTCCCTTGATGGAGCAAGTTTATTGTCATGATTTGTGCAACTGAAGACTGAGTGCCCTTGCATCTTCTCTAGTGATTTGCTAGGCCTGTTGAAATCTAGCTGGAGCAGGGTTCAATGATTGAAGGGCGATTGGACTGCCATATCCTCGTCTTGAACGTATTGACTGTGGGCCTATGTGCTCTGCCACTGGCTGTGGTCCAAACAGAATTTGAAACCTGTCATTGAGAGAAAAGTAATGATGGTGATTAACTAACCTGAACATCAGTAAACATCTGTTCCCAGATCTTAAAAATCAGACTCACTGAAGATCATTTTGTGGTCACCCATTGAAATCAGACCAAACACACTAAATATGAGAACCAGACTCTTGATTTCAGTCAATAAACATATGATCTCCTCTTCTTCAGCTGAAGCTCTGGACTTTCCTGAAGCAGCCGAGGTGCCGCAATCCAAATTCCAGATGTTCCCAGAGGATGTGGTCGTGACCGGGCTGCCAGAGAGAATCCAGGGTACATACAGCGATCCTGAGCTTTAGTTTATTATCTTTTTTTACTACCCTCAGAACTTTTTAAAACCATCACGACACTGAGATGAAAGTGTTAATCAGCGACCATTGTAACGTTTAGGCAGATTTGGACATATATAAAACTATTCACGACAAATAGATACAGACTCACTGATGATGAATCCCATAGCGCACACATTTATTTCACTTTGTTAATAAAGATAAAACAAACTAAATAAAATATGCAATGAAGAGAAAGTTCCAGCACACTGGCTGGAATTCAAAACATGAACTGGTGACCTTCTATTATTTGATTATAACATACACCTGTGCTACAGGCCTCATATTAACTCATTAGTATGAGATCAAATATGAGATCAACTGCATTCATTATCCTGATACTGTGCACCTCAGACCTTAGTTGAAATAAAAATGATCCAGGCATGAAATAATATTTGAACTCATGTGAAAGCTCCAAGCTGATTCTGTTCTGGTGCTGTTAGTCAGAATGAGTCTTGACTCTTCCCCTCATTAGCACCAAACACCATCTGCAGATCTTCTTCTCCAAACACAGCAACAACTAAACTCTTAAGAGAGTCATAACTATCGTCCTGAGATGCTGGAAGATGAGAGATGTCTGCATGAGAATGTTCTTCATGCTGCCTGTCATCACTCTGAAACATCTGGTTCCTGAGCAGCAGGTCCCTGAAACAGGAACGAGGTGGAAGAGGAGGAACCTCTGGATCCAAATCCCTCATCTGGAGAGACAAGATTTCCTAAATAACAGCGGAGTTGCTGTTGTTCTGCTGCAGGGTCTTAGAGGACCTGAATGAAGAGTGAGAGAAGCATCTTCTCATTTATCTCAACAACGGAGACATTTCAACATGTTTTAATGGCATTTAAAACACTGTAACATTAAAGCAGCACAAAGACACTTTTCTAGAAACAAGTTAGTTTAGAGGGTTCCCCTGTAGACAACAGAGGTTAAGATGCTTTCAAGACCCAAAATGTTCCCTTGTTGGCTCTTCTGCTCAGTCACTCCCTTGGTTTGTCTCTGCTATGATGTCCACTGCAGCCCTGTGAGCCAGTTCCATCTTTGATGATTTGTGACGTAATGCCATATATGTAGTTGTTGCAGAACACAGCGGGGACGTGACCCCACAGTTACTTTGCTTGTTGCACATGTTTTTTGTGCACTGAACTTGTTCTACATGAGGTCCCTGGCAGCAGGACAGGATCTCACACTTGTCACATTGAGGTACGAGCCAGTTTAGACTGAGATAATTAGTCCTGATGAAGAGCAGCTGCAGCAAATGTATGATGAACTCTTTTAAACATCAGCTGCTGGTTGCTGCTTCACTTGATGACCACAACAATGGCAGCAATCTGGGTCCTGGTTACTTGCATGCTGGTTGGGTGTCTCGCCACAGGTTCTGTTCTTTTGCTGTGTAAATTGTGGTTTGATTAGCAGAAATCTACTGGTGTAAGGCTACAGTAGGGTTTGAGGGAAGGACATAATGCTGTAATTTCTAAAACTTTGTTACAGTAATGAGCTCCAGATTAATGAAATATCTTTTGATATGATCATGTTTACAAACTGTTGTCTTTGCCAGTGAGCTGCAGTGGAAAACAAAAGTAACTGTCTTACTAGCACGATCTTTGAAGAACCTCTTCATGCAGCCTAACTGAAATGTGTTTTGGTCCTTCTACTTGGTTCTTGAAACTGTTAGAACCTCCATCTACTTGTTTTACTCCATTCTGACCAAACCAGCTTTAAAATTCAATGTCTACTGGATGGAAGGTGGATCTCTATTTAGTTCTATTGTAAATGCAAAAAAACGTGGCTTGGAGGTTTAGGCTGAATTTATTCATTTGCATGTGGTGTTTTCTCTTTATTACCCCAAACAGAGATGAGGAAAATCCAAGCTGGATCATCACTGAGGCAACTAGTCAATGGAGCACATGACATTAAACAAGAGGAATCTAGAAGCTTTTTGGCTGATGCCCGCAACGAGACGACCGAGAGGGTGGTTGTGGTGGCAGGCGACTCAGGCGACGCCCGCAACGAGACGACCGAGAGGGTGGTTGTGGTGGCAGGCGACTCAGGCGACGCCCGCAACGAGACAACCGAGAGGGTGGTTGTGGTGGCAGGCGACTCAGGCGACGCCCGCAACGAGACGACCGAGAGGGTGGTTGTGGTGGCAGGCGACTCAGGCGACGCCCGCAACGAGACGACCGAGAGGGTGGTTGTGGTGGCAGGCGACTCAGGCGACGCCCGCAACGAGACGACCGAGAGGGTGGTTGTGGTGGCAGGCGACGCCCGCAACGAGACGACCGAGAGGGTGGTTGTGGTGGCAGGCGACGCCCGCAACGAGACGACCGAGAGGGTGGTTGTGGTGGCAGGCGACGCCCGCAACGAGACGACCGAGAGGGTGGTTGTGGTGGCAGGCGACGCCCGCAACGAGACGACCGAGAGGGTGGTTGTGGTGGCAGGCGACGCCCGCAACGACCGAGAGGGTGGTTGTGGTGGCAGGCGACGCCCGCAACGAGACGACCGAGAGGGTGGTTGTGGTGGCAGGCGACGCCCGCAACGAGACGACCGAGAGGGTGGTTGTGGTGGCAGGCGACGCCCGCAACGAGACGACCGAGAGGGTGGTTGTGGTGGCAGGCGACGCCCGCAACGAGACGACCGAGAGGGTGGTTGTGGTGGCAGGCGACGCCCGCAACGAGACGACCGAGAGGGTGGTTGTGGTGGCAGGCGACGCCCGCAACGAGACGACCGAGAGGGTGGTTGTTTTCCATCCCCCATGGTGGTGATGGTGCTGCCTGTGACCTAAATAAAAAAACAATGTTACACTTTTTTGAATAACGGTGTTTGGGATTTCTTCTCTGCCCGGAGGACTGTTGCAGTCATGTGGGATTCAACTGCAGCTGGTTTCTCTATGATCACAATCTTAAAGCAATTTGCAGCCTGTTCACAGATCATGGTGAATCTGGAAACATCAACTTCACGTGTGGGTCACAAGGACTTGAGACTGGATCCTTTATGATGCAAAAAAGGTGAGGAGGTTCTGACCAGCATGGCTTTTGCAATTAACTTTAGATGACCTGTGACGGTCTTTTTGGGTGAAAAACCAGTTGTATTTGTGGCAGAGTATGTTCTGGGGTCATGTTCTGGGTCTCTGGAAAGCGCCTAGAGACAACTTGTGTTGTAATAGACACTATATAAATAAAATTGAAATTGAAAATTTAATTGAGAGTAGCTTGCTGTGACCACAGCTAAACTTTTGATCTCCTGTGTCCAAGTTAAAATACAGCTACATGTTCAACTGGACAAACCTGGAGTCAACTGGCATTGGTCTAAATGCAACAAAGAGCTGCTACATCACGTATGACCCCTGCTCCACAGCAGCCACCATCTGCTGGGTTTATGACCATCCTAAATGCTTCAATTTGAAGGGAAACCAGGTCTGAAAAAACTAAAGGAAATGAACGTATGGCAGCGCAGATGGTCTCAACTCTGCAAGACGTCTTCACACCTTACCAGGCTTCAACTAAGATGAAATTCATTAACTGCAGGTCCCTTGTTGGTGGTTCATGTGTTCAGCACTTTTTTTTTTTTTTTTTTTTTTTTTTTTTTTTTTTTTTTCTCTTCCCTTCCCCCACACCCTTCATACTGGGGGACCGGATGGAAGGATGTCACTCACAGATGTTACCAAAAGGCCTGTGGTAGTAAATGAAGTAAATTTGTCTGGGAAAGAACAATTTCTTGTTTGGGAGCAGGGACATGCAGGTATATACAGACTAAAGAATACAAGGCAGACTCACGATACGGACAGATCTTTTCATTTTGGATGGCTGGGACAGGGTTAGGGAGGGAAATGGACTCGGGATGTCTGATTTCCCCTGTGGGTAACATTAAGCTTTAACACCCAGTGTCAATAAAATAAAGCGCTCCCTGGGGTCTCAAGCAAGAGATAAAGCAGAAGGTATTTTAGCACTTTTGCACCTGTGAAGAGGGACTCACTTAAGGCAGAAAGGCCAGCAGGAGACGGTCCTGACTGAAATGGGAACTAGATCTAGTAAACCTAATTCAGGTCATGACTAATAAATATGGGCCAGAATGTGTGAATGAATGGTACCAGAAATTTGGGTTTGTGGAATGTGTGAATGAATGGGTTTCCTGAAGGAGGAAGTTTAAGTTTGGCACAAATACAAAAGGTAAAAGAAGGTACTGAGAAAGAATGGGGAGAGTTGAGTAAGTCTAAGAAAAAGTAAAGTCTAAATGTATTTTGGAACTTCAAACAGAAATGTTAAGTAGAGATAGAAAGTCTAAAATGAAAATGATGGGGGAGGACTAGATTTAAGTGGGGTTATTGGGAACAGAACTGATAATGCTTCAGTTCAGGAAGAAAAAAACAAAACAGACTGTATTTCACCTGTCTCCCCTTATTTGGGCGACGCCCCGGGGCCATGGGAGAAGCTCCTCTATTCTTCCATGTTGGATGGACTGAGACCTGACTTGGCAGCACAAGTACGCCACTCGTTTGGTGGGCATGCGTCATGAAGTGCGTTTGGCTGAACTCTGCAGACAGGCCAAACATGCTCAAGATGTGCTGGTCGACAGGGAGCGGAAACCAACTGAGAAGAAAGACTCTGAGCTGCACAAGGCCACACTGACTTTGTTCTCTGGCTATGTTCCATCCCGTGGGCGAGAATATTCACGGCGCAACAGGAGAGGACGCAACAACCGCCGTCCACGCATGAATCCTGGTCACCCCCGATTTGAGCAGGACTAAAGTTTCCTCTGTGGCCAAACTGGACACTGGAAGAACGAGGAGCAGGCAGGACCAACAGGGGGACTGAGGGTGGGCAGGGGAGGTGATGACTTCAGAAAAGTCTCAACACACCACCTCGGTTGTTCCATCAACGCACCAACAGGGAAGTGACATGTCACACACACACACACACACACACACACACACACACACACACACACACACACACACACACACACACACACACAGTCAATACAATAGTTTTGTCACGTTTTCCCTTCAGGCTGCAGCATTCAGTTACCCTTGTGATCACATGTGCCTCAGGAGAACAGAGGAGAGACCACGTTTCTTCTCTGTTCTCCTCCCTTCATTGGATCCCCTAAAAATTAGACTCCAATGCATAAAAAGTCCAAAATGGCCTAGCGCCGCAATATTTGGTAGACCTGATAGTTCCTTATGTTCCTAACAGAGTTCTCCGTTCTCAGGGTGCAGGTTTACTCGTAGTTCCTAGAAGATCCAAATGTAGATTTGGAGGATGGTCTTCTGCTATCAGGAACCATCACTCTGGAACCAACTTCCAGTTTGGGTGAAGGAGGCTGACACCACCTCCACCTTTAAAACCAAACTTCAAACGTTTGTGTTCAGTAAAACATCTAGTTGGTGTAAACTTTAGTGTGTCAGGACCAGTAGTCACAGCTGCAGCTGCAGGACCAGATTAGAGCAGCTGGTCTTCAACACAGCTTCATCCTGGATCTGCTGCTGTAGACCTGCTGCAGGGGGACACCAACATGATCCACTGACCTGCAGTCCCACCTCTGACCACCTCAGTGTCTGCTGTCTACACCTGTTTAGATAGTGGTCTCTGTAGTCCACCAACTAACCAGGTACCAGTCTGGTGGACAGAAAACTCTGTTCTCCAGGTAACAGTTGATTATACTGATGGATCTGGTCTTTGGTACCTTAGTCAATATATCTGTGTCACTCCTCTCTGTTTTTCATCTTCTTTCTGATCTCCCTTTTCCTGTTCTACCCGTCTGGTCTTCAGCAGGAGGGTCCCCCCTTATGATCCAGGTCCTGATCCAGGTTTCCTCCCTCTTAAAGGGGAGTTTTTCCCTGCTGTTGTTTATGTAATAATCACTCTGGGGTCATGTTCTGGATGTCTGGAAAGAACCTGGAGACAACTTGTGTTGTAATAGAAACTGTATAAAAAAATTTGATTTGAAATTAAATTGTACTTTTTTTCTTTAATTATCTTTTATTGACCCTCTTATTCTTATTTACTATTTTTATTATGTTGTGTATATACTTCAAATTTGTATATATAAGACTACTTTTTTCAGATTTTTTCTCTTTTGTCAGTTTGTTTTTCTTCTGTTTGTACCTGACAGCATGACACATTTCTAGGACGGTAAAATGTTCTTTACTGTACCGAGCAGGGAAAAATCTAAAACACGCAGGAAAGTAGCTCCTGAGGATCAGGGTGGGAGACTCCTGATCTACAACAACCCTGGACCTCGGGGCCCACTATCCTGCATGTTTTAGATGTTTCCTGGCATCAGCCCACCTTATTCTAATGGTCATCATCAGCATGTCATCAACATCTGGGGAAGTCTGTTAATGACACAGTCATTTGTATTAGGGTGTATTTATTTATTCATGTATTTATTTTCACCGGCCCTCGAGGAATCAAGTTTGACACCCCCGTCTATATAATTGTGTCAAAGGCCCTCCAATTTGAGCCAGGTGTCTATGAGAAGAGAGATCTTTAAATCAGGAATGAGTAATTCCTGTTCACTGAGGTTCCTGTCCAGCACGTTTTAGATGTGTCCTTGCTTTGATACACCTGGTTTCAATGAGTGGTTGTTCTCAGCACATCATCAAGGTCTGCACAAGTCTGTTAATGACACAGCCATTGGTATCAGGGTGTATTTAAGCAGGGACACATCTAAAACATACTGGACACAGCCCTCGAGGACCAGGGATTTCCCAGGCCTGCTCCAAATCGTGCAGGACATGGTGCCATGGTGGAAGAAGACGATTAGGCAGCACTGCTCTACAAAGCATAAAATAAACTGTGGTGTTTCCCAGGGTTTAGTTTTACATCCAACATGTTTAAATACTCACATGTGGTCCCCAACCCCTGTCCGGATCTAAAACATGCAGGACGGGGGCCCGAGGACCAAGACTGGGAGACACTGGGCTGCAGCTGAGGTTTCATTCAGTGGTTCTCAGTCCTGGTCCTAGAGTACCCCTGCTCTGCATGTTTCAGATCAGGGGTCTCGGACTCAGTCCTCGAGAGCCGCTGTCGTGTTTCAGATGCTACCCTGCTTCAGCACACCATGACACAAGTGACTGTCACTTCTTGAGGACCATCTTTGATGACCACTGTCTTAGAGGTTGAAGTGGTTGAGGTCCGTCCATTTACAAATGGTGAGAGGATCTGAGAAACTTGCTTTGACAACAAAATTCGCTGTTCAAGAGGTAAAATGATCAGTCCAACGGTGGCTGTAGACCGCTCCGTTATACATGCTCCCTGCTGTGAAGGATACTGGTTGAGTCCTTGATCACGTCAGTTGTTTTCAATTCTGCTTCCAAAAATGAGAATATTAATTGGATTCAGTTTTTGTTCCTTTTGCTGTCTTTCTTGCTCCATCAAACTCCTCAACACAACTCACTCCCCCGCTGACTCGTCTCCTCGCTCTCAATATGTCACCTTGTTTGTTGCTGTGATTGCTCGTAGCCCTAACCATTCCCAGAGTGAGAACAGGAACAAATGTATACTATCACGGCCACGTTTGTTCAACTATCTACCAGAGGACCTGGAGCAGCTAAAAGTGTGGATGTTTTTAAAAAGCAACTCAAGACCCATTTTCTTAATTACCTTTTAACTAAGCTTTTGCAGTTCTTAATTTATTAATAAAACCTCTGAAAGCAGATAGTTTGTATTCACTCAGTCATCACAAATATTGAAGCTGAAAAACAGACATTTACAGGTTACAGGTAATTATTGTGTTTGATAACTGCAGTTTAATGTCTCGTAGATTTGAGCAGGTATGAAGTGAACATCCATCATCCACGACTGAAGCTGGTTTGTTCTTCACCAGTCGCTCTTCTTTCCTTTCTCCTCCTTGTGGAAGACTTCTCCATCAGGCTGCTGTCTCCACGTCAGGGTGACTCCACCCACTCCGTTGTCCTTCAGTCTGTCCTGCAGCTGGGAGACACAAACAGGAGACAGTTTCAACCACAAACCTAAATCTATGTTTCTGCTTTTATTCCAGAAATGAAACCATTTCAATTCCACACTTACCTTTTCCAGGAGATCTGCTTTCACATCAGGATCCTGCAGATCCACAGAGTCCTCCACCCTCAGACTCAGCTTCACCACCTGCCTTCTTTCTGGTAATGGATGGGGCGACAATTAAACATGAATTTCAACTAAAAAACACAAATGTAGATAAATATTTAATCTGGAAATTTTCATTTCTTTCCTAAAACACTCACTGGGGTAACTGTAGCAGACAAACGGTAATCTTGTTCCACAGGACAGAAACCTCCATCTTCCTGATCTTGTTGAAGACGTAACGCCACAAATGACTCTCATCGAGTTAACTGGATTTGCCACTTGATCACAGTTGTTGAAGAGGAAGCTGGTTCCATCAGACCAGTTAAAGTCTGGATCTCTGAACAGACCAATCCAAGGCCAGGATCCACTTGGTATTAAGCTGTATAACTTTTGGTTCTCGACGTTGTTCCTCACAGTCACCAGGTCTATGAAGTTCTCCCTGCAGTAACTCTGAGCGCTGGACCAGTTCATCGACTGATCCACAGAAACAAATTCAGGATCCTGCTGTGATCCTGCAGATGAAACAGTTGGAGAGGAGGTTTGTTAGGTTCTAAATACGTTTTTCTTAACATTGAAAGATGTTTGGTTTGATCTTCTACCTGTGTAGCAGATAAAGTGGAAGCGATCCGCACAGACACCATCCCACCAAACTAAGTTAACTCCAGTGCCCACGCAGAACTGCTGACTTGATTTAAAGGTTGGTGCACCCGTTTCCCAGTTCCTGTAGTCAGCCCCGCTCCCATTGAAGCCATCAGACCACCTCCAGTTGATTTCATTGTACAGACCAATCCAGAAGTCCGAGTTGTGACCAGCAGATGAAACTGTGTTCATGAGTTGTTTCATTTCTTCAGAGTTGTGGATGGTGGCCAGGTCTGTGTATGTCTGTCTGCAGAAGGTCTGAGCTTCAGTCCAGGTCAAAGACTCATCCACAAAGTGGTAGTGACGGACGAGGCAGGTGGAGGGGATGAACCACTCTGAGGGACATATCAGAGTCTCAGGTTACATAATGTGGTGCCAGACCAACAACGTAACGTTCATTCAAGATTACAATATGACAAGGATCATAAATCATGCAGACCACTGGCCCTCGAGGATCCAGTCCAACACCTGTGATCTAAAGCATGCAGACTACTGGCCCTCGAGGATCCAGTCCGACCCCTGTGATCTAAAGCATGCAGACTACTGGCCCTCGAGGATCCAGTCCGACCCCTGTGATCTAAAGCATGCAGACTACTGGCCCTCGAGGATCCAGTCCGACCCCTGTGATCTAAAGCATGCAGACTACTGGCCCTCGAGGATCCAGTCGGACCCCTGTGATCTAAAGCATGCAGACTACTGGCCCTCGAGGATCCAGTCCGACCCCTGTGATCTAAAGCATGCAGACTACTGGCCCTCGAGGATCCAGTCCGTCCACTGTGATCAAAATCATGCAGACCACTGGCCCTCGAGGCCTGGAACTAAGGATCCCTGCAGTATGACACAACAAGAAACACCAGATATTATGAAAGGAATCACTGACCTGAGAGAAACAAGACACTCAACAAGATGTTCTCCATCACGATGCTGCTCTGCTGACTGTAACAGTTTTTGTTATGAAGTCTTCAGGGACGCTGTCGTCAGGCTGTCGGTTTATGACATAAAGCCTGTCTGTTTATGCAAAATACTAAACACAAAAATATGTTATGGAAATGTCCTGTCAGCTGTTTGAAGCTGGCAAACAGACGTCTTTCTTGGAGAATAGAAAGTGCAGATAGCACATGATGTTACTTGATTACTGGAGTTGTTAACATGTTATATTTCAGTGTTTATCTTTGTGATGGCACTTGCAGAAAAGTTGTTTTTCACCACACATGTCCAGGCTTTCAATATCTTTGACCTCTTATCATCTACTGCCTGATGGGAGTGTTGGGATTGACCCTTGACACCAGCAGCATCAGTGCGGGTACCTGAGGACTGCTCATGGTGGCTGCTTGTTGCTGAAGCTCTGTTCATTGTTACCAGCTCTGTGTACATATGTTTAAGATGTTTTGTTTTTTTTAACCTAGTCTCGTTATCAGTCATTTTAGTATATTTTTCAGTTTTTATGCTTTACTGCTCAGTGGATTTGATGTTTTTATTCTTTACCGTCTGTTATGATCAAGATTAACAGCAAGCAAGTTGTTTACAAGGAGGAGCAGGTAATTAAATGATCAAGAAGCCAAAGTACAGCCAGACTGAGACCTCAACTCCCCGAAGAGTTGAAGAGGAGATGATGAAAAGTGAGAGAGAAAGGGAAAGTTTAAACCAGCAGTACAGACACACAAGAACAGACATGTTCTTAAACAAAAGTCTGCCTTGATTTAATGTATTTTTGTTTGCAGTTTTACAGTAAATATATTAATAAGCAACTTAAACAACCTCATAAATATGTGCCTCAAAGAATATTTATCTTATCCAACTTATTCTTGGTAAAAAGGTGAACAATAATGCATACTTGTATTGTAACTGGAAACAACATTTTAACCTTTGAGTGTGCATGAGACCAGCGAATTAGATTTCATCAGATTAAACTTTTACTCACATTATCTCTTTTGTTCTTCGCGTGTTTCACAGGTGAGGTGTTCACCTCAGTGTGTCAGAATCATAGAGCTCCAGGTTGACCTCGTCGGTCCTTCCAGACACATAAATGTGTCCCAGGTACTCAGTGCAGCCAGGACTGTCCCCCAGCCAGCATGTGGACACAGGACACAGACCGGGAACCGTTCAGAGGGTTGGACTTCTCCACTGGGAACATTCACAAGGTCCAATAAGTCAGACAAGCATCAGCATCACTGGCGCCTGCTTACTCCAAGGTTTCATTTTTGGATCATATCTAGATGGATTTAACAAATCATAACTAAATACAATCAAAGCCCAGGTAACCCAGTAAAAGACCACAAATCCAGATGAGTTGAAATGGAGACATCAGGATTGTAGAGGAGAAGCAAAACAGAGATGAAGGAGGACAAAGTTCAACCATCTCCGCTGATCATCTTGGGGAATGTGCAGGAGGAGGGACCAGCCTCCATCATGGGTGAAACACTTTCTGGGATCCTGCAGCAGCTGCGCGTGAATCGATATGAGAGTCTGAATGCAGCCTAAACGTTCAATAAAAAAACATTATTCATATGATACCAAGTCACATCAGTTTTAGAGACATGTACATTTTATTCTCAATCGTTTTTTAATGTTTATCTGTTCAGACAAACATTAAATCCCATATATCCATATATGTCACATGGGAAATCCCATATCTTTATATACACCCATCACTTTATTGATTGACACTGTCAACTGTGTGGTGGTCCACACAAATCCACACAAAGTTGATGTTTGAGCATCCCTACGTGTCCGTGGAAAATGGTGAACCCACGTTTTTTGTTCACTGAACTTGTTCTACATGAGGCCCCTGGCAGCAGGACAGGATCTCACACTTGTCACATTGAGGTACGAGCCAGTTTAGACTGAAATAATTAGTCCTGATGAAGAGCAGCTGCAGCAACTGCATGATGAACTCTTTTAAACGTCAGCTGCTGGTTGCTGGTTCACTTGGTGACCACAACAATGGCAGCAGTCTTGGTCCTGGTTTCTTGCATGCTGATTGGTTTGCTGGACACAGGTGGTGTTTTGTATTCATTTTCTGTGTAAACTGGTTGTTACATTTGCAGAAATCTACTGGTGTACAGCTACAGTAGGGTTTGCTGGATGGTTATGGTACAATGCTGTAATTTGTACAACTTGGCTACAGTGAGATAACATGAGCTTCTGGCTAATGAAACATGGTCATGTTCACAAACTCGTTCATTTGCCAGTGATCTGCAGTGGGAAGAAAGGGGTAACTGGCTTACTGGCACAATCTTTCAAGCACTTTTTCAGCAGCTTATCTCTGAAACTTTGTCTTTGGTAGGTGTCTCTTCCAATGACAATCTGCTGCAAAATGTTGGACTTCCTGAGTCACTGGCTTCCACCTTGGGGAAACGTGCTGAAGGTGAGAAGCTTCCCAGGAAACTTTACTTGAGGCTCTGTTGGTGTTGCACCAGTTTAATGCACTGCTAATCCAGGTTTGTGCTATGAAGTTTGAAGCAAAGCATATGACCCTTTACCGTAGCTCAAGAAAAATGCAGCTTGGCAGTGTTGGTTTTAGGTTCAATTCATTCACTTGGTGTTTCTAATGCATTTTCTCTTTTTAGACCAAAAAGAGACCAGGAAAGTGCAAGCTGGCACATCACTTGAGACCATGAAATCTGGGCCACTAGTTGGTGGCGCGTATGACATTGAAGAAGGCTCATCTTACCGCCTGGTTGCAGATGGTGGTCGTGGTCCCATGGCCCAACCAAGAGGGTATTGGCCAGATCACCCAAGGCCGGGTCACCATTGGCCAAGTCGACCAAGGCCAGGTCACTATTGGCCAGGTCACTATTGGCCAGGTCACCCCAGGCCACGTCACCATTGGCCACGATATTGGTGGTAGGGCCACTGGTCCGAATAAAATATTTAAAATAAATTGCATTAGTGTTGTCTTGGGGTTTATCTCCCTAACCCTGGGAGGGCTTTTGGGCTCAACTATCTTCTGGAGTCTTTCCATATTTGATGGATTGACTTGCAGATAAGAATCCTATCCAGTGCATACTGTACAAAAAAAAAGCTTAATCTGGAATACAAAATGATGCTGCATCTATAAAACCAGGCACCAAACGAAGTGGTTAAATTTGAATTGGGTGGCGGATTACATCCTGCAGATTTAGTTTTGCATTTTTAACCATATTCTTCTGTCAGTCTAAACTATAATCACTCTGGCTACAACATATTGAAGACTCAAATCAGGCAGTGATGTTGTTCAACCATGTGTTCCTAGAAGGACCGTACTACCTAATGGACCTGTCTTGGAGACAGAATCAAGAGCCAACAATTTCACTGTCGGATGTTTGTGCAGAACCAGGTTTAGTTGCAGTTGCTCAACTATAGAAGCTGCTCAATCTGTTTACTCCCATGTTGAAATATAAAACTCTACAGCAGAAATGCATACAGCCTCATTCAAATAAAACATCTTGGTCTTAACTTTAAGGGGTTTTGAGTACCCGACCAGTAAACGATTCAAATATTTATAATTGGTAGAAAGCTCAGCCAATCGCTAACAGTCTACTTGTAATTCTCATGCTGCCGCCTTTTGAAACAATGACCCATTTGGTATAAACCCAGCATCAGCTTCAAAGTCTATTGTTGACCCAAAGGAAAAAGAACTTCAAGCCATGGCAGAGAGGTCTTTGGAGAGGTCTTTAGCTGGAATTGCCTTCACCAATCAACTACCTGAGCAGAGCTACGGGTAGCAGTGTCAAGCATGAACTACGAGAGTTAAACAAGCTCACCTTCCTGACAAAGCATGTTAGGAATACAAATAATGAAAACCAGACTGGGCTACTGGGAGACCTTGAGGCTGGAAGTGATGACGCCAACTTCAAAAAAAGTCAACTGGGACGAGCTTGAAAAGACACCAGAATATGACGCAAGACTAGATGGAGTCTAGAAAGTGACCCACTCCATTCTCTGGTCAAGATATGGCAACAAGGAAGGTAGCTCTGCAGTCTTGGAAGCAGGAAGAGCCTTTGAAAGAGCTCAGTAACCCCCCTTAATGCTTTAAATGGAGACAAGTATGAACTGCTGCTGGAAGGAGCAAAGGGGCTTGTTCAAGACACTGTTGGATCGTTGAATAACAGGAACAAAGGGATCCCTCATTTTCAGACGGCACGTCTGGTAGCCAGAGTGAAGAACCTGAAAGTGCTCAAATAATCCTGAAGCCAGAAAGGCAGCATTCCTCACTGCACAAGATTGCAGAGAGGGGAAGAAGAGAGACTCAACCTATGGCAGTTTCACAACCAGTGGTGAGGATAAAACCAACCAGTCTACCCAAGTTGACTGGGTTCAAGAGGAATGTCCACAGATGGAAAAGAGACGGGAAGTAGAGCTGACCAGCTCAGTGAAAGTATGGAAGTTCCAAATCCTTGACAGCGTGGATGAGAAAATATGCAGAGACCTGCGCCTGTCAACATACAACAGTGCAATTAACATGTTTAGGGTACTTTAAAGCAGGTATGGAAACAAGCCTGTAGTTACCTTGGGAATTACTGAGGATCTAGAGAAAATCCACCTTTTCAAGTCACATCAGCCAAGGAAGGTAATCGACTTAATCCAAACTGTAGAAAAAGCCCTGAGTGACCTCACCAAGCTTAAAGCACCAGAGCCATCAAGAACCCCCTGGTGATCAAATCCATCGGGAGTAAACTGCCAGAGAGCATGAAGAGACTCCCTCACATTCATGGTCAATCCACAAAACTGTCACACCTGACAATCACTTTGACAACCTTCTGACATTCTTAAAGACCCAAGAGGAAATTCTAGAGAGACTAGATCAACTAAGTGTAAGTGGTAAAATCTGAAAAGAGATCTTACGTGGAGAAGAAGCATGCCATCACAAAGTCCTCAAAGAAAGGACGATGAGTTGTCTGTAGATGAGAAGCAGCGTGAAAAGATGTTCTTTTGCAAGCAGTTTAAAGTACGAGGCCACGTGAAAAGAAAAATGCTATTTAAAAGCTAGGAGCATAAAAAAGATGAATCGTACGTCACGAAGAGGATGATGAATGTACGATCACTTACCTGTGCAGGAACAGAGACTTCCAGAGAGGAAGTTCCTCATATCAGCGTTTCTGTCTTTGCCTGTAATGAGACTCCAAAAGGAAAGAATCTGAGAGGTGGTAAAGCCCAGCACCAGAAGGCACGCATGGACAGATGAGAGAGAAACTGGGAGAAATGGATCCCTCGGGATGAATGAAGAGAGGAGTAACATCAGCTGTAAGTACTGACCACATGTTTGAAAAAACAAATCTTCACAATGACTCGAAACCCCAGCAGGCTTGGCCCCATTTATGATACTTAGGTGATAAGGATCTTGCCTCTCATTGGACGTGGACCCCAAACCCCAGCAGGGCTCCGTGCTGATGCGAAGCAACCAAGATAAAGAGCAGGTCCCGCCTTTCTTTTTCTGTCACTCAAAATGCTCCTCATTCACAGCGACTCCAACAAGGACTTCTTCTCTCGTGAGCCTGTGAGCTGTGAAGGCCACAGCTCCTGCTTCTGCGTAACGAGCAACCAGCCAAAGGCCTGTCTCCTCCCTCACTTTGCCTGAACAAGCGTCTGGTTGCCAAGAAACGGCAACTATAGTTTGTCTGGCTGCAGTGCTGCAATGGTGTGACCCCGCAAACTTTTCAACCCCCCAGATGAGCCAAACGGTGGACTCGTGCACACCACGACAACGTGAATGCCTTCAGACCGACCCAGAGCCAAAGGAAGCCCAGCCATGGTATCAATGCTGCATCCCCTCATCCACATGGACAAAAGGAGAGGGAGAGAGCTGCTCCTCGCCGGGACCACCAGGAAAATTTTAATCATCCCAGCAACCGAGAGGAACGCTGGTCTGCCAGGGACAAAACCATCACTTCTATTGGTTAGAAAGCGATCCACGTAAGAAGCTGTTTTGTGTCTGGGCAGAGAAACTTGGTAAATGCATTTAACTAGCTTTGTTTTACTGTGTCGTGCACGTCGTGAGCCCGACACAACTGTTTATCTACAGCTGCTGAAGTGTGCTTGTTTATTTTATAATTTATCCGTTGTTGCATCCATGTTGCTGGATCTCCTGGACGTGTTCACCCACAACAGGAAACACAGCTTTTCCTCATTTCCCAGTTGAATGACCAGAGCGCACATGTGAAGTTGGCTTCACACTGGTGCGTCTCTGTGTGGGAAACAGAACAGCTTGGTTTTCTGGTGGTGAGAAGTTATTCTAGTGTTTGGTGTTTGATTCTCTTTTCTTATTTCTCTCATCCTTTCCTACTAACCTCCATACACGTGTACACTCTTATCTCGGCCATCAGGCTTCTGATTTTTTTTGTTCTCACTGGGCGTGGCATGACTTTGTCCGCTATTTTGTTTCACGCGAGACTCAGTGACCACGTGACTTCGTCCACCATCATGTCTGTCTGCATCATGTGGATTCACAGCCATCACATCTTTCACTGACACACCAACACATTTACACAAATGCATGATTATAAATGAACGTTTCTGTTTCAGGTTTAGGTGTTTGCTTTTGTGTAGTTTAAATATGAGAACTTTATTCCAAGGGTTGTTTCACCATCTTTAATACTTGTGCAAACAAATTCTGATTAATTTCAATGAGAGAAGTTGTTTCTGGTCATTTTACACATATTTTAATATTTGTCGTCAGACCAAAAATAACCTAAACCAGCACTCCCCTTGTTGCTCAACACAACACACGGGTGTAGCCAGTAAAAAGTGGTGGTGGTGGTGCCTTTATTGCTGTCATTCCATAAGGCAAGGTAGAATGTAAAAAAACAAAACTACTAGGTAAAAAAGCTCAAGCAATCACAAACAAGTTAATCTGAAATAACATACAAAAATATTCCCATCTACGCTATTCAGCATTTCAGGTGTCCATACCTGCTGTGTCTTCTTCCTCATCCTAAAACAGACTGCCCGACGGTGCCAGGTCCTTCTTTTGGACCCTTAAGGCCCTCCAAATGGGCATGACATTTCAAATAACCATAAACCAATATTTCATCTATACATTTTACACTTCATGTCAATATATTTTATGTAAATACACATTGATGATAGGAAATATTCAAAGCAAGAAAAATAATTTGAGGAAAAAAAAAACACGAGCAGCTCACATGACAGGATGTTCACATGTATTTAATATGGACTTTCCGCATGAAGGACTGTCTGGGGTTTCGGACACCTTGACTTTTTGACAGATTGACTTAACCACTGACTCAGATATGGTTTCCCATTGGGTGGCTGGGTCTAAATCGGGAAAGCGTCTGGAGAGAATGTCTGCATCAATATTGTGCTTGCCCGGTCTGTATTGTACATCAAAGTCATATGTTGATAAGGCTGCAAGCCATCTGTGCCCTACTGCGTTGAGCTTGGCTGTTGACAGCACATATGTCAAAGGGTTATTGTCTGTGCGTACTGTGAAGCGAGCTCCATACAGATAGTCGTGGAAACGGTCCACCACTGCCCACTTGAGTGCCAAGAACTCTAGTTGGTGTATTGGGTAACGCCTCTCTGATTGACTCAGCTTCCTACTAGCAAACGCAACCGGCCTCAACCCATCCTCTTGTTGATAGAGTACTGCTCCCAGTCCTTTGAAGCTTGCATCAACGTGTAGTTCGTAGGGCTTTGCAGGATCTGCGAAGGCTAGAACCGGTGCATGGGTCAAACACTGGATGATCTGGTCAAAGGCTTGAGAACAGGTGGGGCTGAGGCCAGGTGGTAACGGCCTCAATTTTCTGAGGATCAGGAGAGACACCGTGAGCGGACACAATGTGCCCGAGGTACTTCACCTGTGGCTGACAAAATTGGCATTTGTCAAGTGAAACCTTTAGGCCAGCCTCTCCAAGTCGATCCAGGACGTTGAGGAGTCTTTCTTCATGTTCCTCCAGTGACCTCCCAAAAACAATCAAGTCATCGAGGTAGACCAGGACCTGAAGAAGGTTCATATCTCCGACTGTCTTTTCCATTAATCTTTGAAAAGTCGCTGGAGCTCCGGTTATTCCTTGCGGCATTCTCTCAAATTGGAAGTAACCAAGTGTGCAAATGAATGCTGTTTTCTCCTTGTCTTCCTCCGACATGGCTATCTGATAGTAGCCACTACGTAAGTCCAATACAGAGAACCACTTGCTTCCTGACAAGGAGTCGAGAGCCTCTTCTATGCAGGGGGTTGTGTACTGGTCAGGTACTGTTCTGCTGTTTAGCAATCTGTAGTCTATGCACATCCTTATTGTTCCATTCTTCTTGCGAACTATGACAATCGGAGAGGCATAGGGGCTACGGGATTCTTTGATGATGCCAGCACATAGCAGTTCCTGCAGGTGTTTTCTCACATCCTCTATGTCGGCAGGAGCCAGTCGCCGTGATCTTTGGCGGAAAGGACTTGGGTCCGACAGACGAATGGTGTGCTCTACATCCTTTGCGAGGCCAACGTCCCACTCTTGGACGGAGAACACTTGGGAACGTGCAGCTAGTTTTCTTCTAAGCCGATCTTTCCACTCTTTTGGAACGGGGGATTCACCAAAGTTGATCTGACTGCCATCAAACTTTGAGGATTCTACATTTTGCATTGGCATGGAGATCACACTTTCAGTGAGATAAACATGAGCCATGACTGCTCCCACTGGGATGATGGTCTCTTTAATGGACTGGTTTTGTACCAAGATTCTGAAATTGTTGACCTGTATGGCATTGGCCGGCACCACCATGGGCTGTAGAAGTACATCACCTGGCAGAGGAGCCAATGGAGAAGTGTCAACCATCAGAATCTCTTTGCCAACTGCTTGTTTGAAGTTAACTTTGCAGGAAACTTGTAGGTCTTTCCCAGGAGGCAGAATCAAAGGGCTCGGACCAGTCCAGGTCACACTGCCCACCTCCTCGTCACTTGGGGCTAAGGACACAGAACCTGCCAGTGTGGGTTTCCGGTCACAATGGGCTTGGATACCTAGAGTCTTGGTAATATCCAAACCTTGCTCCTTACATTGCTTTACCAGGTCACGGACATGCCTGGTGTTTGTGCCCACAATGACTGGGATCTGATCTTCCTTTGGACTGGGACAGATTAAGGCAAGGACTGTCACAGTGTGGCTGGTGCCCATAACTGCAGCTGAATACTCAACATCAACCACCACATATCCACGATAAGGGTAGCTAACACTGGACTCACTTAAACCCCAAAGGTCTAGACCAGAGACTGGATGCACCGGTACTGAGGAAAGGTGCTTCTTGTACCACGGTTCGAAAATAATAGTGACCTGAGATCCGCTGTCAAATAAGGCATCACAGGACTGTCCATTGATTTTTAAAGGTACAACACTAGGTGGTCCAATCAAACCTTCCGGGATTCCAGCTGGAGTTGGGGGAGTCAGTATACCTGGCTTGACTTGACATTTTATATCTGATGTATTGTTGCTGTCTGCACCTGGACTACCTTTCATCCTCTTTATTGATTGGATGAGTTTTCTGATCACTTTGCTTTGGTCCTCCCGATTGCGACACTTTGCTATGTAATGACCTTTCTCACCACATCGGTAGCAGAACTGCTCATCCGTTTGTTGTTTACTCCGGTGAGGAGGGTTAGTTTTTTGCTTAGCCTCCAATGCTGCAACAGAAGTTGGTTTGATTGAGGTTTCTGGAACAGTGTCTCTCTGGGCCATCTTCTGTTTTAGTCTGTTGACTTGTTTTTTCAATGCTGCAAGCTCAGAGTCACCACTGTGCTCACTTAGCTGTATTGTGGACACAGGAGTATCACTATAACTCTTCTCTTTCACATGATGGGAACTTGTCACGCACAATGCTAACTTGGTCTTCAGTTCTTTAACTTCAGCTTTAAGGCTTTGTATTTCTGTCTGGCTGAAATTCATTGATGGTTTTGGTTGTACACAGTGGACCGAAGGGCTGAGTCTTCTCCTTGAAGCCTCATATTCTTCTTCTGCACGGATCTCTCTTAGGAGCTTCAGAAAAGTAGGGGGTGCATTCCTTCTTTCTCGCAAGCGTAACTGGATTAGCATGAGATCTGATGCAACCGCCCCTCTCAGAAGCTGTTCTAAGCGAGCTCTGTCTTTGCAATCAGCGGAGCACCCTCCCCTTTGTACAACTTTAGTGAGAGCTCTTTCCAGTCGTCTTAGAAAATCTGACAGTTTTTCTGTTGGCTGTTGTTGCATCAACCGAAAAGCAAAATAGAGATCATCCCCTGATTCAGCTGTGCCAAAGGCACTCTCTAGTGCCTCCAGGTACACAGTCGGGTTTGCATCAGGATCTTCATCTCTGATTGACTTTGCGATTTCCAGTGCGGGCCCCTTTAAGCTTTCCATTAGCCTGCGCCTTTTTTCCCTCTCTGAACCTTCACTTTCCTCCGCCATGAGCCATGCCTGCTCAAGCCACTGGTCAAAGGGTTCCTCATTAGGTGGGACTGGCAGGTTCCCGGAGAACAGTCGTAAACGTCGGTACACACCTTCAGGCTGCGGCTTGTGAGCCTTTGCCAGGAAATCACCAACTGTTTGCAAGATAGACTCGGTGGAGCTGACTTGGGGGACAGGTTCTGACATTAAACCTCTAATGTCATTCATAGTCTTGCCCTCAGCATCGAGTAAAGTTTTCAACTTGATACTGAAGTCACTTTGTGCAGGAGCTTTACTCAGGGTGATGACCGGCCAACTTTTCTCACTTTCTGCATGAAAAACTTCAGGTGGTACATTTTCAGCGCAATCCTCTTTACATTCACACAGAGCCATCACACAGTTCTGGGTAGGATGGAACATTCGGCCTCGGACGCGGACTCGGCCCAAGCATTTAATGGTCTCTATGGTTTCCTCTATTTCAGCTATTTCCACTTCTTCAGGAACCATAACTATGAGAGCTCTAACTTCTTCCAAACCTTCACCCCTACACCACCTCTTCAGTTCTTCAGCGAGAACCGCACGATCTGCCATTATCTTAATATCTAATAATATTGGGAAATGTCAAAGCAATTTACTTTATAACAACCTTAAACTACAGTAGTGTCTCTTTAATTTACTATTGATACCCAAATCATCCCAGCGGTGCCTCCATTTTATGTAGCCCTTCTGTACTCATATAATAAATGAGAGGGCTCTGGGTTCTTATTTTCTTCTCTTAGGTTTACTTAAAGGTTAAGTAATAATGTTTTGGGTCGTAGAGACTATACCAAATATACAGATTAAATATTCAATGAATTCCCAACACAAGTTGAATATGAAACTTAACCCTCCTTTAATGAAGGATAAACATAAAATAAAGAAATAATAAAAGATTGATTATTGGAACTTAAAATAAAGTACAGACTCTTATTATAAACTATATAAAACAAAATCATACACTGACAGTGCAGTCAAAATGCTTATTCTCAATATATATTAGAAAAATAGGTTCTTAACTAAACTAAAGCCGGCAGAACCTTAGCAACCCTACGTTGCAGGCCTGGATCGTTGCTTGTGTTCGTAGAGACCAAAATCCACAGCCGCTTCGCTGGAACAGCAAATAAAAATATAAACAAGGTACCTTGTGCTCTTTGAGTTAAAATCCCCTTAATTTTCTCGTCTCAGCGCTGTCCTCCTGTCCGAGAATGGCGGCTCCGTCTCACGCTCCGACGTTAAGCCAAGCGCGTGGCCTGCACCCGGCCACGAACTCCTCGTCCTCGCCTCCCACGTCGCCAGAGGTCCTCTGAGCTTCCTGGATGGCTCAGAGTGCTATCTGGGTCCTCTCGGTCGTTCTCCAGTCCGGGAACGGTCTCCTCTAAGCTCCCAGGTCTCACTGACTTAATGGACCGTAGCTTACCGTCGACCCGTTAGCATCCGTTATTACGATGCTAACGTAATATAAATAACATGAACCAGTCTCGTGCAGACACTTGTTGTTACTTAATTTAAACTTTAGCATTCGCTTAACTCTTGGGTCATCTCTTTGATGAACCACAGCACAAAACTATTGCATTACACCGACTCACGGACGTCAATCCAGCCGTTCCTCTACGCCAGCCAAAACCAGACTTCTCCCTCGCTCGCGCACGCGCTGCCTCCTCTCTCCTCCAACGAACAATACTCATCCCCCACATAGCACAATGTCAATAAACTGTACATACATATATAACACTTTTAACACAAGGTAAACACTTCAATCATAAAACAAATGAACCACAACAAATCAGGAATAAACCAATATACTCTTCTTAACCTATTCATCCAATTATGCTCTCATCCAATCAACCATTTTAAACGCGTTTTTAGTATTTGTGTAGAATAATTAATTCTATTATTTATCCTGGCTACACCCATATAGTACTACTACTATTACTAATACTTTGCAGACATAGGTCTAGGATCAGGTACCACCGGGTAAGGCGGTCATGATGGTCCTTCATTGTTCTGATCCATGTCAGGTGTTCTGTCTCCAGGACAAATTCTCTGCCAAGTAACAATGAAGTCTCTCCATTGCCAACTCTTCTCTGGTCTCTGGGGTATCTGCACCAAGGCCGTGCATCCACCTGCACCAGGAATCTCTTACTGAAGTCTGGAATCTTGACAACGGGGTAGGAACACAGAACTTTTAGTGTTTCAGAGGCTGACTGACCAGGTCACTAGTCAAACCAGTCTTATTGATCTCTCCCAGCACTGGGAGATGTTCAAGATGTTCTTTGAAGGTTTTGCTGAAAACAACTACAGCTTCCAGATAGGCTCTACTACAGTGGTGGCACCCCTGAAGGACTCTGTCCATAAGTCTCTGGAAAGAAGCTGGAGCTCCATGCAATCCAAAGGGCATCACAGTAAACTGGACGAGAGCAGATGGAGTTCGGAAAGCTGTGTATGGTTTGCTTGAAGCTTCCAGTGACATCTGCCAGTATCCCTCATATATATTACGGGTTGTGATCTACTTGAATGGTCCAATCTTCTGTTCTCTCTGAGAGACTGCAGGTCAGTGGATCATGTTGGGGTCCCCCTGCAGCAGGTCTACAGCAGCAGATCCAGGATGAAGCTGTGTTGAAGACCAGCTGCTCCAGTCTGGTCCTGCAGCTGCAGCTGTGACTACTTGTCCTAACACACTAAAGTTTACACACACTAGATGTTTTACTGAACACAAACGTTTGAAGTTTGGTTTTAAAGGTGGAGGTGGTGTCAGCCTCCGTCACCCAAACTGGAAGTTGGTTCCATAGTGATGGAACCTGATAGCAGGAGCTGATAGCTCTTGCAAGTAGGTAGTATGAAGCTGAAACGTTGGTGCTGTATG
>CM026212.1:1899088-1994088 GCA_014839995.1 Xenentodon cancila | reverse complement strand
GACATTTACTTAATGGTTGGCCAACACAATATCACACATGCTGATGCAGCTGATGGAATTCACATCTGGATTCTTCATCCTGCAGAACCTCAGAAGTCACATATTAATAAAATTCAGTTTTATTACAAGTATCTCTGATTTGGTAATGTTACCGCTGCATCCTCCACAACATATGTGTGATGCAAAAGGAGAGACAAGGAGGAGGAGGAGGAGGAGGAGGAGGAGGAGGAGGAGGAGGAGGAGGAGGAGGAGGAGGAGGAGGAGGAGGAGGAGGAGGATCATGTTCAGGATCCCTCAGTCATTTGAGGAGGTTCTCCTCGATAGGGACTCTATCGTTGTTAACTGCTCAAGAAGATGTGGAAGACTGCTGGAAAGTCTGTTTATTCCCATTTGAAATGGTGCCACAGGAACATGCATGCATGGATGAGCAGCAGAGTTGAGTATGTGGCTCTCACTCATGAAAAACTGGTCAAGTCTTTTCTGCCGATGTCAAACAACTTTGACTCTTGTTTGGTGTTTGGTGGGTTGGATGATTGAGGTTTTCAAAGAACCAATACATATTGGTGATTTAGGAATTGATCCATTTAACAAACAGGAGCCTCAGTAGCGTGTGGAAGAACCAAACAGCCACAATCTGATTTTGTGATGAAGCTGGCCACATCATTCAGGATCAAAAGTGGTTTTCTATTAATTGGGGGGATTTGACAGCGTTATTCCACAACAATTCAAAAGCACAGAGAAAAATCTGACAGGGAAGGGGGTTTATGTTGTATTGGGGAAGAGAGCCACAACATCTTGTTTCAGTTTTAGTTATGCTTTTAGGAAAATGATGATTTGATTGTATTGTTTTCTTTTGCATTGTTCAATAAAGGACGTGTTGAACCCACCCCCCCTTCTATGTCTCTGTTCTATGTCTCTGTTCTAAGTCACCCTTCTATGACTCTCTTCTGTCTCTCTTTTCCCTTCTATGTCTCTGTTCTATGTCTCTCTTCTCCCTCTTATGTCTCTGTTCTGTCTCTGTTCTCCCTTCTATGTCTCTCTTCTTTGGTGTGGTTTCAGCCCTGAGGCTAGATCGTATATATGTCATACGGGCCCTGTCATCGAGCGACAAACAGAGAAGTGATGTCAGTTACCTGGAGACTGCCTCTCTAGAACCTCAAAATCTGGTTGTTAATCTAGTGGTAAAATGTGACTCAGATCTGAACTTGAACAGCCACGTTAAATCAATAACATCAGCAGCTTTTCACCGTCTGAGAAACGTTGCCAGAATCAAAGTAATAGTGTCTGAAGCAGATTTAGAAAGACTGATCCATGCGTTTGTCTCCAGCAGGTCAGACAATTGTAAAGGCCTGCTGACTGGGTCTAAACAGCTGTTAGACAGCTGCAGGACACCCAGGGTGCTGCTGCTCCAGTCCAGACTAGAACCAGGAAACACCAGCATGTTAGTCCAGCAGACTGAGAAGTTTTGACAAATATTTGATGGTCCAGCCCACATTCTCAGCTCTGCTGCTCATCCCACAAATGCACGTTCCTGACAAATGTGTCACCATTGAAAAGGGGAGTAAACAGGCTTCTCAATGGTATCAGATTTATTGTCAACAAGCGCTGTTACAACAAAGAAGTATTTTATGTGTGAGATTACACATCTGTCAAGTCATCAGTTCAGGCTCATTTTGAAGTTTTTTTGTCCAAAACATGTTTTTCCTGGTTTTAATGCGTCTTCTACAGAAAACATGTTAATTCAACCTTTGGCACAACAGGAATGAGATTCAAGTCTTGGAAAAAAAAACTTTTTCTAGAGAGTTTCTAACGATGTTTTTCAGAGTTGGAGCTCATTTTCATAGACTGCTAAGCTTCCCGCAATAAAGGGGGGATTCAGAGGTCACGGACGCTCCATTGGTTCGAATATACTTTGAAGAGCCAGCTGGAGACTCAGCTGTTTAAGGAGCATCTCCACTTTTGGTTGAACTTCTCTGCACTTCAGGAGTTAGAAGATTTGTCCGGCTCTTTGCATGGCTTAGAGAGATGCACGCACTTAATGCATGTACTAATAGTTTGAAAAAAATCTTTAATATCAAAAAGAAAACAGATTTATACTAAATGATGTCAATGAATGGAATGATATAAGGTAGAGTAAAGGAGTGCATGTCCCCCCTTCAGATCAGTGTTCAGTAGATCCACATTGGTCCGTCATTACAACACCGAGTCTGTGGACACGTCCCTGTCAGACGGACACATCCGGACACTGCTGGTTTTCCACATCCTTCCTTGTTCTGTCAGGCTGAACACACATGAACATCTCTGTAGGTCCAGCCACAACGTCTTGATTGGACCGGGTCCTGGACTCGACCGATCCAGGACATTCACCTTCTTTCAAGCTGTTCGTTCTGCTGTTCAACGTGTGACCCTCTTGGACTCTGAAGTCACATGGGATCAGTAAACATGAACCGGTCAGAGCTTCCATCCTCTGTGGTGCAGTCATGGAGACTGCTGGTGGTTGATCACAAGAGGCTGAAGACCCTGGAAAATCAGTGTCATAGTTAACATGTGGCTCTGTTTTGCTGCCTTCATAGTTCACAAAATATTTACATTTTCAGTGAGGAAAAGGACACTTGTCATTTTTTACTTAAACAATGTCAGAGGACGTCTGGACCGACTCTGTGGTCCAGCGGTGGCACGTCTGACTCCAGATCAGAAGTTTCAGATCAGACAGAAGTTCAGGAGGTCCCAAAGTGTCTGTTTGAATGTATATTTTTTTACTTGAGTCTATTCCAGTTGTCTGTGGGGAAGAGGTGGTAAAACCTTTGAGACACTGCAGTCATTGATGCAGGTAACGACCAAATGCAGGTAACGACCATCCCTGTGGTGGCCTGATGAGCGACCGTCAGCCAGCAGTTCCTACCACCACCCCTCGGCTCCGCAGGCACGGAAAAGCTGAATGAAAAACACATTCCTACCTGCAGACGTCACAGCAACCAATCAACGTGTGAAGTATGTGTGAAGGTAGCTGGCAGCTGAATTTCTGATGTTTTTTTTTCAGATTTGCATCAAAAGGATCCAGCAGAAGACTCAGCTAAGAACTGTGGCTCAACCAGACGCTAGACCAGAGGCAACTGAGACATGTCACTTCCCTGTTGGTGCGTTGATGGAACAACCAAGGTGGTGTGTTGGACACTTTCTGAAGTCATTTCCTCCCCTGCGCACCCTCAGTCCCCTGTTGGTCTTGCCTGCTCCTCGGGCGCTCGTTCTTCCAGCGTCCAGTTTGGCCACAGAGGAATCACTGGTCCTGCTCAAATGGGGGGTGACCAGGATTCATGCGTGGATGGCAGACATTGCGTCCTCCCCTGTTGCGCCGTGAATATTCTCGCCCACGGGGTGGAACATAGCCAGAGAACAAAGTCAGTGTGGCCTTGTGCAGCTCAGAGTCTTTCTTCTCAGTTGGTTTCCGCTCCTTGTCGACCAGCACATCTTGAGCATGTTTGGCCTGTCTGCAGAGTTCAACCAAACGCACTTCATGACGCATGCCCACGAAACGAGTGGCGTACTTGTGCTGCCAAGTCAGGTCTCAGTCCATCAAACATGGAATAACAGAGGAGCTTCTCCCATGGCCCCGGGGCGTCGCCCAAGTCAGCGGGACGCTCAAGGCCAGAGTTGGGGTTAAAAGATCTTCTGCTCGGTGCTGCTGTTGGGAGGTGACGCTGAGGAGCACATGAGTTCAAATCCAATTCCACCTTCAACGCATTTAAGTCCTGAAACAGACTTAAGGGGAGAGAGGTGAAATACCATCTGTTTTGTTTTTTTCTTCTTCCTGAACTGAAGCATTATCAGTTCTGTTCCCAATAACCCCACTTAAATCTAGTCCTCCCCCATCATTTTCATTTTAGAATTTCTATCTTTACTTTTAAACATTTCTGATGTTTGTTGAAGTTCCAAAATACATTTAGACTTTACTTTTTCTTAGACTTACTCAACTCTTCCCATTCTTTCTCAGTACCTTCTTTTACCTTTTGTATTTGTGCCAAACTTGAACTTCCTCCTTCAGGAATCCCATTCATTCACACATTCCACAAACCCAAATTTCTGGTTCCATTCATTCACACAGTCGGGCCCATATTTATTGGTCATGACCTTACCTATTTGACTGTAGGAATTAGGTTTACTAGATCTAGTTCCCATTTCAGTCAGAACCGTCTCCTGCTGGCCTTTCTGCCTTGAGTCCCTCTTCACAGGTGCAAAAGTGCTAAAATACCTTCTGCTTTATCTCTTGCTTGAGACCCCAGGGAACGCTTTATTTTGACACTGGGTGTTCTTAAAGCTTAATGTTACCCACAGGTAAAATCAGACTTCCCGAGTCCATTTCCCTCCCTAACCCTGTCCCAGCCATCCAAAATGAAAGTACTTCGTATCGTTTGGATTGCTTCCAAGGGAAAAAAAATCTTAAGGATTCCAGCAGTGATTCAGGCGGAGGGGTTCGACCAAGTCCCCAATGGCGGCGGAGCTGCGGCAATTTGGCCTCAGGATGATACTGCAACTCCTTTAGGCCATTTGGTAACATCTGTGAGTGACATCCTCCCATCCGGTCCCCCAGTATGCAGGGTGTGAAAAAAAAAAAAAAATAAAGAATTGACAGTGCTGAACACATGAACCACCAACAAGGGACCTGCAGTTTACAATGGATTTCATCTTAGTTGAAGCCTGGTAAGGTGTGATATGGACCTCTTCACGCCGACAGACACGCGAGGTGAGCGCAACTTCTGACTGATAAACTCTCTTTTTCTGGTACGTTTTTACTTTTAGTAAATCTTTTTTTTTTTTTTTTTTTTTTTTTTTTTTTTTACAGAAACCCGACCAGAATTGCATCGCCGTCAGTCATCAGACTTTTTCGACGGTAAGGTTTGTTAATTTAATTGCTTTTAATAAGCATACCTATATAACTGAATAAATATAAGTATCTCTCTCTCTCTCTTGAAATCACAGACTTTATCGACCTGACCTACACAGAATACGGCAAGTTCTACAGGTTAATACACGTATTCTTTTTATAAATATAGTTGAATATAATAACGTACTTACCCCGCAGAATTCCGCAATGAGTCCGGAGCACCGGGTAATTCGACAACCCAGAAAAACCCGGCCGTTTTTACCGGACAGCTGCACATCTCCGCAATGCCGGAAAGTCAAAAAGTAAACAAGCTCAAGAGGAAATCGTCCAAAAAACCTACGGCTCGCACTCCGCTGATCGGGCTCAGACCTCTGGCGGTTACTACACTGTGGGTTACGGAGGGACGCGACGGTCCAACTCCCTGGGTCCAGCCGACGCAGAAGGCGCAAATCCGGGCAGCTCCGCCAAACGCTGCAGGACCGTCCGAAGAGCAGCAGGCTTCGGATACAGTTCAGAGAGCCGGGGAGACGCAGCCAGAGAATCCGTCCGTGGCAGAGCTTCAAACCCCGGGTCAAACACAACCCGCGAAGCCTCGGAAGAGAACCCGCGAGACCTCCACTTTTGGTAAGACCATCTTTTTAAAAAACTAAAAACAAGAAAAACATCAAGCGCTTGAAAATCACGGCGCGGTGTGGGCGCCGCCATGTTTTAATCACGTCACATCCTATTCTACGTTGGCTTAGTAAAATGACTCGTGATCACCAACTAACGGTTAGGGGTAGTACTTCCCCTCTGGATCGGAACACTATTATGTATTTATTTTCGTATTTTGTATTTAACAGGATACAGGAAAAAACTGAGAGCCGTTCGTCCCCGCTCCTCTGAAGGTCCGTAATACGCTTTATTAAAATAATTACTAAAATAATATTATTTTTCAACCGTGCTAAATTGCAAATTTATTCATTTTTTCTGTTTTCCAGGCAAACACGGTGAAACCGGTCCTGAACCTGTGAAGGCCGATCCGGAGGAGCCTCGGTCTTATTCTACTGGGCGTGAACCTGCGGAGGCTGATCCGAAGGAGCCTCGGTCTTATTCTACTGGGCGTGAACCTGCGGAGGCTGATCCGAAGGAGCCTCGGTCTTATTCTACTGGAGATATCGTTGCAATGACGATGCAAATTGCCCACGTATTCCAAAACTTGACAAACTGGTTGTGAGGATGTTTTGGATGCTATTTTCTTTCTCATAAACTCTGTTTGAAAAAGTATTCCGACCTCTTTTCTTTCAAATAATTCATGCTGTGACTATAAAATGGATGATTCTGAGAAAAACAGTGTTCTGAATGACTTGCGCTTAATGATGTCTGAACTACACGACCCGGATTTACAGAGTCTCAGAAACTCTTCAAATAATGTACAAGGTTTGTTGTCGGATTCGGACGCTGAATGGGGTGAAAGACTTGTTGTGCAGACACCACCGCTACCATATGTAGACAGTGTTTCTCCACCTATTCAGTCGGACTCGTCCGAAAATTGTCCGCTCACAGCCATTGATATTACATTACTCAAATTGCAAAACGAGACATGTGAAGCTCAGGGTTCTCAGGAAATCTACGCAGACACACCCACCCCAGGTTTACTGGAAATCCTGCGTAGTGCTTGCGAACAATTGGCCCCTCTTGAAAACGAGTGTGTAAATGTACAGACACCATATGTAGACAGTGTTTCTCCAACAATTCAGTCGGACTCGTCCGAAAATTGTCCGCTCACAGCCATTGATATTGCATTACTCAAATTGCAAAACTTGTGCAGAGAGCCCCTTGAAAATGAGCGTGTGAATGTGCTGACGCAAAATATAACTGACAACCGTGATGAAAACGTCTGTGTGCCCGAACCTGTTGTTTTGGGTCCTACGCGAGCGGCAGGACAGACGCCTCCCGCAGCACCCTCCCGGCTTCAGGATGGCTACGGGGTGGAAGAACCGTCATCATCATCGCCATCATCATCATCACCATCATCATCACCATGACTAACGGCCTCAGCTTCAACTTCGGACAGGTTTTCAGGTCAGATGCGACGAGTGGTTCGTGAGAGGTTTAACAACGTTGAAATTAGGCGGGTTTTTAACGTACCGGATCTCGCTAACGAACCTGATTTAGCGCAGTTTTACACAGACGTGGTACATGTTTTATCCGAGTTATCCGACGCTGTCAACGCGCAGGCGGAGCGAGGTGATGTAGTTCAGCTGGAACTCATCGGCGACGACCTTCGATCTCACACCACCTTGAGAATGGATGACTCTGTAGGCGCAGATGCTATCCTCGCAACGTTTGAAGAGCTGCTAGAGAGGGTAATTCAATCTAACGCGGATATAGCTTCTGACGCCGAACTACAATTAGTCGCTCAAGTTGTGCATATCCCTAGAGGCGGTATGAAACGTAAACTTGAAAAAACTTTAGATTGCGAAACACTGGTCAGGAAAAAAAGACACCTGTATGACGTGGGTTTTAGAGACGATCAGCTGTGCTTCGCCGTCAACCTAGCGCACCTGAGAGGGCAGATTATTTCATATTCCTCCCATAAGAAAAAGAAGGAAGAGCATGAACAAAGAAACTTGGAAAAGAAGATTAAAGAATTAGAAATTAATAATGCTAATAACCCAACTCCTCAGAATCATTCTGAACTGCAAAAATATAAACTGCAGTTGAATGAATACCTAAATAAAAAAAGTAGATTCCTCATCCAAAGACTCAGACATGAACAATTTGAATTCGGTAATAAATCAGGCAAATATCTGGCCAGTCAGATTAAGAAAAACAAGGAAAAATCCACAATCTCCACAGTTGTTAACTCAACGGGAGACATCGTTCAAGACCCTGAAGAAATCAACAAGGAATTTATGAATTTCTACAGAAAGCTGTATTCATCTGCAAACAAATCAGACATATCAGAGATTAACAAATTTCTCGACAATATCAACCTACCAAACCTCACAGAAGATCAGGCTGGAGAACTTGATGTACCTCTAACTCCAACAGAGATCCATAAAGCTCTTCAACTAATGCCTAATAACAAATCACCGGGTCCAGACGGCTTCTCGGCAGAATTTTATAAACACTTTTGGAACATTCTAGCACCCATATTTACAAGATTAATAGCAGAAATTAAGGAAAAATCCAAGCTGTCCATGGAGATGAATACAGCGATGATTACTTTAATATTAAAACCTGGAAAAGATCCCACTCTTCCAGCAAGCTACCGCCCGTTATCCCTAATTAATTCAGACACAAAAATAATCAGTAAAGCTCTAGTGCTACGAATTGAAAAAGTAACTCCACTTATCATTCATCCAGACCAAACAGGCTTAATTAAAGGAAGACACTCCGCCAATAACCTACGGAGACTATTTAATCTGATTCACTACTCACCACAAACAGATACACCAAAAGCCATTTTCTCATTGGATGCAAAAAAAGGATTTGATAAAGTTAATTGGGAATTCTTATTCCAAACACTTAAAAAATTCGGCTTTGGTGAATCATTTATTCATTGGATCAAGATTCTTTACACATCACCGATGGCAACAGTCACCACAAATGGATTAATATCACAGCGGTTCACTCTACACAGGGGTACAAGGCAAGGATGTCCACTCTCTCCATCCCTATTTGCCATCTTTATACAACCTCTGGCAGCAGCCATACGACAAGACAGCACAATTTCAGGAATCGGAACAGGAGATACAACCCATAAGATTAGCTTATATGCTGATGACATCCTCTTATATCTACAAAACCCATCATCATCAATTCCTGATACTGTCAACCTTATTAATCATTTCTCTAAGATCTCTGACTACACTATTAACTGGTCTAAATCCACCATACTACCACTGAACTCTAACAGCTGGGATGTGGCAACTGTCACTGGACCATTCTCAATCACCACCGGCAACATCAAATACCTGGGAATTAACATTCCCCCTAAGCTGTCAGAGTTAATTGGCCTTAATTATAATCCACTCCTGAAAACGATTGAAGAAAATCTAAAACGTTGGATGAATTTACCAATAAATCTTATTGGTAGAATTGCTACAGTCAAAATGACCATACTTCCCATGGTAAATTATCTCTTTTCAATGATTCCCAGCAAGCCTCCAACCCTCTGGTTCAAATCTTTAGATTCAATAATTACACATTATTACTGGAAAACTATAAAGGCCAGAATTAAACTATCAACATTACAAAAAAAATAAATTAAATGGTGGTCTGGAGGCCCCAAACTTCCAGCATTACTATCTTGCAAATAAACTCAAGTATGTTTATAAATGGATCAAACCAAACGAATCAGATTGTTCTTGGATAGGGCTAGAACAATTATTTTGTAAAGGAATCAATATCTCTGGTTTGCCATTTATAAGCCGCACTATTACCAGACACCCCTGCTTCAAAAACCCAATCATTGCCTCAACTCTGACGGCCTGGTGGGACTTTCACCAAATGACTAATACCGCGGTATCACCAAGTACATACACTCCTATTTGGAATAATCCGGATTTTTTGATGAACAGGAAACCATTAAATCTGTCATCATGGATCACTAAGGGCATTACGCATCTTAAACATATCTATGAAAACAACACTCTGGTTTCTTTCTCTCACCTCTTACAGAAGTATAGCATTGGAGGAAATCAATTTCTAGAATATCTTCAAATTAAATCTATTGTTCAAACAAAACTTAATAGTAAAACACCTAACCTTAACCTTCCGCCACTGGTACTAGATTTAATCCAAATTGCTAGTCAACAGAAAATTTTATCCAAAATTTATAAGTTAATTGCAACAAATAAGACAACAATGTCCATTCCATCAATTACATGGGAAAAAGATCTAGAGGTTACCTACAATGCTGACTTCTGGACCCAAATCTGTAAAAATACATTTATGTCTACCGCTAATGTGAATCTACATCTAATACAATATAAAGTAATTCACAGAGCACACTATACGGGGGAAAGAATGTTTAAAATGGGCTTTAAAGATACAAAAATTTGTACACAGTGTACACAAAATGTGACGGACACATACTTGCATGCAATCTGGGATTGTGACCCAGTCAAAATATTCTGGCACAGTGTCACTGACACCCTCTCCCAACGTCTTGATTGCTGCATCCCGCTGTTACCCTCACTCTGCCTCTTGGGAGATTTTTCTACTCTATCACTGGATAATAGTTCCAACAGAATCCTTTTTATTGCCCTAATCATCGCCAAGAAAACAATCCTCATGAACTGGAAAACCAAAAACTCCATCAATGTCATCCTCTGGGAAAACTTACTAAGAGATTTTATTTCAATGGAACAACTATTAGCCTCAATCAAAAGACAAACTATAAAGTTTGACCAAGTATGGAAAAAATTTATTTTATCCTTGAATTCAAGACACACAAATCTTCCCTCAAATGATCCTCGATAAATAATCGGATTTTGGACTAACTAAAAGGACTAAATCATAAATAAACAATCGCCCCAACTCCCAGCTTACTCCTCATTACCCTTGACTAGAAATTGGCAGGTTGACTATTAGCCTGGAAATCCGCTGAACTACTACCAAAAGTAGGGGTGGTGGCACAAAAAAAAAAAAAGAAAAAAAAAAAAAAAAAAAGAGCCCTTGGTGATTGTTATTGTTATTGGTGTCCTGCTCTGGTCTTCCTGCCTTGATAGTCTAGGTTTTTTTTTTTTTTGTTTTTTTTTTCTCTCTTTCTATCTTTCTATCTTCCGGGGGTGGCGCAGGGACGGGGATCGGGTCGTGCGCCGCCGCCGTGGATCCCTGGTCGGTGCGGCCCCGTGCGGGTCTGGCCGGGGGCCTCGCTGGGGTCGGCCCTGGTGTCCGGCCTGCGGCTGGGGGCGTGTGTCGGCCTTCTCGCGATGCTGGTGCCCCTTTGTGGGGGAGGTCCCTGACGGTGGGGCATGGCTGGCGGCCTGGCTCCTGTGACTATGTGGGGCTAGCAGGTGATGCGCCCCTGGTCCTGGTTGCCCGCCTCCCCAACACCCCCTCTCTCATATTTGTATACTTATTAAAAAAAAAAAAAAAAAAAAAACCCTTCCCAAAGAGACAAACATGACAAGAAGAGCTGGGGCCTGCAGGGGACATCCACCCTGCAAATGCCAGTTTCTTATTGTTTTTAATGCACCATGTCCATATATAGATTATTATATATATATACACAATAGAGAGCACTGGTATGTGTAGGGAGTGCTCACCATACATGTACCAGCTGCTCTTTTTAATGCACCCAAATACATTAAAAAAAGGAACGGAGGGAGGGGGAGGGGGGAGAAAAAAGAAAAAAAAAACAGATGTGTGTATATGTATATATGTATGTGTGTATATATATGTATAGGGATATATGTAACAATAAAAAATAAATAAATAAATAAATAAGTAAATAAAAAATATATAAAAATTGAGAAATCAATGGGCCAGGTGGGGGGAGGGGCGTAACATGAGGGACTACCAGGGGAGCATGTGCTGGACGGCCCCTGCAGGTCACTGGGTGCCTGGGGATCCGGTCCGCGCTCCTACTGTCTGGGTCTTGTCCTGCGGGGGGGGTGCCTGGGTCTTGGGGGAGCCGGGGCTGCTCCTTGGCTGCGACGCCAGGTACCGGGGCCGACTACTGGGAGGGGCCCCCTGGTTGGAAGTAGTGCGGTGGCGGTCCACCGGCCGGGTGCGCCGGGATGTGTTGGCGGGCTCCTTTTCCCTGGGCGATGACCGGTGACGATGGGAACCAACAAGGGCTTTGTAAGAATAACTACTTTAGTAAAGTTAAAAATAACTATTCAAAGGAAGGAGGTATGTAAATGATTTGTTGTTGTCATTTTTATTGTGATTATTATCATATTTTTGTATATGTATGTATTTATGTGCACAAAGAATTATGAGTATGTAGGTATTACCATATATATATATGGGTTTCCATGTTGTCGGTGTGCATGTACATGTGTGTGTGTGCGTGTACGTGTGTGTGCATTTACACGAGTGTGTGTGTATGTGGGTGTGTGTGTGTGTGGGGGGGGGGGGGGGGGTGTGCGTGCACACGGGTGTGTGTGTGTGTGTGGGGGGGGGGGGGAGTAGGGGTGTGTGTACACGTGTGTGTATGTGTGTGTGTGGGTGTGCGTGTGCATGTACACGTGTGTGTGTGTGCGTGAGAGTACACGTGTGTGTGGGTATATGTGTCTGTGCACATGTGTGTGTGTGTGCGTGTGTGTGTGTGCATGTGTGTGTACGTACATATGTGGACGTGGGTGTGAGTGTGTGCAAACACATGTGGAGGTGTGTGTGTGTGTGCATGGGAGTACACATGTGGAGGTGTGTGTGTGTGTGTGTGTGTGTGTACACGTGCGGATGTGTATATGTGGGTATGTATGTGTGTTTGTATGTATGCATGTATATAGATATATATAAGTATGCACTAGGTGTTTATATGTTACTGTGTATATGTAGATGCATTTCTATATGTGTATTTATTGATGTATGGGTATATATATATATATATATATATATATATATATATATATATATATATGGACAAATACAGGTTATATGTATATGCACATGAAACTAAAAAGCACAGGTGCACATGATTGTATCAGAGTATATTAATATGTATGAATAACTACTTACTGATGCACATGTATTTTACATACATAATGCTTCGAGGTCGAGGTGTGTGTGTGTGTGTGTGTGTGTGTGTGTGTGTGTGTGTGTGTGTGTGTGTGTGTGTGTGTGTGTGTGTGTGTGTGTGCATTGTGCATTGAGGTACAAATTGAGTTTCTCTGTTTACAATGTATAAAGAATATGTACTAGATAACAACATACATGTCCACATATGTATTTGTATGTATGTATGATATTATATTATATATGACTATTCAATACTGCCTCCAGCACCCCCCCAACGCTCAAACGATCAGAAATGTGATTGTAAATAGGAAACTCCTCCTCCTTTTTCCTCTATTTTCTTTTTCTTTTTTTTTTTTTCTTTTTTTTTGCTTATAACGATTGATTGTCTTGTGTCCACCTTTTACCCCTTAAACAACACATTATAAACTCCTTGACAAATATCACAACACAGACACCAAACTGCACCACCACTGTCTTGTCTCTCTCTTCTGCTCTCTTTCTCTCCACTTTCCACACCCGGTGACTATAGCCCTCCTCTGCAGAACATTTACACCCCTCTCTTCAACTCTCCCTTTACTCTTATCTTGTTTGATTTCTCCAGGGATCAATAAAAATATAAGTTTGACTGTTATGAGGGCTGGTGAAGGTAGCACACTTGCACACACTCACCCACACACACAAAACACCCTTGGTTACCAGATTAAAATGCATATATACAACTCCGGTTCCATCCCGATTGTACGGACGCTCAAGCTATTGAGACAGGCAGAAAGCTGCAGCGCTTAGCCTGTCTGGGGGAGCACACGCCCGTAACGTTTAGCGATGTGAGCAAATTTGAGCGCATTTTGAAACGTAAAATCGTCATTTTCTACAAAAAACCAAGACCAGAGACCGCTCTCGCATTTTGAGACCGGATTTTCAGACAGATCCGATCCGCTTTTCCTATTTTTATTTCAAAATCATTACTACGGAGTGAAAAATCTGAAAGGACTACTCGGGAGCCCGTACGTCTGTAATTTTTGTTTTAAACCGTACACAAATCCTCATCATCACGGCTGCCTCGGTCACTGTTCAGTTTGTAACGACGCGCAGTGTTCAACCGTGCCAGGCGTGAGAGTTGAGTGTGCCGATTGTGACAAAATCTGCCGCTCGCAGCGCTGCTTTGAAAAACACAAAGAGCCTAGAGCCGGGCAGAATTCGCCCAGTGCTTGTGACCTGTTCAAACGATGTAAAAAATGTAATAGAACGCATTACATACCAATCAACGGGAGGGCCAAGAAACACGACTGTGAAACGTTAAAATGTAAAGTCTGTAAAGAAAAAATGGGAGGTGATTTTAAAAATCACCTGTGTTACATTCAACCTTTACCAACCGTTCGGGACCATAACCAAAATCTAGTGTTTTACGATTTTGAAACGTTCCCCAACAAAAAACGCGAGCATGTACCTTTTCTAGTCTGTACCAAATCTCTAAAGGCAGGGTATTGGGACTCTTTTGGGTTGAACTGCGCCAGGGAATTTGTTCTACACTTCAGAAGACCAAAATTTCGAGGGAGTGTTTTGATAGCGCACTCGAGAGGATTCGACGCCTACCTGCTACTTAATGCTATGACCGCGTTAGGATTAACGCCTAAAATCATTATGACCGGGGGTAAAATATTATGTCTGAAAGATGAAGATTACGATTTGAGCTATATCGATTCTTTATCTTTTCTGACGATGAAATTAAGCGACACGCCGGACGCCTTAGGTTTTGAAAATCTCTGCAAGGGTTATTTTCCTCACGGTTTTAACTCAGAGAGGCGTTTAACGTACGTCGGGCCCTACCCCCCGGCCAGTGACTACGGGTTTGATCGCATGTCAGACGCCCAGCAAAGAGAGTTTCAGGAGTGGTACGGCGAGGCTTCAAAAAACATCTTTAACACTAGAACGTCCAGGATTTTTGACTCCCCCTCCAGAGGCTAGAGCGCAGCCAAAAGGCTGCCTTGCTTAAACTGAATTATTCAGCAGCCTGCGATTAGCCACCTTTCATATTTAAATGCAGCGATACGTGCCTGATGGTCTGAATGAGGACTCTCCAACGGCCCATCTAGTCACATTCAATGCTCAGATCAGGGTGGGGGAGGTTTTCTCCTTCAAAAGAGCCTCCAAGCTCAGACAAACTGAGACTCCCAGTTAGTCAACTCAAGATGGCTAAACGGTACAACACCGAGCAGATTCTGAACATGATCCTGGATCAAGTCAATGCATGTGACTCGGATGGAGAAGAGATAGCCCTCCAGCCAAGCTCAGACTCAGATGGTTCTTCTGGTAAGATTTCCTAAACATCTTGTTCTGATTTACTGGTTACTGCAAATATCCAACTATTCAGTTTACCTAAATGTTCCAGGAGAAGTATAGCATTTGGAAACAATCAGAATCTATTTGAAATATTTTAAATTTAGTTTCATGTTTTCAAAGTTGAACTACATTAGAAAGTTGAAATATGAAGGAATTGGAAGATCTGACAAAATGTCAAATGTTAAAAATGAAATGTTCTATTCAATTTCAGTGGGGCAGAAATTTCCCCAAAAAGTTGAATAATTCTGTAATATTAAAATTAAAAAGAAAGAGGTGAAACAACAGGTGTAAAAGTGAAATCATAATAACATTTTATCTCATATGTTTCATCAGGTGTTTTCAACCTCTGGAGCTACACTGACAGTTTATGCGCCCAAACGGAGGAAGACCGTCTGCATCCTCACTAGCATGCACAGCGTGGTTGAGACTGGGGATACCTGGAAAAAAAAGCCAAACACAGTCACCAATTATAATCAAACAAAATGTGGTGTAGATGTGATGGACCAAATGGTACGAGAGTACACTGTTCGCTCAGGAACACGGCGATGGCCAGTCGCTGTGTTTTACAACATGGTTGACATTGCAGCCCTGAATGCATATGTGCTTCACCAGGCATGCACTGGGGCAAAGGAGAAGCGGGCAGACTTCCTGCTGGAGCTAGCAAACGAGCTTGCACAGTCACATGTGGGAGCTGAGAAGGCAAAGAAGGACAACTATCTTCGGCGACAACCTGCCACACCTGGCAAAGGGAAAAGGGCAATGTGCCAGGTGAATTGTCACTGCAAGAACAATCATGCCACCGTGCGCTGTGTTGATTGCTACAAATATACTTGTGGCAAATGCAGAAAAGAGATTGTGTGGCAGTGCCATGTGTGTGCAGACAATGTAGTGGGTTGAACTTATCGCTGCACCCACATGATGCATAGATTTGCTTGTTTGTACATTTGTTTTGTACATTGTTTGTAAATTTCATTACAGTGTTATGCATATAAAGACGTATTGTTTGAGTCTTGTGCATGAACAATAAATCAAAGCGATGCATGGAAGTTTTCTGCTTCAAAAGAGCCTCCAAGCTGTGACAAACTTAGACTCCCAAATTTTACAACACCGAGCAGACTCTGAAGATGATCCTGGATCAACCACTGAGCTACCATGCCCCCCCATTTAGAAACAATCAGAATCTATTTGAAACATTTTAAATTTAGTTTCATGTTTTCAAAGTTGAACTACATTAGAAAGTTGAAATATGAAGGAACTGAAAGATCTGACAAAATGTCAAATGTCAAAAATGTTCCATTCACTTTCAATGGGACAGAAATTTCCCAAAAAGTTGAAAAGTTCTATAATATTAAAATTAAAAATAAAGAGGTGAAACAACATATATCTTTGCATAGATTTTTTTAAACTTCCTGGAAGTTTTCATTGTTCACATCTCAGAAATCTGATCACAAATGAGGAGACTTCACTGCCATCAGAAATTATGATTTATAATAATCGTTCTGTGCGTTCTGCACACGCACAGAACGAGTGGGGGCTGACAGGTTTGCTGCAATCTCCAATGTTTGGGGGGTCTCTCGCTGCGTCAAATCTTTCAACCTAGGCAGGTACATCACCGTTGACCAGCAGCTGTCAGGGGGTCGCGAGTGACCCTGGGGAACTTTTTTTTTCCGTACTAGAATAAAGTGTAATTGCAGATCGGGTCGGGTCGGGTCGGGCCGGGCTTCTCTCTCGCTGACTTTTTCAAAAATAAAAATATGTTTACAAAAATATATACTAAAACGATGTGTGGTGATGTCGTGTGCCTCGTGGTCACATCACTTCTATTAAAAAATAAATAAAACAATAACAAAACTGCCGTTGCGGCTCCCGTTCCGTTATGTTTACCGTTGCCATGGAAACCCCCAAGCCATTTTTGGCTTTCGGGTTTGCTTCGGGGGAGGAAAGGAACCGCGAGTTGTTTTCTTTCTGCTAGGGGGAGGGTCACAGAAATTAGTTGAGAAGCACTGTCCTAATGGCTGTGTTCATGTGTAAACGACGTAGATGGGTGCTCGTTTGACATGCAAATGTTCACTGCTCCAGCCACTTGGCTGCCCCCGCGACGATGCAGGTAGAAAAGCCACATGGCTGTGCCGTCGACGTTCTAGTGTTAATTTCAAGAAGGAGGCTCTGCTTTACTGTAAAAATGATGTGGAAATTCTGGCCGAAGCCTGCATCAGGTTCAGAAGTCAGTATGTAGCAGATTGCAACGTGGACCCCTTTAGCTGCGTCACCATAGCCTCAGCGTGCATGAAAGTTTTCCGATCCAACTTCTTAAAACCAAAATCTCTATGCATTCCCCACGCAGACGACTACAAGAGGCAAAGTAAAAGTTTTTCGCACGCTGGTTAGAGTTTGAAGGGTTCAGGAAAAAGGTGTTTATCCAACACGCACTGAACAGAGGTGAAAAACAAATCGGTCCATATTTTGTGGACGGATATCTCGAACTCAGCCGTGAAAAAATCACTTTTGAATTATTAGGCTTCTTTTTTCACGGTTGCCCGTCGGGTTTTCAACCTCACGACAAATGTCCGCTGAGAGGAGTACCGTTCGAGCAGCTACACTCGGACGCTCTGGAGAAAATAGAAACGCTGCAAACTGTTTACGGCGTTCACACCGTAGCGATGTGGGAGCACGAATGGGTTGATTTGACCCAAAAAAACGTAGAGGTTAAACATTTTCTCGAAAGGTTTCAGAGCCCTGAACCTCTTTCACCGCGCGATTCGTTGTACGGGGGGAGAACGTGTCCGGTGAAATTGCATTACACCGCGGCCGAAAACGAAACCGTACACTATGTGGATGTGACATCGTTATACCCGTTTGTAAACGCTACTTCGGCATACCCTCTCGGCCACCCTAAAATTATTCACGAAAATTTCGACGATCCGCAAAATTACTTTGGCTTAATCAAAGCCAAGGTCTACCCGCCGAGGGGCCTCCTGTATCCCGTTCTCCCTTACAGAACCTCTGGAAAAAAGCTCGTCTTTACCCTCTGCAGAATGGCGCCGAAATCAACAACCAGGAGATAGAATGTAATCACGACGACGAGGCTAGAGCTCTGAGCTCCGTGTGGGTTACGGAAGAATTCAACAAAGCTTTAGAGAAGGGTTACGTCCTCTGTAAAATTTACGAAGTCTGGCATTTTGAAAACAAGAGCGACTCCGTCTTTACAGACTACATTAACACGTTTCTCAGGGGCAAACAGGAAGGGTCCGGGTATCCGCCAAACGTCAGGGACCAAGAGGGTCGTGAACGGTACATTCGGGACTACAAAATCCATCAGGGGATCGACTTGGACCCCCAGAAAATCCGTCTTAATCTGGCTCGGAGACAAGTTTCAAAGCTCTGTCAAAACAGTTTATCACTAGAACGTCCAGGATTTTTGACTGCCCCTCCAGAGGCTAGAGCGCAGCCAAAAGGCTGCCGTGCTTAAACTGAATAATTCAGCAGCCTGCGATTAGCCACCTTTCATATTTAAATGCAGCGATACCTGCCTGATGGTCTGAATGAGGACTCTCCAACGGCCCATCTAGTCACATTCAATGCTCAGATCAGGGTGGGGGAGGTTTTCTCCTTCAAAAGAGCCTCCAAGCTCAAACTGAGAGCCACCATGCCCCCCCATTTAGAAACAATCAGAATCTATTTGAAACATTTTTAATTTAGTTTCATGTTTTCAAAGTTGAACTACATTAGAAAGTTGAAATATGAAGGAACTGAAAGATCTGACAAAATGTCAAATGTTCAAAAATGTTCCATTCACTTTCAATGGGACAGAAATTTCCCAAAAAGTTGAAAAGTTCTATAATATTAAAATTAAAAATAAAGAGTTGAAACAACATATATCTTTGCATAGATTTTTTAAACTTCCTGGAAGTTTTCATTGTTCACATCTCAGAAATCTGATCACAAATGAGGAGACTTCACTGCCATCAGAAAAGAGAAGTCGACTGGAGACACACTGCGCCAACAGAAAAGGCAAAAGATGGCACAATGTGGAGTGAAGAGCAGGTCGGGAGGCCCCTTCATCAAAGCCCAACTGACTGTTACGGCACAAACGGAGAGCTAACTGCCTTGGTCAGACGTACAGTGTCAACTCGTTTACAAAGTTTCCTCTGCTTCTTCACTTTGGACATGATTGAGACTATTCTGGACTGTACTGTTCAGCATGGATGCCAGGCAGAGGACAACTGATTCATGGCCCTCCCTGAACTAATGGCATTCATCTCCATCCTCCTTGTGCGGGGTGGGGGGTGGGGGTGATCAAACTTCAAACAAAAATGGGAAATCCTCTGATCTCCAAAATTATGATTTATAATAATCGTTCTGTGCGTTCTGCACACGCACAGAACGAGTGGGGGCTGACAGGTTTGCTGCAATCTCCAATGTTTGGGGGGTCTCTCGCTGCGTCAAATCTTTCAACCTAGGCAGGTACATCACCATTGACCAGCAGCTGTCAGGGGGTCGCGAGTGACCCTGGGGACCTTTTTTTTTCCGTACTAGAATAAATTGTGTAATTGCAGATCGGGTCGGGCCGGGCTTCTCTCTTGCTGACTTTTTCAAAAATAAAAATATGTTTACAAAAATGTATACTAAAACGATGTGTGGTGATGTCGTGTGCCTCGTGGTCACATCACTTCTATTAAAAAATAAATAAAACAATAACAAAACTGGCGTTGCGGCTCCCGTTCCGTTATGTTTACCGTTGCCATGGAAACCCCCAAGCCTTTTTGGCTTTCGGGTTTGCTTCGGGGGAGGAAAGGAACCGCGAGTTGTTTTCTTTCTGCTAGGGGGAGGGTCACAGAAAATAGTTGAGAAGCACTGTCCTAACTGTCCTAATGGCTGTGTTCATGTGTAAACGACGTAGATGGGTGCTCGTTTGACATGCAAATGTTCACTGCTCCAGCCACTTGGCTGCCCCCGCGACGATGCAGGTAGAAAAGCCACATGGCTGTGCTGTCGACGTCCTAGTGTTATGGGGTAAATTCGGGCAGAGGGTAAATCTTCTTCAGACGGTCCTAGTTAAGGACTCTGAGGAATTTTTCCGTCTTATGTTTTCGGGACAATGTGAGGTGGAATATTTCGCTTTTGTGAATGACGCCGTGGCTCTCGTTCAGTGGAAATACAACAAACGCTGTCTTACACCACCAGGGAACTCCAACAACGTGTTTGTGGCCTCGTTTACCACCGCGTACGCGCGTCTAAAGCTGTACAGCTACCTCGAGCGTCTGCAGGATCGTGTTTTGTACATGGACACTGACAGTCTGATTTACTCTGTGAAAGAAGGTCAACCCCTCCTGGAACTCGGTCCGTACTTGGGCGATCTAACGGACGAGCTGAACGGTGACGTCATTCAAGAATTTGCCGCCGCTGGTCCAAAGAGTTACGCCTACCAGACGCGACATCAGTGGAAGGCGGTCCTTCGCGTAAACGGTATCACCCAGACCAGAGAGTGCAACGAATTTATTAATTTTGACAGCGTCAAAAACTTGGTGGTAGGATTTCTGCGCGGCTTGTGCGGAGAATCGTTGCAGACCCCCCAGCGGGTCATCAGACGAGATAAAAAGGGGTTTGTTTTGAAAAACTCTGCATTTTCCAAGCGGTTACAGGTGGTGTATGACAAGAGACGTCTCTTTGAAGACGGGAGCACTGTGCCTTTTGGTTATTGACTGTGAAATAGGAAAAAAAGTTACACGTCTGTCATGGAGGAGGTAAATTTTGACTGCAGATTCGCTGGTCCTTTTTCATGTCTGATCGTAGGTTCCAGCGGTTGTGGAAAATCATACTTTGTAAAAAATGTTTTGGAAAATTACCGAGATATTTTGGATTTTGTACCCGAGAATATCATATGGATTTATAGTAATCATCAACCTTTGTATTCTGACCTGATGTAAACGAATAAAAATATTAAGTTTGTGGAAGGTCTGCCTGATTCTTTTGAAGACCCTGAACTATTTCCACCCGATCTAAATCATCTGGTCATTTTGGACGACGTGATGTTTCAAGCTTCCGATCATCCCGATGTGGTAAAGATTTTTACGCAGTACAGACATCACAGAAACATGAGCGTTTTCATGCTGACGCAAAATATATTTCATCAAGGGAAATACAGCCGCACCATCGGATTTAACAGTAATTATATCGTTTTGTTTAAAAATCCTCGGGATAAATTACAAATTAATATATTAGCTCATCAGGCTTTCCCCTCTCAGAAGGCATTTTTCCTGGAATCCTTTGAAGACGCTACTTTGGACTCTCACGGCTACTTAATAATAGACCTCACCCCAGCCTGTCCAGCTTGAGACTGCGGACGGGGATTCTCCCTCACCAGCAGCTGACCGTTTATTTACCCACCAAAAAAGCCTAAAGAACCAGCTCCTCATGTCGGCTCGTATAAAAAGGAACGCCCCTCTACTTCGGGCTCTCTATCACGCCGCTCCGAATAAGCGCCGAGACATTCTCAAACACTGCTCTAAAGATTTCATCCAAGCTCTGTGCAAGATCGCTCTCAATCTGTAAAAGGGTAATATACCGTTATCCGACAGTCAGTATCAAAAGCTGAAAAAGAGAAGAAAATATATCCGCATGCTAGCGGATAAAAAAGGCGGTTTGAAAAGCATACACAAGCTGCTGAAAAAACAAACGGGAGGTTTTCTCCTGCCTCTTCTGGCCACGGTGGTACCGAGCCTCCTTAATTTGATTACCGGTCGCGGTTAAGAGAATGAAGAACGCTCAGAAAATGTACCTAGTTTCTCCTCAACAAATACACAGAGCAAATCGACCCGAACGCTCCATCAGAGTCGATGCTGAAGACGAGCTGGATGAAAAAATGAGAACCGTGCTGAACGATCATAGCCTGACCTCTTACGAGAAAATTAAAAAATATACGGAATTATTACACCGATACCTGTCTTTAGCAAAACAGGGGGAGAGAGAACGGCGGATGGTTCTGCATCAGCAACAGCAGCAGCAGCAGCAGCAGCAGAGAGAACACAAAACACCCGATTCCGAGATTCCTTCGGTCTCCAGCGCGGAGGGTCTGCACACGTTTGACGCTCGGAAAAAGGACGACGTTGAAGCGGATGAAATTTTAAAAAGTCTCCCCACGCGCGACCAAAAGAACGCAAAGTACATTCTCGGGAAAGTGTCACCCAGAGATGACGGGTGGAATTCAAAAGGAGAGTTTGTTTATAAAGGTAAATCCGTGAAAGGGTCCCATATGATAGATTTGATGAAATACCTTTCGCAGCCTTACAAGAAAACATCATCTGTACCGCCGGCCGGCTGGTCCGAATTTTTACATACGCTCTCTGAACTAAACATTCCCGCGTCCATGGTGACTAACCCCCAGGCGCGCGCTCAATACGGACGTATGAAGACGTCGGAAGATGATTTTGCGCCGGATCGAGAGGAAATAAAGACCCCGAGAGGCGGCATAAAGCAGAAAAAAAAAAAATTTATCATGTCTCCTCGATGGCTCCAAATGTGAAAAAACGCATGTACTCATTCTTTTTCTCCAATAAAGTGTTTATTATAACCGATTTATGTGTACAGAGTATTCTGTTAAAGACACAAGACTCGAAAACTTTAATATTCCAGCCTAAAACAGCTTTGTTTAGAACCAGAGTAGAATCTATTTCTAAGACACCGTTTGTATTTTTTAACATAGTCAAACACCATAAAATCGTGTCTTATCACATCATCGCCCTCATACATAGTTAAGACTTCAAAGATCAAAACTTAATCCGCATCCTTGCTGATGAAGATAAAAAATGCAGTGGTGGCCGCAAACGACGGACATCATGTGTTGAAGTTGACGTTGATGATACAAGATCTTGTCCGATCGCCTCTGCAGAAACTCGAGAATGGTTTTAGGGTAAAAGTCCGGCGGACATCCGTACGAATCGAAAAATGTAGCCGTACCGTCGTTTTCCAACGTAACAGCCAGCCAATGCTGACCCGGCTGATCGGAAGGGTCTGTATTTACCACAAAGAAGGAGGGGGGCTCGAAAGAGCGGGTCAGATGCGCTAACTGGTCACTCGCCCATACTCCGCAGAAGACATCGTCGCCCAGCAGACGGTGTAAAATGTTTTCCAGCTGCTGAGAATCCATCTCGACTAATAATAGTCAACGAGAACTTGCCTTTTTGAGTTGATTTCCAGCACAGAGTCAAAACAAGCGTACACAATGAGTGTAGTGGTGTGCGGTAGAGGTTCTCTGAACCGCATCTCCAACCTCAGAGAGCCGGTTGAAACGGGCGATAAGGCGTCGCAATCGTCACCGGGGTCAGATTAAACGCGAAGAGGGTATAACGTGCTGCGAAATCTTCACGATCGATGCACAGGGGTAAATCCTTCAGGTGTCTCCCTGTAGCTCCAAATAGATTGTAAAATTCTCTAACGGACTGATCGGCGTTAAATTGAGGCTGGAAGGCTTTGGCCGGAATCTGTCGCCCGTCCCGGGACAGAGCCAAATATTCCACGTTGTTGTGCACAAAATTGAACGGGTTTAAGTTTCTCTTTCCGGTGAAAGCTTCATGATTTGTCATAGCGATTACGATGTATTTAGGCATCGTGCCCAGAAAAAGATTTTCCTGGTTACAGATTCTAGAGTTTTCAGGAATGGAGAAAGTTTTCACATTGACCTTCGAGAGAGGGTACAGAGCGTTACCTTTCAACAAAGCCGCTTCGTGACCTAATCGGACGGCCGGCGACACCGTCACTTTCTTTACAAACAGGGAGGCACCGGCTACCTTTAGCTTGAACGTGGAGTCGGCGGCACCCATAAGACAAAATGCGTCGTTGGCTCACGTCAGCTTCACTCTTAGGTCTACCGAGTTTAGCAAAAATTTCTCAATAAAAAAAATGTCGGCGTGAATAGGCCCTACGAGATGCACTTCTTTGGAATCGCTGACGAATCCGGCCCGTTTGCACAGACCCCTATTCGGTCCGTTGACGGTAACGATGGAGTCCATGCTCCCTGGGGTGTCTTTGTAAAACAGCCCTGCGGTGAATTGGCTCTCGAGGGTATCCTCAGAATAGTTTAGCAACGTTTCAATCATGGCTCTGTAAGGATGTGTGGCGCTGGATTGGGAGATCAGCCGATCTCCTAAAATCACATCGCACTGGTCGAAAATTGTGTTCAGCGGGTAATTGATGAGCAATACTCGGGCGTCGTCGGCTAAATCTGACCCGTCTGCGCGTAGGTAAAGCAGCGTGTCATTCAGATCCAGGTAGCGGTCTCCGTCCCCAGGTATGAAAAACTCGATGGGTCCTCTGTCGGTGATGGCTGACACCGGAGATATTTCGCAGTATGTTTTGTCCTCGATGGACAGCTGTGTCATGGGGGCTGAAAAAAGGTCGAGTTCACCCAGAACGCATTCGGAAGATTTTTGATGCAGCAAAGCCATCTCTGTTTCTCTTTAAAAGATGTCGGAGGAGCCGGTGTGTTTCTTTCTCCTTTTGCTTGCCGGGACTAATCTTTTCTTTTTGCGGTGCGCTCTTTTATGTCCGGACGTGGTAACTGGGCGTTCCCCCGGCGGTCGTTTTTTGGGCCTTCGAGCCAGCACCGCGAGACCGCCCGACCCCTCCTGTTTCCCGCTTCTGCTCGGGTTAATTTTTGAAACGGTTCTCCTAAACACGTCCGTGGCTAGGTCGCTGGCCGCCGCTGACAGGTGGGGTTTAACGATGGCAAACGCCGGTTTCAAAAGAGGTTTCACAAAACGAAAAAGTCGGCTAAAAATAGAGCCGAGCCCCCTGCCGTACATGACGGGGGCTCCGTAGAAACCCGGTAAACCTCTGCCGACTTGGCTTTCATAATAACGCACAAAACGTTGGGGATCTTCTCTCAGGCTTACTAAAACCATGTTGTTGTTGTTGTTATTGTTGTTGTTTGTTTTTTAGTGACGCTCCCACCCGCTTCACCGACCTCGTCCGCGGTGTCGTAGGTAATGACGGTCGTCTGCTCAAACGTCTCGTTTTATACTCTGGGTCTGAAGTGCAGCGTCACTATACATTTCCCATAAGTAAAATCCACCGGTTTGTTTTGGTCGCTTTTTAACTCTACCTGTATATTTTCAATGTGACGTTTAGCCACCGGTAAATAATATGCGGGGTTGAAGCGTCATGTAACTATATCCCCGTATTTCCCTTCAACTTCCAACGTTCTCAGCAGCGGCGCATACACATCTCCGACCATCTGAGGCGCTACTATATCGCTGTAGCAGAATAAATGATAAAAGCCCCCTCTCACATCCGCGGGATGAGGCGCTAGTTTTCGGTCAAACAAAAACCACTCGCCGGGCTCCATACCCATGATGCGTGCTAAAGTGGAGTGAAAACGTACGTGAAACAGTCCTCCGGCTTGAAAATCAAAACGTCTCGGAATGATGCTGTATACCAAATAGATGTCCGAATTGATTTTTCTAAAAAAACCGTTCATCTCCGCTCTGAACAAGTCGAGGGTTTCGTAGCAACCGCCTCTTATCCTCTGAACGTGTACCGGGGATTCCGTGGCCGGGTATTCGGGTTTCGCTCTCCATTTGAACCACGCGTCCTCGTGGGGGACGTTATAAAAGGTGTGGGGATAAGAAATTTTTGTCAGGGCCACTTCCCACTCCTCTCGAAAATCAATGTGTTGAGGTAAATCTACGCGAAAGCTGGAGCTTGTGTTGTCCGTAAAAACGTCTAAACTCGCGTTAGACGGCAGCGTTATGTAGAAGCCTTCTTTACCCTGCGCGCTCATGGTGAGAAATAGGCTGAGGAGAGCGTAGCGTAGTTAATTATAGTTTTTTTTAACGCCGAGGCTTTGATCCAGCTGTTGAATTTTTCCGGCCAATTTTTCCACTTTACCAGGACCTGCTTTTCACCCTTGACCGTGCGCCTGCCTAAAATTTTCTCTACGTGATACGCGCGGTCTTTACTCAGTTTGACTTTCTGCATCTCCGCCTCGTAAAAAGATCCCTCTATGGGCTCGCGGTCGTAATCCTCGAGTTTGTATACGGGAGGGGTGCGAGGAAGAGCCCCTGCTACGGTGAACACTTCGTCCGTAAAACTCTGCTCGTACTTTTTATCAAACTTCCCTCTCAATTTGGATATTCTTACCGGATCTCCTTTTTTAAACTTCATCTTTATTTTTTTGTGACGATCTTGGAAAGTGCTGTAGAGATTGCGGAAGACTTGGGCTGTGTTTTCAAAAGTTACGTCGGCCGGGGCCATTTTTATGCTTTTGTGGAAACTTTTATTGTACCCCTCAACTAAATCCTGTAAAACGTCCACGTAACGTCTCGTGTTGTTGGCGGTAAAGAATCTCCACATCCTAGTTTTTAACGTTCGGTTAAATCTTTCAATCACGGAGGCTTTCAAATCGCTGGCTGTGGCAAAATGCACGATTCCGTGCTTTTTCATTAGACTTTGAAAACTTTTGTTAAAAAACTCCTTGCCGGCGTCCGTTTTAATTTTTTCGGGAATCTGACTTTCTTGGAAAACGGACTCGAAAGCTTTCGTTACCTCGTAGGCCGTTTTTTTCTTCAAAACGCGGGCGTAGGCCTTTTTTTGAAAAAACATCGATGACCGTCAGCAAATACTTTTTTCCGTCGTTGTGATCCGCTAAAGCTTGCATGTCGCACAGATCGGCTTGAAATTGGTTCAACGGTCTCGCTGCAAACACCCTATTCCGGGTAAAATTGACTCGGGCTAATTTGTGCAGACTATACGCGTCCTGCTCTGATAAAAATTCTTTCACATCCCCCCACCTGATGTTTCTCCCCGTTTCTTTGCGCACGGCCGTGCGTAATCTCTCCGGACCTCCAAAGCCCCCCGGGTGGGAAGGGTCATAATAGGCCTTTTTCAGGATTCGCTTCTCGGTCATTATGTTTACTCGTAACCTCTCAAACAGAGACTAAGACGTTTGACTCTGGTTAGATGCAATTTATTAGGAAAAATTCAGAGAAAAGCTTTACTAGAATGCCAGGATACATACGAGCTTGTTTTGTTTTTGTTTTTAATATGAAACACAAAACTAATCTACATACAAGCTTTATATAATAACACAGAGTTACGCACAAACATTTTTAATATGAAACACAAACACAGAGTTACGCACAACCTTTTTTTTTTTTTTTTTTGTTTTGCTTAAAACAAACAGAACTTCTACTAAAACATAGAGTTACGTACAATCATTTTCAGAAAACAAGACTTGTACTACACGATAAAAAGCATCTGCGGGGTGCGGAAAGTCTCGCCTCTCCAAATTTTTAAAGCTTGCTCAATCTCTTCTACAGCTACTTCTTCAGCTTCCAGCATCTCATCGCACATAGTCTCCACAATGTTGCCGGTTGAATGACGAGCGGCGCGTCTCAGTTCGTGCAGCAGAACGTCGGTCGCTCCCAGGATCCTCGAGTCCTCCGTAAGAATCTTGTGCTTAAACAGCAGCATCCTGACGGCATTGAGGTATCCCGGAATCATAAGTTTTCTAACCAGAGACGGAAAGTTGTAAATAAATCCGTCCTTGATGTCAAACAGGGGTGTTGGGTCTGACTAGGATGGTCGACCTGACATCCGTAGCATTCTTCTTTACGTTGATCATTCACACAGCTACAGAGGAAATGGTAAACGGCCACCTTGACCGTTTTGACAAAACGTGTGAGAGGATGTCCGTCCATTTCATCTCGCCCTTTCTCAGGAATCGGTGACAGAGCGGTGTCATGCTCCATATCTACGTTCCCGGGCGCATCTAAACCTTAAGTTAATGCCGCCGACATCAGCAAGCATCCGGATGGCTTCGCACCGTCTCTCTGGTACATCCATAGCTCCCCATGCTCCTATATATATATATATATAAGGGGATATAAGGTTTATATAAAAATGTAAAGTTTATATAAAGTTTATATTGAATTGATGTGTCAGCTCAAAGGCATTTGGGGTCAGGGAGGGGTCATGGGGACCTGTCAACATGGTTTGATTGATGAGGTGGGGTCAAAGGGCACCTGTCACAATGAGTTTGACGAAAAGGGCATTCCTATTCTCTCTGCCATGCTGGTCAGAACCTCTTCACCTTTTTGCATCAGAAAGGATCCCATCTCAAGTCCTTGTGATCCACAACAGAAGTTGATGTTTCCAGATTCACCATGATCTGTGGAACAGGCTGCTAACTGCTTTAAGATTGTGATCATAGACAAACCAGCTGCAGCTGAATCCCACATGACTGCAACAGTCCTCTGGGCAGAGAAGAAAACCCAAACACCTTTTTTCAAAAAGTAACAATTTTTTTTTATTTAGGTCACAGGCAGCACCATCACCACCATGGGGGATGGAAAACAACCACCCTCTCGGTCGTCTCGTTGCGGGCGTCGCCTGCCACCACCACAACCCTCTCGGTCGTCTCGTTGCGGGCGTCGCCTGCCACCACCACAACCCTCTCGGTCGTCTCGTTGCGGGCGTCGCCTGCCACCACCACAACCCTCTCGGTCGTCTCGTTGCGGGCGTCGCCTGCCACCACCACAACCCTCTCGGTCGTCTCGTTGCGGGCGTCGCCTGCCACCACCACAACCCTCTCGGTCGTCTCGTTGCGGGCGTCGCCTGCCACCACCACAACCCTCTCGGTCGTCTCGTTGCGGGCGTCGCCTGCCACCACCACAACCCTCTCGGTCGTCTCGTTGCGGGCGTCGCCTGCCACCACCACAACCCTCTCGGTCGTCTCGTTGCGGGCGTCGCCTGCCACCACCACAACCCTCTCGGTCGTCTCGTTGCGGGCGTCGCCTGCCACCACCACAACCCTCTCGGTCGTCTCGTTGCGGGCGTCGCCTGCCACCACCACAACCCTCTCGGTCGTCTCGTTGCGGGCGTCGCCTGCCACCACCACAACCCTCTCGGTCGTCTCGTTGCGGGCGTCGCCTGCCACCACCACAACCCTCTCGGTCGTCTCGTTGCGGGCGTCGCCTGCCACCACCACAACCCTCTCGGTCGTCTCGTTGCGGGCGTCGCCTGCCACCACCACAACCCTCTCGGTCGTCTCGTTGCGGGCGTCGCCTGCCACCACCACAACCCTCTCGGTCGTCTCGTTGCGGGCGTCGCCTGCCACCACCACAACCCTCTCGGACGTCTCGTTGCGGGCGTCGCCTGCCACCACAACCCTCTCGGACGTCTCGTTGCGGGCGTCGCCTGCCACCACAACCCTCTCGGACGTCTCATTGCGGGCGTCGCCTGCCACCACAACCCTCTCGGACGTCTCATTGCGGGCGTCGCCTGCCACCACAACCCTCTCGGACGTCTCATTGCGGGCGTCGCCTGCCACCACAACCCTTTCGGACGTCTCATTGCGGGCGTCGCCTGCCACCACAACCCTCTCAGACGTCTCATTGCGGGCGTCGGCCTCCAAGTTTCTAGATTCCTCTTGTTCAAAGTCATGTGCTCCATTGGCTAGTTGCCTCAGTGATGCTCCAGCTTGGATTTTCCTCATCTCTGTTTGGGCTTAAAGAGAAAACAGCACATGCAAGTGAATAAATTCAGCCTAAAACGTCCAAGCTGCTTTTTTTGCATTTACAATAGAACTAAATCAAAAGCCACCATCCAACCAGTAGACATTGAAATTTTAAAGCTGGTTTGGTCAGAATGGGGTAAAAAAAAAGTAGATGGAGGTTCTAACAGTTTCAAGAACCAAGTAGAGGGACCAAAACACATTTAAGTTAGGCTGAAGAAGAGACACTTCAGAGATCTTGCTAGTAAGACAGTTACTTTTGTTTTCCACTGCAGCTCACTGGCAAAGACAACCGAACTTGATCATATCAAAAGATATTTCATTAATCTGGAGCTCATTATCTCACTGTAGCAAACTTTTAGAAATTACATCATTATGGCCTTCCCTCAAACCCTACTGCAGCCTTACACCAGTAGATTTCTGCAGATCAAACCACAATTTACACAGAAAAAGAACACAACCTGTGGCGAAACACCCAACCAGCATGCAAGTAACCAGGACCCAGATTGCTGCCATTGTTGTGGTCATCAAGTGAAGCAGCAACCAGCAGCTGATGTTTAAAAGAGTTCATCATGCAGTTGCTGCAGCTGCTCTTCATCAGGACTAATTATCTCAGTCTAAACTGGCTCGTACCTCAATGTGACAAGTGTGAGATCCTGTCCTGCTGACCAGGGGCCTCATGTAGAACAAGTTCAGTGCACAAAAAACATGTGCAACCACCAAAGTAACTGTGGGGTCACGTCCCCGCCGTGTTCTGCAACAACTGCATATATGGCATTACGTCACAAATCATCAAAGATGGACCTGGCTCACAGGGCTGCAGTGGACATCATAGCAGAGACAAACCAAGGGAGTGACTGAGCATAAGAGCCAACAAGGGAACATTTTGGGTCTTGACAGCATCTTAACCTCTGTTGTCTACAGGGGAACCCTCTAAACTAACTCGTTTGTAGAAAGTGTCTTTGTGCTACTTTAATGTTACAGTGTTTTAAATGTCATTAAAACATGTTGAAATGTCTCTGTTGTTGAGATAAATGAGGTGATGCTGCTCATATATCTCACATAAGCATCAACTTATTCTTTAAGTACAGTTGTTTATCAGTCATCCATCAGTCATCCATCAGTCATCCACCAGTCATCCACCAGTCACCCATCAGTCAACCACCAGTCATCCATCAGTCATCCATCAGTCATCCACCAGTTATCCGCCAGTCATCCATCCGTCAACCACCAGTCATCCACCAGTCATACATCAGTCATCCATCAGTCATCCAATAGTCATCCATCAGTCATCCATCAGTCATCCACCAGTCATCCATCAGTCATCCATTGGTCATCCAATAGTCATCCATCAGTCATCCATCAGTCATCCAACTGTCATCCATCAGTCAACCACCAGTCATCCATCAGTCATCCACCAGTCATCCACTAGTTAACCACCTGTCATCCAATAGTTATCCACTAGTTATCCACCTGTCATCCATCAGTCATCCACCAGTCATCCACCTGTCATCCATCAGTCATCCACAAGTCATCCATCAGTCATCCACCAGTCATCCAAAAGTCATGAACTAGTCATCCACCAGTTAGCCATCAGTCATCGACCAGTCATCCACCAGTCAGCCATCAGTCATCCACCAGTCATCCACCAGTCATCCACCAGTCATCCACCTGTCATCCATCAGTTATCCACAAGTCATCCCTCAGTCATCCACCAGTCATCCAAAAGTCATCAACTAGTCATCCACCAGTCAGCCATCAGTCATCGACCAGTCATCCACCAGTCATCCACCAGTCATCTGCCAGTCAACTCCATCTATCTCATTTTACTAAAGGTACCTTTATATCACCAGCTGGACACCAAATCCCCACCCCAGCGCCACCCCAGGTGCCCCCCATCCACACCACCGCCAATGCTCAATGCACATCACCAGACAGGGATAGCAATGCCCCGGCCCCCCAGCGCATGCTGCCCCTGCCTCCTAGCGCATGCCGTCAACCCCCCTCACCCACCAACCAACTCATCACCAGCCGCAGTCCCCAGGGCAGTTCTCACTGCCGCTGCCAGGAAGATATGATAACAGACCAAGCCAGCACACCAAGCGACACCGCCACCAGGCACAGGAGCATGACCGTTAGGGCAACCAGGGGGGAGGCATCATCGGCAACCAAGTCCCACGGGCACAGCCAGCTACCTCAATCATCGTTACAGTGAATGTAGATGAGGGACTGAGCAGCCGCCTGCGCCAGACCCACCCCCAGTAACAAGGACTTCTTCTCTTCTGAGCTGTGAAGTCCACAGCTCCTACTTCTGCATTTCAAGCTACCAGCCAAGGGCCTGTCTCCTCCCTCACTGTGCCTGAACAAGCGTCTGGTTGCCAGGAAACTGCAGCTATAGTTTGTCTGGCTGCAATGGAGTGAACCCGCAAACTTTCCAACCCCCAGATAAGCCAAATGAGGAATTCGTGCACACCCCGACAAAGTGAACACCTTCAGACCGACCCAGAGCTGAAGGAAGCCCAGCCATGGTATCAATGCTGCATCCCCTCATCCACATGGACACAAGGAGAGGGAGAGAGCTGCTCCTCGCCGGGACCACCAGGAAAACTTTAATCATCCCAGCTGTTAACCAAACCGAGAGGAACGCTGGTCTGCCAGGGACAAAACCATCATTTCTATTGGTTAGAAAGCGATCCACGTAGGAAGCTGTTTTGTGTCTGGGCAGAGAAACTTGGTTAATGCATTTAACTAGCTTTGTTTTACTGTGTCGTGCACGTTGTGATCCCATCAGCTGATCCCGACGGCTGAGCCCACCACAGTTTATCTACAGCTGCTGAAGTGTGCTTGTTTATTTTATAATTTATCTGTTGTTGCATCCATGTTGCTGGATCTCCTGGACGTGTTCACCCACAACAGGAAACACAGCTTTTCCTCATTTCCCAGTTGAATGACCAGAGCGCACATGTGAAGTTGGCTTCACACTGGTGCGTCTCTGTGTGGAAAACATCAGAACAGCTTAGTTTTCTGGTGGTGAGAAGTTATTCTAGTGTTTGGAGTTTGATTCTCTTTTCTTCTTTCTCTCATCCTTTCCTACTAACCTCCATACACGTGTACACTCTTATCTCGGCCATCAGGCCTCTGATTTTCTTTTGTTCTCACTGGGCGTGGCATGACTTTGTCCACTATTATGTTTCACGCCAGACTCGGTGACCACGTGACTTCGTCCACCATCATGTCTGTCTGCATCACGTGGATTCACAGCCATCACATCTTTCACTCACTCACCAACACATTAACACAAATGCATGATTATAAATGAACGTTTCTGTTTCAGGTTTAGGTGTTTGCTTATGTGTAGTTTAAATATGAGAACTTTATTCCAAGGGTTGTTTCACCATCTTTAATACTTGTGCAAATTCTGATTCATTTGAATGAGAGAAGTTGTTTGTGGTTATTTTACACATATTTTCCGGTTGCAAAGGCCAGTGCTCGGTCTCCTTCCTTCTTTGTTACTCTATAGCACCACCGCTGGTGAAAGGCTGGCACGTATAGAATAACATCCATCCATTATCTGTACCCGCTTTATCCGTTTCCAGGTCACGGGGGTCTGTCGGAGCCTATCCCGACGCATATCAGGCGAAAGGCAGGGGTCCTCTGAATCACTGGAAGACTGCAGAGACGCATCTGCAGAGACTGCTGCTTAGTGACGAGCTTCTTAGGTTGGAGGCCAGTTCACTGCTGGACACAAAGGAAAGGTTAGTTTGTTGGGGTTTTTTAAGTTTTCCTAATAATCTTTTATTATAATCATTATGTACAATTCACAACTACATATATTTACAAACATAAGTCATGTGTCACACAAAGAAAACTACTGGAAGTTGATAAAGTTTTGGAATACACGTCATATGAAAATAGAATGTTTTCTTTATAAAACAATAGTTTAGTCTGAAGGTATTTGAACCTCATACTTTGATATACAGAGGTTGTCCATGTGCACAAACATTTAAATGCAAAGAAAATATTTGGAACATTAAGTTTAGCCACAGAACTGTTTTTATTGTTTGTACAGACAAATTACACAACATTTAACCGTAGTTGTTTCAGTCAGCTGGGGAAATGCAGGTTAACTGCAAGGAGTTCAAGAGGAAGCTGAAGGATCCGGGACGGCTGCAACTTTGACATGAAAGCAGTAAATCTCATCAATAAAACGTTTTGATCCGTCTTTTCCCCAGCAGTTACTTTTAAGACACAAGTAAAAGCACCCACAGTCTGTACACATGTGCAACACAAAAGAGGTTTTTGTTTTAATTTTTTTTAGTTTCCAGGATGTTTTAATCAAACTACTTACCAGGTTCCTGAGAAACCAGTGCTGTAGGGCTCAAAGTCCAATGAGGAGCAACGTTTCTTATTTCAACTGCACTCATTTTCCTGATACTGTGCACCTCAGACCTTAGTTGAAATAAAAATGATCCAGGCATGAAATAATATTTGAACTCATGTGAAAGCTCCAAGCTGATTCTGTTCTGGTGCTGTTAGTCAGAATGAGTCTTGACTCTTCCCCTCAGGAGCAGCAAACATCTGCAGACGTTCTTCTCCAAACACAGCAACAACTAAACTCTTAAGAGTCATAACTATCGTCCTGAGATGCTGGAAGATGAGAGATGTCTGCATGAGAATGTTCTTCATGCTGCCTGTCATCACTCTGAAACATCTGGTTCCTGAGCAGCAGGTCCCTGAAACAGGAACTAGGTGGAAGAGGAGGAACCTCTGGATCCAAATCCCTCATCTAGAGAGACAAGATTTCCTAAATAACAGCGGAGTTGCTGTTGTTCTGCTGCAGGGTCTTAGAGAACCTGAATAAAGAGTGAGAGAAGCATCTTCTCATTTATCTTAACAACGGAGACATTTCAACATGTTTTAATGACATTTAAAACACTGTAACATTAAAGCAGCACAAAGACACTTTTCTACAAACGAGTTAGTTTAGAGGTTAAGATGCTTTCAAGACCCAAAATGTTCCCTTGTTGGCTCTTATGCTCAGTCACTCCCTGGGTTTGTCTCTGCTATGATGTCCACTGCAGCCCTGTGAGCCAGTTCCATCTTTGATGATTTGTGACGTAATGCCATATATGCAGTTGTTGCAGAACACAGCGGGGACGTGACCCCACAGTTACTTTGGTGGTTGCACATGTTTTTTGTGCACTGAACTTGTTCAACATGAGGCCCCTGGTCAGCAGGACAGGATCTCACACTTGTCACATTGAGGTACGAGCCAGTTTAGACTGAGATAATTAGTCCTGATGAAGAGCAGGTGCAGCAACTGCATGATGAACTCTTTTAAACATCAGCTGCTGGTTGCTGCTTCACTTGATGACCACAACAATGGCAGCAATCTGGGTCCTGGTTACTTGCATGCTGGTTGGGTGTCTCGCCACAGGTTCTGTTCTTTTGCTGTGTAAATTGTGGTTTGATTTGCAGAAATCTACTGGTGTAAGGCTACAGTAGGGTTTGAGGGAAGGACATAATGCTGTAATTTCTAAAACTTTGTTACAGTAATGAGCTCCAGATTAATGAAATATCTTCTGATATGATCATGTTTACAAACTGTTGTCTTTGCCAGTGAGCTGCAGTGGAAAACAAAAGTAACTGTCTTACTAGCACGATCTTTGAAGAACCTCTTCATCAGCCTAATTTAAATGTGTTTTGGTCCCTCTACTTGGTTCTTGAAACTGTTAGAACCTCCATCTACTTGTTTTACTCCATTCTGACCAAACCAGCTTTAAAATTCAATGTCTACTGGATGGAAGGTGGATCTCTATTTAGTTCTAATGTAAATGGTTTAAAATGCAGTTTGCAAATCCTGTTTTGGTGCAGTTTAGGCTGAGTTTATTCACTTGCATGTGCTGTTTTCTCTTTAAGCCCAAACGGAGATGAGGAAAATCCAAGCTGGAGCAACACTAGAGACCACGAAACTTGGGCGACTCGTCAATGGAGCACATGACTTTGAACAGGAGCAATCTAGAAACTTGGAGGCCGACGCCCGCAATGAGACGTCCGAGAGGGTGGTTGTGGTGGCAGGCGACGCCCGCAACGAGACGTCCGAGAGGGTGGTTGTGGTGGCAGGCGACGCCCGCAACGAGACGTCCGAGAGGGTGGTTGTGGTGGCAGGCGACGCCCGCAACGAGACGTCCGAGAGGGTGGTTGTGGTGGCAGGCGACGCCCGCAACGAGACGTCCGAGAGGGTGGTTGTGGTGGCAGGCGACGCCCGCAACGAGACGTCCGAGAGGGTGGTTGTGGTGGCAGGCGACGCCCGCAACGAGACGTCCGAGAGGGTGGTTGTGGTGGCAGGCGACGCCCGCAACGAGACGTCCGAGAGGGTGGTTGTGGTGGCAGGCGACGCCCGCAACGAGACGTCCGAGAGGGTGGTTGTGGTGGCAGGCGACGCCCGCAACGAGACGTCCGAGAGGGTGGTTGTGGTGGCAGGCGACGCCCGCAACGAGACGTCCGAGAGGGTGGTTGTGGTGGCAGGCGACGCCCGCAACGAGACGTCCGAGAGGGTGGTTGTGGTGGCAGGCGACGCCCGCAACGAGACGTCCGAGAGGGTGGTTGTGGTGGCAGGCGACGCCCGCAACGAGACGTCCGAGAGGGTGGTTGTGGTGGCAGGCGACGCCCGCAACGAGACGTCCGAGAGGGTGGTTGTGGTGGCAGGCGACGCCCGCAACGAGACGTCCGAGAGGGTGGTTGTGGTGGCAGGCGACGCCCGCAACGAGACGTCCGAGAGGGTGGTTGTGGTGGCAGGCGACGCCCGCAACGAGACGTCCGAGAGGGTGGTTGTGGTGGCAGGCGACGCCCGCAACGAGACGTCCGAGAGGGTGGTTGTGGTGGCAGGCGACGCCCGCAACGAGACGTCCGAGAGGGTGGTTGTGGTGGCAGGCGACGCCCGCAACGAGACGTCCGAGAGGGTGGTTGTGGTGGCAGGCGACGCCCGCAACGAGACGTCCGAGAGGGTGGTTGTGGTGGCAGGCGACGCCCGCAACGAGACGTCCGAGAGGGTGGTTGTGGTGATGCTTCTGCCTGTGATCAAAATAAAAAAAATTTTAAACTTAATGCTGTTTTGGATTTCTTCTCTGCACTGCATCCCTGGATCTGACCACAGATGAAAGCTTGATCTCCTGTGTCCAAGTTTTAAAGCAGCTACATGGTCGTCAACTGGCATTGGTCTTGGTAAAACCAAGAGCTGCTACATCACGTATGACCCCTGCTCCACAGCAGCCTCCACATCTGCAGGGTTTTTGACAACCATCCTAAATGCTTCAATTAGAGGTGAAACCAGAAATGTTTGAAAACGCTAAAGGAAATGAACATATGGCAGCGCAGATGGTCTCAACTCTGCAAGACTGCTTCAAAGATGAAATTGTTTTAACTGCAGGTAAGATGGACAGGTGTCCATAAGGCCTTTAGCAGTGGCAGTAAATGAAGTAAATTTGTCTGGATAAGAACAATTGTTTGGGGGCAGGGACATGCAGGTATATACAGACTAAAGAATACAAGGCAGACTCACGATATGGAGAGATACTTTCATTTTGGATGGTTGGGACAGGGTTAGGGAGGGAAATGGACTCGGGAAGTCTGATTTCTCCTGTGGGTGACATTAAGCTTTAAGAACACCCAGTGTCAATAAAATAAATCGCTCCCTGGGGTGTCAAGCAAGAGACCAATCAGAAGGTATTTTAGCACTTTTGCACCTGTGAAGAGGGACTCACTTAATGCAGTAAGACCAGCAGGAGACGATCCTGACTGAAACGGGAACTAGATCTAGTAAACCTAATTCAGGTCATGACCAATAAATATGGGCCAGAATGTGTGAATGAACGGTACCAGAAATTTGGGTTTCCTGAAGGCGGAAGTTCGAGTTTGACACAAATACAAGAGGTAAAAGAAGATACTGAGAAAGAATGGGAAGAGTTGAGTAAGTAAGAAAAAGTAAAGTCTAAATGTATTTTGGAACTTCAACAAACATCAGAAATGTTTAAAAGTAGAGATAGAAAGTCTAAAATGAAAATGATGGGGAGGACTAGATTTAAGTGGGGTTATTGGGAACAGAACTGATAATGCTTCAGTTCAGGAAGAGAAAACAAAACAGACGGTGGTACTTCACCTCTCTCCCCTTAAGTCTGTTTCAGGACACCGCTGCTCCACGCCTCCTCCACCCCTGCTGCACCCCTGCTGCACCCCTGCTCCACCCCTGCTCCACCGCTGCTCCACACCTCCTCCATCCCTGCTCCATCCTGCTCCACCCCTGCTCAACCCCTGCTCTAACCCTGCTCCACCCCTGCTCTAACCCTGCTCCACCTCTGCTCTAAATCTGCTCTAAACCTGCTCCACTCCTGCTCCACCCCTGATTACACACCTTTCCACCTTTTCTTCATGACTCTGATAGCCTGTAATGTGCAGTCATGTTATTCTGATTTGCTCGGGTTTTGTGTTTTCAGCATGAAGTCAATTCATCCTGCAGCATGTTTTGCATGAACATGTTTTGCATAAACAGATCAACTTTTTCCTTTGGTCAGAAACAAAGAGCAGCAGTGGAAAGTTGTGGAGTTTTCATTTTGAACTCGGAGTCTCCTTCCACAGTCCACAGAGCAGCATCGTGATGGACAGGATCCTGTGGGGTGTCTCGTGTCTCTTGGGTAAGTCATTCTTTTGTGAAGGTCTAACAGTGGTTGTGGTGGCAGGCGACGCCCGCAACGAGACGTCCGAGAGGGAGTGGAGAAGCTGTGAATAACTTTTTGCTGATCGTAAATAACTAACAAACATCTTCAGAGCTGAATTTTGAATTAGATCCGATTAATAAGGATATCCGTTTTAGCTATTTAATGAAAATATATTTCTTGTTTTCAATAAAATATTGTAATATATTGTCTATAACTCAAATACAAAATCTGGAAGTAAAATATACTCAGGACAGGAGTTTTGGAGCGTGCAACTTGTTTTTAAAAGGATGAGTTTCTGTTCCTTTGTTCATCACATCTTATTAATGTAATATGTTCGTCTGTTGGATCTTTGTCCTTCTGCATCTCTGCTGCATCTTTGCAGCATGATTCTCTGTGATGGCTCTTATTTCCTGAAGACAAACATCTTTCTGATTTTTTTTCAGTGTGTTTTGAGAACCGACAGACTCAAGTCTCACTTCGTGGATCAGTGGGCTGCTGACACGTGTGCTCCATCTTCAGACGGTTAAGTCTGCGTCTGGAGCAGTCCTGAGTTTAGTGACGTCCTTGTGACACCCGAGGCTCTGACACATGTGCTGTAGTCCATGTGGCAGTCACATGCCACGTTATCACTGACAAGGAGCAGCTGTCCACTAAAGTTACATGGATGAGCAGGGTGGGTCCTGGTTCTGCTGTAAAACACTCACCTGGTTGAATTTTCTCTGTTTCTATTCAGTCTGGTATTTATCCAATCCCATATTTGAAAACTGTCCACAACTTTGTCTTTTCTGTTCATTTATCTGTCCTTTAACATATTAACACATTAACAAATGGCTAACGTGTTAAAATTAAGTAAAAATGATTAATGATGTTTTGACAGTATGTTTTATTGTTGGCCATATATGATCAATATGCAAAATAAATAACCAAATCAATTATTTGACCTCTCTTCTGTGCAGGCAGTCCTCGGCCACCTACACCTAGACCTGTTATAGTTCCTTGTTCTTTTGATCTGTCAAAAATGTTTCTTTTTTCAGCACAATGTTTTTGTAAGGAAGAGGAAGATGAAGAGGGTTAGTAGTGCTGCCGATAAGCTTTTATTAATGGTTGCTGTCCAGTGCTGAAATGCTGGACACGCCCACACTCGTATTTGACAGAAGGACCATCATTTTTTTCAGGTGGGATCAGAACTGTATCTCCCACTGTCTTAGCTCACGTTATTTGAAATTAATGATAGTTTATTTATATCAAAGCACTTTTTTAATTTGTTCAATTCTAATGTGATTTCCTCCATAAGCTGCTTTAAATTCTCTTCTTCACAGAAAATATTTGTATCATCAGGAAACAGAAGAAAGTGCAGTACTTTTGACACTTTGCATATCTCATTTATATTTCAACTAGAGAGTTTAGGTCCCAATACTGACCCCTGGAGGACATTACAAACAATGTCCTTCATCAATTATGTTTCCGTGTTATCACAGGTTTCAGATTTGCTCTTACAGCATTGGTGGTATAGTGGTCAGCATGGCTGCTTCCCAAGCAGTTGATCTGGGTTTGATTCCCAGCAATTGCAGGAAATTGTTGGGCCTTATTAGATTAATTTCTTTACTGGATAAAGGAACCTCAGCAGTCTTTATTTTCATGTGTTTTGATTTCATTGATTTATTTATTCAGACTTATATTGTTGCTATTGTTTATTTATTAATATTCTCAGCACTTCTGATGATGTGATGTTTTCTTTTAAAATTTTTTTTTAAGAAAAATATATTTTACTTCACAGCTGCATTTTGTGGCTCGTTGGTCTAGAAGTATGAGTCTTGCTTTGGGTTTGAGAGGTCCTGGTTTCAATTCCTGGTAGAGCCCCAGGACTTTTCGCGCTTTGACCAGGACGACTGATTGTAGTGAAACACAAAATAAACATCAGCATAATGAATAAATGCAGTAAAGCCACATAGACTTGATAATCCTTCATTCCAAGACATCATGTGAAATGGAAGTTCAATCTGGAGGGATGTTGCAGTGTAGAGGGAGAATCTCCAATAACCATGTCCTGCTGTCAAATATGAGTATGGGCGTGTCAAGCATACAAAATTAAATTTAGTTTCTATTATTAAAGTAAAATTCAAGATTGTTAAGATTTTGTGATGTGAAGTGCATATAGAAGATTAAGTAAAGATTTACTATTGTACAAAGACGTCAGGAATATTATATAAAACATATGATATTGTATTTTATATATATTATATATATAACTTTATGACATAATTATCACAATCAAATATCTAAATATTTACATAAAAAAATCCTTATAATTATTAGATCATCTTTTTTTCCTTTAATAGCTGTTAAGTCTTTTTAAGTGACTTATTAAAATTCACTCTTGTTAAATGAGAATCATGTTTACGTTCAAAGAAAAGTAAACAGCCAATCAGAAGCAGTGAACTTTTGCTCTGATGGGGTCTGACCAACCTTATACTCCAATACTGACTTGAAAATAGTTGTTCTTGTGTTTTACCTCACTACACTATGTTTTTCTTGGTCAGAACTTGTTACATCACACATGAGGATGTGCAACAAAGCACATGTCACATTTACCTGCATGAAGCTGCAAGATTTTAACAACCGAGCCAACAAAAACCCACGTGAAGAAAACAGTCAGACTGCCCAAAGTCACCGTCAGGAGGTTTGTATTTCCATCGTCTGCAAGAACCGACATTGTGAACAATCCAAAGAACATTTACTGTTAATCGTAAAAACTGTTATATTCAAATAGTCTTTTAACAGAAGTGACCTTATTTGCGGTTTTAAATCTGATTCACCATTGGATTCATCTTAACATGTAAACACATAAATCTAAACTTCCTTGAATACTTCCTGTTCTTCTTTAGGTTGTTTTCATGTGTTTAGGTTCAGGTTGAAGGGGAACAATCTCAGCAAAGAGGTCCAGTCCTTCCTCTAACAGCCTCCGACTCCACCTCCACCAGGAGGATCTCCATCCCTGACCTGCCTTGGGACCTTCTCCTGGTTGCTACTGCTACAAACAGATCCTGATGATTGAGGTGTAAAGCAGACGTACCAGATGCCCCAAACACACTACTCGGTATCACTCTTTAAATCGGAGTCCCGCCTGAATAACTACATTTTTCTCACTCCAACACTGTGAACAAAACCTGTTTCAGCTGCTTGTATTTGCAGTTTTCTTTCTTTCTGTCACCACCAGCTACCCGTGACCAAAGGTGGGGGTAGGAACTTAGACCAACCCTCCTCAAAACACTACCTGATCATGTTGGAGGGATTTGTGTACCAGAGTAGCTGAAGGCCCATGTTGACTTCAGTTTCCATCATTCCCAACGTCAGCACTGGGGTGACTTTGGAAGATGGATCTGGTCAAGTTAGTTTCTGCCGGATCGGTCCAGACGTCCTCTGACATTGTTTAAGTAACACCAATCTACTCATTCCAACTCTTAACGATGCTGTTAATATACACATCAAGAAATCTTCACACTGATGACCAACATTCATGACCTCCAAAGACTGCTTTACATAGAACCTACAGCAGGATGCAAAAGAAACATTAAAGGTAGATTTAGAAATAAAAGACAATAAGGAAAAAAACACATGGTTGTTGGGTGGTTGTTCTCACAACTTTACAGATTATTTCTTCAGTTGAACCACTTATAGGCTGTGCATTATAAGGGGTTAAGGAGTCCTGAACAACCCACATAGTCATTTACTTACCATCCATCTAATTAATGCAATTAAATTTAAATAAAAAGAAATAAAGAAAATAATTATTCACGCTATTGAATATTAGATTGTGAAATTCAAACAGGCACTATATTATGGAGAAAATGTGTTTAGTTTAATCATGAACGTTTCATCTGAGGAGAACCATCTTAATCTTGAGTTAAACAAAAATATATATGATTAAAAAAACTGCATATTCTCTTCTTTAGGTTTAATGAATAAGTTTCTGGAAAACTTTTTAATTTACAAAACTGTAACTGAGACACTCGGATGCAGAAAATAAATCTGTAACCAACTTCATCATTGATTCATTTCCAATGAAATGTGCTCAGCTTCTCTCAAATGGATTCTAACTGGTTCCGTCCTGACAATGAGACCACTGGGTGATCCAACGGGTTTTCCAGTCATCCTTTGATCCACCAGGACCGGTAGGGAACCTTTCGAACCTCCAGCTTCCTGAAAAACACAAGCACACACAAGCTTCACAAGGTAAACAGTGAACATTTGATGTAATTAGACTTATTCCCGATTAATGAAATTACCAGTATTATAACATTTTTAACTATTTACATTCATTCTTAATTTTAGGCTGAAAAGAGGAAGTGTAAAGTTTGGTTTAATGAAGAGGATCTCCATCAAACAGCTGGATCTCTCTTTCTGGTAAATAGGAGGTGTTAAACGGTTACGCCAGCACATCAGAAACACTTTATGGTTTTCTGGGAGAACTGGAATGAGCAGCAGGTGCTTCTACGATTGAAAATGCTGATCATCCACACTCACCTTCACTCAGTCCACCTTCAAGAACTGCAGCAGTTGAAACAAAGACTTCAAACTCATACAGGAGACAGATTTACTATAATAGTTATTATTATCATTTTTGTCCAGCTGTTGAACAAATATTGAAAAAAAAAAGATTTTATTTTCAGTAGTTAAGATTCAGTAGTTCAGATAATTAAAATGTATACTTCTGTCAGCTTTAAGGTATTTCCGGGACAAATGTGGGATTTTCTTTCTTTAATGGAAGAATCCAAAGAAAGTTGTCCACATGTTTATCTCTGTGGTCCCCCCTCTTTCTGATGTCGCTGTTTTATTCTGAAGAGAAGAGAAGCCTCCTGGGATACACTTGAAAAGTTTTGAAGAAGATCACATCGGACTGTTAAACATCTCAGCTGTTTGTTGTGAACAAAACAGCAGGTTCCACTGAGATTTGAACTCAGATTGCTGGATTCAGAGTCCAGAGTGACAGGTGGACATACCTACAGAACAACCAGTCAATGTTGTTGTGTGGAGTCTTTACAGAGTTTCACATCTGAAATCAATATGACACACTCACACACACACACACACACACACACACACACACACATATATATATATATATATATATATACCTCCAACCTTTCAGTTACCAGCCAAGCGTGCTCACCCATTGCACCACAGAGACATGAGAAGATCTTTCTCTAGGTGTTTGTGGTCTTCACTTGAAACCACCTCTTCATCAGGTTCTTCTGCTACATCTGTGTCCGATCCCTGTGAAGGAATAGTTGAACATGTGCAGAGCGTTCACACCAGTTCAGTCCAGTTCAGTCCAGTTCAGCGTTTACATGCTGGGATCATCCTGACTTCAACCACATTATCTGGATGTTTTCATTCAGCTGGGACAAGTTTGGTTTAGTTTCATTTCAAGTGGTGTTCTGGTAGGTCTTCTCAGTAAAACCTGAAAAAATCACAGATATTCAACAAATGACAATGTGCAGAGACTCTGAATAAATAATCATTTGAATGATCATCTGCTGATCATCTGATCATCTCTGCTGACTATTTCCTCAACAGTTGTAGCAGCAATAAGAATAGTTTAAGATATAATATTAGATGTCCTTTATTGATCCCAGAATTGTGAAATTATTGGCCAGAAGAAGCATAACATATGTTCAGGTAGTCAAACTGTTAGCTTTGCATTAAAGTCCACTGTAGATCCTTGGAGGATGCTGGGGACTATAACTGCCCCCCCGCCCCAAATCAGAAGCATTATACTACAACCTTGGGATGCCCATGAAGATAAGTGAAGCTAATAAATGAAAGAAGTTCAGTTACGCGGGAGCGTAAGGAGGATTTGTAGTGTCGCCTTCTTCACAAAACCTGGTCTCATAAGGTTGTTGTGGTCACATGACTGTCTGCTCCTTCTGTCAAGTAAACGATGTTGCTACTTCCATCAAACCTGAGTGGACTCATCCGGACCTCATAATAAACTCACAGAGTGAGTGCAGGTTGATATTTAATTCTTCTTATCTAAGAGTCCTAACCCAGAGTCTTATTAATCTTAATCCTACACTCAGTCCCAGACCAATCTCTAACTGATCTGACGGTGTAGCTCATAATCCCAGATCTCCCTCTTTATTTTATTCACGCATACATTTATCCGCACCAGTATAGCATTATTTCACGCTACCAGGGCAGCTCCCACTATCATCTTATAAAAACAAGGAACCACACAGCAACACAAACATGACAAACTCACCAAATCCTGAGGTATTGTGGATGTAGAGCAGAGACAGACAGTTTAAACCTCGGTGTTCACCTGGACAACAGACCGGACTGGACATGCAACACTGATGCTGTTTATAAGAGGACAGACCAGACCAGAGTCCCAACAACATCCCATCAACTAGATAAACACATTATTAACATTTACTATAAAACTAGAGAAAACAACTTGTTAACATTCATTGAGTACAGAAAGATCATGAATTTCAGGTCCGGTTCATTCATGGAGATTAATGTTAAAACACAGACGTGGGGGAAACGAGGAAAGCGACACTGATGTGACAGCGGGCTGAAAGGTGATCAAATGTGTAGCTGAACACACTCCCTCACAGCTTTTTAGTTTGTTGGCCTGGATCAATTTTCCATCTAAGTGTCTTCACCGACTCTGTGGCGCAATGGTAGCGCGTCTGACTCCAGATCAGAAGGTTACGTGTTCAACTCACGTCAGGGTCATAATGAATTTTCCTTTTAGGTTCCTGTGACCTCAGAAGGTCACAAAAGATTAAAGCATCGCTCTTAAAAGTTCCACCAATCAAAAGACCCATGAACCTATAATGGATCTGTAGAGGCAGGACGTGTCTCTCACTCGTCCTTCAGGAGTGTTTGTGTTGCCGTTTGGTGCAGAGACACATTGTGTCGGCCTCACACTGCCTCACACGTGTCCTGCAGGAGTGCAGTACCAGGAGTCAACACCAGAGGGTCCAGACTTCTTCTCACAGCAGCATTACAAGTTCTAGTTGACATCTGAGACCAGATGTTTTGTACAATGGTTCCTGGATGACTCACAGCTGTAAACTATGTCCTTCAAGATTAAAATGATTCTTCTGGGCACCATCAGGAGCTGCTGAAGAAGCTTCTCAATGCTGCAGCTGGACCAGAGTAAAGACTGGTTCAGGAAGGATGATGTGACATGATTGATATACACAGAAGCAGAGGAGGAGGAGGATGAGAAGGAGGCAGGACAGATGCAAGAGAAGAGGACTTTTCTGACGATTATTATTTTAAGCACTATCCAGCAGCAACCATCAACTTGGTAATAAAATGTTCCTGATCTTGGAGCTGGAAAACCACCTGGAAGTTGTCCATCTTTCATGTTTCATTGTTTGTTTCTCCAAACCGCTGGACTCAGGTATCGTGGCCAAGGTTGGTCCTGATGGTCTCCATCACATTTCCTCAGGATGGAAGCAGCTGGTTGCAGTTTTGTGGTTTCAGCTGAATGTTTGGACTTTCTGTTGTCATATTTCTCCAGACTCCAGTGTCACACAGTTCAACTGATGGATGCCTTGAAATACAATCCAGAGTCATCAAATCCACTTGTTTGATGTTGAGAAAAAGTATTTTGTGGTTGGATTTCAAAATGAAACTCTTACATTTTTAAATCCATCATATCAAGTAGATTTTTTCTCAAAACTGGTCATAGATGAGATTCTGCTAATAGTGGGTCCACTGTCCAGTTTGGACCAAAATATATTCATGGGAAAACCACTAAGGCTGGAACGTGTCAGTGTGACTTCTTCACCGGGATGAACCTCCACAGTGAAGAACTCAGAACCAGACACACAGATCCGACCTGAAACAAACACGGATTCATGAATATCACAATAAACACACACAAAACAAAGCTTATAAGCAAAGTTATTAGAGGATTTGTGGAGGAAAACAGAAAGAAAAGTAAAAAGTAATAATTATTACAGGATTAATGTACGGGCAATTTGGACGTAGCAATTAACCTACCCTACATGTTTTTGGACTGTGGGAGGAAGCTGGAGTACCCAGAGATGACCAAGCAAGCACGGGGAGAACATGCAAACTCCATAAAGAAAGACCCACTGGGCCAGGAATTGAACCAGGAATCTTCCAGCTGTGAGAGAACAGTGCTAACCACTAGGCCACCATACTAGGCCCTCACCATGAGGATCTAAAATGCTTTGTTTTTTTTACATTTTTGTTTTGTTAAACTGAATCACATATAAGTCAAATGCAAGTCAACTTGGACTTTATTAATACGTTGTTTAAGATGAAATAAAATTGAACATTTTTTGGTAATTATATATTAGTTTATTGTTAAGTAAAATGACATTTAATAATTTGTTAACACACTTGGAAAACACACAACAGGCTCATTTGGTTGATGTGTTACAGAAATACTGTGATTACAGAAAAAGAAAAAAGAAAAAACAAACAAAAACAAAGACTGGAAAAATGTGCTAAACTGAAAATTATTTTTGACAATTTTCCTTTAAAATGTGACACAACAGAACCAGTGTTGACTGAAGTTAAAGGGGATGAGGGTGATTGATGCCGTAAGTCAGCATTCATGTTTATAAATACTTTAAAAATGAAATCATGTTGTACATATGAGATCTAAAAGTGGTTTACCAGGCTTCTCTTTTCTTGCTCCTGATTAACAGCTACAAAAACAAACGTAAAATAAGTCTAGTTAAGTTTATGTTTGAAGGCCTCAGTTTTCTGTAACGTCTAGCTATCAGATACATTTTGAGATAAAACTTAAAGAAATTAATCTGAGAATAATAATTAAATTTATAACTATCCAGTGCATTTGTCAGTAAAGGCCACATCATGTTCTTTTTGACAAAAAAAAAAAAAAAAAAAAGATATTTTGGTGACAGCCTGACCTCAGTCATCAGTAAAGCTAAACCATCCATGTCTATTAGACCCAACCATATTCGATAACTCAAAAGGATTTATTTGGATTGGATATTCATGGATTAGTGTCTCTACTGGTTCTGCTGGACCTCAGTGCTTTTTTTGACACGATAAACCAGAGCATTTGTTTCATACAGGTTAGAGCATATATTTGGGATTTAAGAACAGGTGAAAGAATATCCAAATGTAGGTTTGTGGGAAGTGCGTTGTGCTATTAGGCACCAATACTATGAAACCAACTTAAGAAGGCTGGCACCCCTCAAACTTTAAACCCAAATTTAAAATGTCTGCTTACTAAAGCCTATTGTCAGTCTAAACCAGGGGTCGGCAACCCGCGGCTCTGGAGCCGCATGCGGCTTTTTAGCGCCGCCCTAGTGGCTCCCTGGAGGTTTTTCAAAAATGTTTGAAAAATAGAAAAACATGGGGAGGTAAATATATTTTTGTTTTAATGTGGTTTCTATAGGAGGAAAAACATTCTTAACATTTTCCAATGCTGTAAAAGTGTGTAGAATAAATATTTAATTTCAACATTTCTGTCAACGAAGATGTGCGTCATAGCCTGCGACACACGTTTCTATCAGCAGGGCAGGATGCCGGGCAGGTGGCTGTTGTAAACAAACCGGCGGCTGTGTGATGGGCCATGGATCCAAAAGGGAAAAGAGAAACATAACTGAGGAGAACAGAGGAGTCAACGCTTCTTGGACCGAATCATTTGCATTCATTGCCAATGCGGAAGGATTGCCTGAATGTTTGCTCTGTAGTGGGAAGTTGTCAAATAACAAGAAGACTAATGTTGAAAGACATTTCCAGGGAAGGTGTGCTACAGTTGCAGCCGAGTACCCAGTTGGGAGCGAGAGAAAAAGTGCGATCGGAGAAATTCTGGAGAAATTAGAGGAGCGCAAAAATAGATTTAAAAAGTGGATTGCATCTCCAAACACCACTACTGCTGTAAGTTTTGTTGCAACCCGGGAGATAATAAAGCACAGAAAACATATCAGAACACCTATTTGCAGACTTCAAAAACAAAACCGAGATAATACAAAAAAATTAAAGACAAGCCTCTCTCCGCTAAGACAGTGAAGGAAAGGGCCATTAAAGTGGCAGGTAACATCACCGATCAGCAAATCCAGGACATTAATTCAGCACCAGCAGATTCACCTGTGATGAGTCCTGTGATGTGACCGATACTGAACAGACTGCGCTTTTATTCTGGTGTGTGAACTCCGATGGGCCTATAGGGGTATTATTGTGTTTTGATGCTCAGGTCCGAGGATAGCTGCGTTGTTTGCGTGTCAAAAGAGAAGAGGATGCTGCGGCATTTCACCCTTGCACTGACTTGCTTAGGATTTGCACAGAAATCAAACTTAAACTGTATTAATTTGATTTTATATACTTTAAGGCTGCCGTTTTATTTTTATAAAGGCAGGCTGCGTTTTCTCGCACTTTTTTTGCACGTTTCATTTTGATGTTTTTTGGAATCCTCAAAATTAAAATGACTTCAAAAATCTGATTTCTTTATTTTCATCAAAGCAATAAAACATAATTCATTAATATTGTAATGAAGTTAAACTTGAGGCTGCATCGTACAACAGAGTAGTCACGTGGTGCGTCATTCTCCACAGGATGCACTGCAGGAAAATTAAACATTTAATCATGAAGGCTTGTTATGTATTTGTAGCCAACTTAGTCATTTTATAGTAGGCTAATATAGCTAATATAGATACATACAGCATGTGTTGCCTTCATTATAAGGCTTATATAAGGCTTCTGATTTTATGCAGCTCCAGACATATTTGTTTTTTTTTGGTCCAATATGGCTCTTTCAACATTTTGGGTTGCCGACCCCTGGTCTAAACTGTAGTTTATTAGGGTCAATCGTCATCGCTACAGCTACAAAACAGGGCAACAGCTTTATCATAGATGGGCTTCTATATGCCGATGCTGCAGGAGGAAACCAACATGATTCATTGAGTGATGCTCCACGTTCTTCTTGTGTCTGTCTTTCCTCTCCGTCTCTTTACTTCCTTCAGCTCAATCCAGTTATTTATATAAAAGTAGCTCATGAGCGTAAATGCACTTCATCAGTCTTGTAGTTTGTTGTGCTGGTCTTCCCCCTTTTTTTCTTCTGTATTTTTGCAGGCCAGAGCTCCTTGAGCTTCATAATGTCCTGCAGCTCTACCCTCTGTCTGACCTCTGGGTCAGGTATTCAACAATAGCTCTGAGAGGGGGAAGTCTGTTTGGAGGTCCCTGTGGTTGTCCAAGTACATCTCCAAGACTGGATCTTAGATGTTCAATACACAGTAGAGAACTGGTTCATGCTGTAAAACAGTGAATTAAACTGTTTGTATCTGCAGCTGGATGACAAAACAACTAAACACTGTAGTTTAGTTTACTGTGGAAACCAAATTGTTCCTTTTTAAAGTTTGTCCAGGAGGGGAAGAAGTCTGACAGTTACAGTACTTATTTTCAATTAGGAAATCAAGTGTAGCTTCATTCTGTTGTAGATATAAAGATGCCACAATGTTTTAACTTACAGGTTTATAACTCAACCTGGAGTGTTAAAGAAATCCAGCAAACAATGAAGAGCAATGAAATATATGGTAATAATATCACCACCGACACTGGGAAGTGGAACAATTTTAAAAAAGCTAATATAAAACAGGATTGATTTTAATTACAGATTTATTTTCTACCATAGCTAGAAATAAATTTGTATCAATTTTTTCCTAACATGCCTAAATTGGTACTTTTTTACTGAACTTTCCCACTAAAAGCTGGATCACACTGATAAACAGGTTTATCTGGTGTGAATATGTTGGTGCTTCCTTAAACCACCTGATTCGGTAAAAGTTGCCCCAAACTCATCACATCTGTACGGCTTCTCTCCAGTGTGAATACGTTGGTGCCTCCTTAGATGACTTGATGTGGTAAAAGCTGCCCCACACCAATCACATCTGTATGGCTTCACTCCAGTGTGAATACGTTGGTGACTCCTTAAACCATCTGATCTGATAAAAGCTGCCCCACACTCATCACATCTGTACGGCTTCTCTCCAGTGTGAATACGTTGGTGACTCCTTAAACCATCTGATCTGATAAAAGCTGCCCCACACTCATCACATCTGTACGGCTTCACTCCATTGTGAATACGTTGATGCTTCCTTAAACCACCTGATGTGGTAAAAGCCCCCCCACACTGATCACATCTGTACGGCTTCTCTCCAGTGTGAATACGTTGGTGCCTCCTTAGATGGCTTGATGTGGTAAAAGCTGCCCCACACTGATCACATCTGTACGGCTTCACTCCATTGTGAATACGTTGATGCTTCCTTAAAGTACCTGATGTGGTAAAAGCCCCCCCACACTGATCACATCTGTACGGCCTCTCTCCAGTGTGAATACGTTGGTGCCTCCTTAGATCACCTGATGTGGTAAAAGCTCCCCCACACTGATCACATCTGTACGGCTTCTCTCCAGTGTGAATACGTTGGTGCCTCCTTAGATGACTTGATGTGGTAAAAGCTGCCCCACACCAATCACATCTGTATGGCTTCTCTCCAGTGTGAATACGTTGGTGACTCCTTAGATGACTTGATGTGGTAAAAGCTGCCCCACACTGATCACATCTGTGCGGCTTCTCTCCAGTGTGAATACGTTGGTGACTCCTTAGATGACTTGATCTGGTAAAAGCTGCCCCACACTGATCACATCTGTACGGCTTCTCTCCAGTGTGAATACGTTGGTGAATTCTTAAACCACTTGATCTGGTAAAAGCTGCTCCACACTGATAACATCTGTAACTTCTGGGCCACTCTTTGCCTTTACGTTTCTGTAACAACAAAGAAAAAGACTTAGATCCTGTCGTCGGCTGACCTGTCAAAGGCCTTTTCAGTTTTATTCAATAGGTGTCTGTCATGGTGTTTGCAGTGAAACAAAGTTTTTTTTGTCTGCGGGCTGGAAGTTCTGTTATAACTGGCTCTTGACAGACAGAAATAATCAGATAAACACATTTAATATGTGTTGAAGCCGAGCTTCACCGAGTTCTTTGATAGGAAAGAGACACACTTGTTCTACACTCACACATATTCTTGTACAAGCCTTCTTTATACCATAATACCACACACTCTTACAAGACAGAGGGCATGTTGAACATTTTCATAGCCTCCTTAGTCACATACACGTTCCCTGTTATCCTGGTTATGGTGGTCCTCGAACACTGAGTGACTACAACCTTGTGATCTCACGCACCAGACAATTATTCCACAACATCAAGTTTCACACCCAGTTACAACACATAGTATGTCCTTAATTGGTTACAACAGAAGGTTTTGATTACATGTAGGCCTCATCAGGAATCAGTAGCTGTTCTGCCTGGATTTACTTTATAGTTTGGAATAACTACTTTTTCATTTTAAACTGTGTAAATGGACACCTGGTTTGTTCAAAAAACACTGGATGCGTGGACAGTGACTTCTCTGTTCACTCTGTAAAATGAACATATTTTCTGTTTGCTTTGAAAAATCTGCACATTTTACAATATCTTGAAAAGAAACATGTTTTCTGTCAACCTTCTAAGCAAAACTGTTTTGAAGCCACCATTAATAATAACAATAAAACTAATTTGGAAGCTTTATTGTGTTTTTTACATTACATTCTTGTCAGTATGGACATCGTGCACACCACGTATGTACGATGCACACCGAAATTGGACCTCTGCTTTTAACCATCAACTAGTTTCACTAGTGAGCAGTGGGCTGCTAGAATCAGCACCCGGGGAGCAATTGGGAGTTAAGGACCTTGCTCAGGGGCCCCCAGTGATTTACCGTTGTGGACAGCCCTGGACTTGAACCTGGGTCCTCCATGCCCAAGCCCACCCAATTTATTCATCAATCAATTTATTCGTCTGCAATTGTTTTGTGGCTTTCAACATCTTTTTTACTTTTTTAAATTCAGCATTAGATACCTGATTTGTTACAAATACAGTGGGTTCTCTTAAAGTTCAACATTTTTTTCATTTATACTAAAAGAGCATTTTGTTTATGCTGTGTAAAACATTTGTCTTGTTTTTCTGTCAGCAATTAAAGGAATCCTAAAGTAACTAAAGTAATCTGGTATGTTACTTTTTATTGTAGTATTTATAGTAAGTTACTCATTACATTTTTTACAGGTAACTTGTAATTGTACCGGGTTACATTTTTAAAGTAACCCTCCCAACCCTGAGCACTAAAGACACTAAGGTGAACCGCTGAACCACTTTAAACCGTTCTTGATTTGGTTCTTGGGTCGCTTGTTTGATGCTCCAGGCTCTAATTTTCCTTGTGAGATCTGACCTGGCTGACCAGAGGCTGTTGTCTGGTTCAACCAACCATCTAACTTCTGGGTTGACGCTCATACGGAACCAAGTTTCGTTGCAGTTCCTCGACTGACCGATAGAGGCTGGTTGTGGTTTAACATCACGATACAACACGACCAAAAACCCAACCAACTCGCCTTAAACACGCGTTCATCTACCAGTGATAATAACGGGATCTAAATTAAAAACACCTTTTGGTTTAACCCACCGGGACTGCCTCTGACTCGAACCCGCCAGAGGCGTCTCCCTCCCGGGACAGGAGCTCAAACAAAGCCCGCTGCTCTGGACGTGATGTTTCCACTGGTTCTAGACACCAGCCGGATGTTACCGGAACTGCAGCCTCTCAGGAGTTAGAGAGGACTTATAGATGATATGTTGTAACTTTAGATTGTGTGGTTTAACATCACGATACAACGAGAACAAAAACAATCAACACAACCAAAAACCCTCACTGCTGCGTCCGTTTGCACCGCCACATTTATACATATTCAGACGTAGAAACGTTTAAAAGTCTCCTAGGACGGTCACGTGTTTGTGTTTTCTGCTGCTCAGTTCAAACTTACTGACAAGTAATAAAGTAAAGCGTTTGGATCATCAGCAGAAGACACAAAGACCGAGAACGAGCGGCCACGTGGACCTGAACACTGACCTGCAGACCAGCGGAGGAAGAGCCCGCAGCGGTCCTGCTGCTGGACTCCGAGTCCTGGTTCTGGTCCCGGTCCCTCTCTAGATCCAGGCTCTGGTCCCGGTCCCTCTCTGGATCCTGGTTCTGGTCCATCTCCAGATCTTGACTCTGCTTTGTACTCCTTTTGTCTGCTCCCGCAGCTCTTCGATCTAAAAGCGTTTCTCTAAAAAAAAAAAAAAAAACCTCCGCTGTAAGAATGCAGCCCGGAAACACGTGACCTCCACAAGGGTGTTGCCTGATGGGAAATGTAGGATTATCGTACACTCGAAAAAATAACAAGTCTATTGATACGTTGTAGCCCCTCTAGTGTTTACCGGCGTCCAGCAGGGACTAGCGGTTGGGTTTCATCAGTACCGAATGGATTCACGGAACCAAGTCAACTTCTTTGTTTTAAATGTCCTTCACTCGACTTCCGGACCCAAACTAAGTTTCTCGAAGCGCGGGCACACCGGACCCTTCAGCCAATCATGCTCGTTGTTTTGAAGCAGACGCATGACGTCACTCATAGCTCAGCGCGATTGGCTGTAAACGTGTCACATGGAAACAGACGCCTTTATTTAAGTCCCGTTGAGGACTAAATCCAAAACAGCCCGCTAGGGGGCGACAAAGGCGCACAGTCCTCCGCAAATACATTTATCTACGATGTAAATAATAGATGAGCAACGTCTTTACAAGGAGCAAACATTAAAACAATAACATTTTATAAAGTTGGCGGCTGTTACCGTTGTTGTTTTGCACTCTTTTAATATAGTCAAGGAGACACATTTAACACATTTTAAAGGCATTAAGAAAACAGGGAAATAGGGCATGTTTGTCTTTTATTTGCAACAAGGAATCTTTTTTTTTCCCTTTCTTTCTTGTCAGTGTGGACATCATGCACACGCTGTATGTACGATGCACACCGAAATTAGTCTCTGCTGTTAATCATCAACTAGTTTCACTAGTGAGCAGTGGGCTGCTAGAACCAGCACCCCGGGGAGCAATTGGGAGTTAAGGGCCTTGCTCAGGTGATTTACCAATGTGGGAAGCCCTGGGCTTGAACCTGGGTCCTCCACGCCCAAGCCCACCACTGTAACCAGAACCGGCAGCATGTCTTTTCACGGTCGCTGCAAAAAAGAAAAAAAATACGTGATCAATTCAAAAACTACAAATTCACACATCAAAGAGCTTTACAAGTGTTATTGCAATTATTTTGGAAAGGAGAAATAAAGTGTCAAATAATGTTTAAACCCTGCTTAAAGAAACTGTATTTAATGGAGATAAAATAGTTGCTGGCAACTACGCAGATAAATGGTTGATGTCTGTTGTTGAGTGTTAAATCTTCTAGAAACCGTCAATATGGTCAGATGTCTCAAATGACACATGGTTCCTACAGACAGGAGGTGGGAATAGTGTTGGGTTTTCCACTTGAATGTAGTACAGGGCAGCTCTTCCATTCATCATGAACCAGCTCAACTCCATCAGATGGAGCCCTGAAGTCAAAGCTTCCTTCATCTCCAGCCAGAGTAAACTTACAAGAGGATTATTCCACTTCATTTTACACAAATGACTCTTAAAAAAACTCAAATGTAGACAAAAATAATGCTCATTTGAGACCCTTTAGGAGCTCTTACATGTGATCAAACTAGGTGAAGATTGTCTTGTAGGCCCGTCCGATGTCCCTCGTCCCATCAGCTAGTACTTGTAAGAGGGGACAGAACCCAGAAAACCAGTGGACAAGAGCCACCGGCTGCAGTCGTATTTGATGATGCATAATCATAAACATAAACATGTGAAACACAGAACATGTTTCACATGAGGCCAACATGAGGCCGGTGCACAGTACAATATTGTCATATCAAGAGCTCAGACAACATGGGATCTTTTCTGTTCCTGTCCCGTCTTAACGTTTCTGCAGATCTACTCATCTCTGCTCCTCCAGAGTTTGACGATGCAGATGACTCCAACCCTCTTTCCTCTGTGGACGTCTGCATCTTCATATTAGCAGTTGTGGAGACACATGCCAGAAAAAAACCCAACAAAAACTAAACTGTTGTCCTGGAGAAAGACAGATTAACAGCTCAGTTGAAGTCACAAGTAACAACCAGCATCAGTAAACAGAGACACTACATCCATTTGATCACCTTGAAAGTCAGACGGGGACACGGCTGGATGAATATAGAGACCTGAACACACTCCAACTGCATCAAACATCCCTCTCTTCGTTTCCATTCATGCTTGTAGTCTCTATGTCTCAGTGAGCAGACACAGTCAAGTCTGACCTTTGTGTAACACTCCTCACTGAGGTCTGAAACGTGCACGCTCACATTCATAAAACTAGATAAACATAGAAATTTGACTTTTCATGGAGAAACAATCATGAAACAAGGGTCACCTGTAAGTTATTTCATTGAAGCTGCCCAAAGTCCTGCAGAAGTCCAGGACTGGTGGATGGTTTGATCTGACACTGCCGGACTTTGACCTTGGAGTTCATCTTGAATTTCTTTGGAAATTGTTCCGGGTTCTTTTGTTTCCATCTGTATAATCCGTCTCTTTAATTTGTTGTCAGTTTTCCTCTGGTGTTCACATCCAGGGAGGTTGACTACAGTCCTCTGGACCCTAAACTTCTGAATTAAACAGTTTTATTTATTATTACCGCTATTCTGACAGCTCAACATTGGACGTTTGTTCAGCTCTACAGATTTCCATTTTTAGTGCACGTCATATTCTAATGAATGTATCTGTTCATTTGTTAATGATGGTATTTTCCAGTTCTAGATGAAACCTGTCTTACACAGCACTAATCTTCTGTAAAGCTGTGACTTAGAAGATCTTATATTTGTGTCTGTTTAAAGAAAGAAAGGCATCAGAATAATAGTGAGCTTGTCTGGATGATGTTTTCTTCTCCTCATCAGCCTGAACTTGTTGATACATCAGCTTCATTTTGCTGCTGCTGTAACAGCAGAAACCTTCAACTCCTCCAGATTCGTCTGAACCTTCTTTGTCCAGCAAAGACAAATGTCTGCAACACATGTGAGTCACCACTAGATGTCAGCATTCACCATGCTGGTGTGCATCGCCTAAAGACTGAATGTAAAAGAGCTGCATCTCTGATGGCACAGAGCTGCATTAGTGCCCATGACGTGGGCAGCTTACACATCTGGAAAGGTACAGTACATAAAGGGTTTAAAGGAATAAATGATCCGAGCAGGACAACGTCTCTGTCAGAGAAGGTCTTCCAGTTTTAAGCATGACAACACTAAACAACATCTGCATCAGAGAGAATAGGAATACCCTTTTCCTCAAACTCATTTTGACAGGTGCCCTTTGACCCCGCATCATCAATCAAACCATGTTGACAGGTCCCCATTAACCTTTGACCCCTAAGTTCCTTGAGATGACTCAGCAATTCTGCATAAACTTTATATAAAGTTTATATTAAATCTATATAAAGCTTATATAAAGTTTATATTAAATCTATATAAGGTTTATATTAAGTTTATATTAAATCTATATAAAGTTTATGCAGAATTGCTGAGTCATCTCAGAGTCAGTCAGAGTCAAGTTTATTGTCAATTCTACTACATGTGAGATACATACAGAGAATCGAAATGACGTTACTCTCAAACCCTCGGTGCTACACAATAAATACATTTTAAACACAAAGTGCAAGTTAAAAAGAGACAAGAAACAAGTTGTGACATGACAACAACAGTTTTTCGGTTTGTTTAAAGTGACATGGTGCAAAGCAAGCGGTCCAGTTCTGCCAAAATACAGATACTTAGATCAGAGTGAGTGAGGGGGGGGCAAGGCGGGAAACGGTGGAAGAGAAGGGAGAGTGTTCAGTGTCCTGACAGCCTGGTGGACGAAGCTGTCCTTCAGTCGGCTGGTTCTGGCTCGGAGGGTCCGCAGCCTCCTCCCTGATGGCAGCAGACTGAAGAGGCTGTGTGACGGGTGGGTGGGGTCTCTCACAATGCTGAGGGCTTTGCGAGTCAGACGGGTCTGTAGATGTCCTGAAGTGAGGGGAGAGAGACACCAACGATCTTCTCAGCTGCTCTCACGACGCGTTGGAGAGACTTGCGGCAGGTTGCGGTGCAGGATCTGTACCACACGGTGATGCAGCTGGTCAGGATGCTCTCGATGGTGCCTCTGTAGAAGGTGTACCTGATGGGGACCGGGGCTCTGGCTCTTCGCAGTTTGCGGAGGAAGTAGAGACACTGCTGTGCCTTCTTGGCGAGTGATGTGGTGTTAACAGTCCAGGAGAGGTCCTCTGAGATGTGGACACCCAGGAACTTGGTGCTACTCACCCTCTCCACAGCAGCACCATTGATGGTCAGAGGAGCATGCTGGGTGTGTTGTCTCCTGAAGTCGGCAACAATCTCCTTGGTCTTCTCCACGTTCAGGGAGAGATTGTTGTCGCTGCACCACATCCCTGGGGGGCCCCTGTGCTCAGTGTGATGGTGCTGGATGTGTTGCTGCCGACCCGTACTGCCTGTGGTCTCCCAGTCAGGAAGTCCAACAGCCATTTGCACAGCGAGGTGCTGATCCCCAGCTGGTCCAGTTTGTGAATGCGGTGCTGGGGGATGACGGTGTTGAATGCTGAACTGAAGTCGATGAAAAGCATTCTCACATAAGCGTTTCTGCTGTCCATATGTGTGAGGGCTGTGTGGAGGGCAGTGGAGATGGCGTCGTCAGTGGACCGGTTGGAGCGATATGCGAACTGGTAGGGGTCCAGAGAGGGGGGGAGAGCAGCCTTGATGTGATGCATGACTAGCCGTTCAAAGCACTTCATGATGATGGGAGTCAGTGCGACTGGACGGTAGTCGTTGGAGCAGGAGGGAGATGACCGTTTTGGGACCGGACGGATGTTGGTGGCTTTGAAGCACGTGGGAACCACCGCCTGACTCAGTGACATGTTAAAGATGTCTGTGAAGACATCCGTGAGTTCTCCTGCACAGTCTCTCAGTACACGACCAGGTATGTTGTCAGGACCCGGAGCTTTGCGGGCGTTGATCCTGCTGAGGGATCTCCTCACAATGTCCGGTGACAGCGTCAGCACCTGGTCGCCGGGAGGGGGTGGTGCTTTCTGTGCGGCGATGGTGTTGTGTGCCTCGAAGCGGGCGAAGAATGTGTTCAGCTCTTTCAGCAGGGATGTGCTGCTCTCACAGGTCTGCGGTGGGGGCTTGAAGTCCGTAATGGTCTGAATCCCTCGCCACAGGCTCCGTGTGTCCCTGCTGTTGCTGAAACGGCGGGCTATCCTCCTGGAGTACCGTCTCTTAGCCTCCTTGATGCCATGGGACAGGTTGGTCGTAGCTGTCTTTAGACCCACTTTGTCTCCAGCTCTGAAGGCAGCGTTCCGAGCCCTCAGGAGTCTGTGGACTTCCTTTGTCATCCACGGCTTCTGGTTGGCTCTGACTTTGATGGTTGTGGAGTCTGTTACATCATCGATGCACTTGGCGATGTAGGCGGTAACAGACTCTGTGTACTCCTGGAGGTCTGTGGTGTTGTTGATGGTGGCAGCTTCTCTGAACATGCTCCAGTCTGTGGTGTTGAAGCAGTCTCGAAGTGCCTCTGTGGACCCCTCTGGCCACACCCGGACCTGCTTCCAGACTGGTCTGACAACTTTAACCAGTGGCCTGTATGCTGGCATTAGCATGACAGTGATGTGGTCTGAGGCACCGAGGTGGGGGAGGGGGTGGGCTTTGTAGGCTGTCTTGTTGTTGGTGTAGACTTGGTCCAGAATGTTGCCTCCTCGTGTGGGGAACTTGATGTGGTGGTGAAGATTTGAAAAGATGGTCCTTGGGTCTGCGTGGTTGAAGTCCCCCGCCAGGATGAGGAAGGCCTCAGGGTGGGCTGTCTGCTGCTCGCTGATCCGCTGGTACAGCTCGGTCAGCGCCTCTCTCCTGGTGTTGGTGGAGGGGCTGGGGGGTAGAAAACAGCAGTGAGTAGTATGACCGAGTATTCGCGCGGTAGATAGAAAGGACGACATTTAATAATCATAAACTCCGCCAGGGGTGAGCAGTGTTTGCAGACCACCACAGCATCTCTACACCAAGCATCACGGAGGAAAACACAAAGGCCGCCGCCGCGGCCCTTACCTGCCTCAGTGTGTGCTCGGTCCGCCCGGTAGCAGGTCAGCTGGTCGAGCTGGATGGCGTGGTCCAGTATGCTGTCGTTGAGCCATGTTTCCGTGAACACAAAAACACAGCTCTCTCTCACGGTCCTCTCGGCGGAGCAGAGTAATCGGATGTGGTCCAGTTTGTTGTCCAGCGAACGAACGTTGGCCAACACGATCTCATCTCAAGGAACTTAGGGGTCAAAGGTTAATGGGGACCTGTCAACATGGTTTGATTGATGATGCGGGGTCAAAGGGCACCTGTCAAAATGAGTTTGACGAAAAGGGTATTCCTATTCTCTCTTGCATCTGTCTCAGCAGCACGGCTTCACAGGAGAAGAGTCCAGGTGCTGAACTGTCCTGCTGACAGTCCAGACTTTTTACATCCACAAAGTATTTGGTGCCAGTGTGAATACACAGCACTCAGAAAATAACAGACTACATTTATGTTGTGCAGCCCTATTTAATACCACAGTATTTCTGTACTGCACATGTCCCAAAATCACCGACCGTCCAAACACCTACATGTCATGTAAAAGTGTTTGTTCATTTGGTCTCCATGTGTATGTGTCGGACCTCCTGTCAATCTGGGGCCTGTTTCTGTTGGACCTTTTCCCAGTGTCTAGTGTGACCGACTCAAACCCACACCTGTACACTGAATGAATATTTAAAAATAAATGAACAAATACATGTTTGATGCTTCAAGTATAGTTCAACACACAGGAACATAAAGACTCATGAAAACGTGTTGTGTTTGTTATTTTCTGAATATAATTATAACTACGTAACACGTGACCCTGATGAACATGATTTTTGGTATTTAAATAAAAATATATGTGAACAAACCTTTTTCTTTCACATATCTTTGTACATTATGTTTTTATATTTACAGGCTGAGCTGATGGTTTCCCAAAGAAGTCAATTAAAGACATGTTAGAGGCCATTTGTGGAAATGGTTTTGTCTAGAAAACAAATTCCATTCAGTTACATTTAAATAAACAAATCATTTAAATCCTCCTCCAGATCAAACCTAACTAGTCCATCTAAAGAGGACAGCGAGCGTTTCAGTCAGAGGCAGAGAAGAACGGCTCACACTTTTTACATTTTAGGAAAAAACACTGTGATGTAACAACTGTGATCCAAGCGGAGTGTCAGTACAGTTCAGGAGAATTCAAACTTCAATCTGTTGTTCGTTGCAGATGTTGTGATATGTTCAGGCAGTAAATCCAAACAACAAGTGACATGATGAAGGTTCAAAGCTTGGTTCTGCTTTAATAGGTGACACTGAGGCACATCGCTGCAGATGGCTTCAAGTCTCAAAGATTGAAAGAATATTTAAGCTGGACTCACACGATGAAATGAGCAAAACAGGTTTGTGGTTTACATAAAACATTTAGAGTCCGGTTGTTTTGTAAAAGAACAAAAGTGAACATGTTGGAGTGGTGGGAACCCCTAAAGTGTTCAGAGACCAAAGAACTCTGTGGGTTGAAGGTCTGGAATGCTTCTGATTTACCATCCAGCTGCAAACTCCACCTCCTCTAGTATTACATCCAGCTGCAAACTCCACCTCCACCTCCATCTCCTGCAGTATTACCATCCAGCTGCAAACTCCACCTCCTCTAGTATTACATCCAGCTGCAAACTCCACCTCCACCTCCATCTCCTGCAGTATTACCATCCAGCTGCAAACTCCACCTCCATCTCCTGCAGTATTACCATCCAGCTGCAAACTCCACCTCCATCTCCTGCAGTATTACCATCCAGCTGCAAACTCCACCTCCACCTCCATCTCCTGCAGTATTACCATCCAGCTGAAAACTCCACCCCATCTCCTGCAGTATTACCATCCAGCTGCAAACTCCACCTCCACCTCCATCTCCTGCAGTATTACCATCCAGCTGCAAACTCCACCCCCATCTCCTGCAGTATTACCATCCAGCTGCAAACTCCAGCTCCTCTATAATTACCATCCAGCTGCAAACTCCACCCCCATCTCCTACAGTATCACCATCCAGCTGCAAACTCTACCTCCACCTCCATCTCCTGCAGTACTACCATCCATCTGCAAACTCCACCTCCAGCTCCATCTCCAGCTGTAAACTCAAGCTAAACCTACATCGCTTGCAGTATTACCATCCAGCTGCAAACTCCACCTCCACCTTTTCCGTCCCGTCACACAGCCTCTTCAGTCTACTGCCTTCAGGGAGGAGGCTGCGGACCCTCCGGGCCAGAACCAGCCGACTGAAGGACAGCTTCGTCCACCAGGCTGTCAGGACACTTAACACTCTCCCTTCTCTTCCACCGTTTCCCTCCTTGCCCCCCCCTCACTCACTCTGACCTCTGTATCTGCACCAGGCACTTTTGGCAGAACTGGACCGCTTGCTTTGCACCATGTCACTTTAATCAAACCGAAAAACTGTTGTTGTCATGTCACAACTTGTTTCTTGTCTCTTTTTAACCTGCACTTTGTGTTTAAAATGTATTCATTGTGTAGCACCGAGGGTTTGAGGGTAACGCAATTTCGATTCTCTGTATGTGTCTCACATGTAGTAGAATTGACAATAAACTTGACTCTGACTTCCCTCTTGCAGTTTTACCATCCAGCTGCACAGTCCAGCTTCATCCCCACCTCCACCTCTCTCTCCTGCAGTATTACCATCTAGTTGCAAACTCCACCCCCACCTTTATCTCCTGCAGTATTACGTTCCAGCTGAAAACTCCACCTCCATTGTGAGAGAAATATTATATTCACATAGTATAATATTATATTCACATAGTACTAGTTTGAATCACTTATCCCACTAAGCAGTTTAAACATTGTCTGAACTTAATATGACCCTAAGTAAGCATGTTTTAGGTACAAGCCTGTTCTTTGTCTTTTGACTATGTAGCCTGTGTTAAATTTATGTCAGGAATAACAGACTCTCAGTTTCTCTTCTTAAAATTTATACCCTGACAAGGTACCCACTTTACCCCTCCTCTTAAGTCTGATAAGCAGTAAGGGAGTCTTGCAGAAATATTTCAAGTGAGACAAGCTCTGCCATTTTGAGCAGCTACACAGCTGTAACTCATGTGATGTTTTGTAGTTTGGAACATATAAAAACTGGTCTCTTCTTCAACACGGCAGAACTCTCTGAGTGAGACTTCTCTGCATGTCTGATCAACGTGTATTCTCCAAATAAACTTTTATGTTAAATTTTAAACTGTTTACTCTCTCATTGGATATCAGAACATTTCCACCACACCATCTCCACCTCCACCTCCTCTGGTGTTACATCCAGCTGCAAACTCCACCTCCATATTCACCTCCACCTCCATCTCCTGCAGTATTACCATCTAGTTGCAAACTGCACCTCCACCTCCCCTAGTATTACATCCAGCTGCAAACTCCACCTCCACCTCTATCTCCTGCAGTATCACAATCCAGCTGCAAACTCCACCTCTATATCCTGCAGTATTACCATCCAGCTGCAAACTTCACCTCCACCTCTGTCTCCTGCAGTATTACCATCCAGCTGCAAACTCCACCTCCTCTGGTATTACATCCAGCTGCAAAGTCCACCTCCATCTCTACCTCCTGCAGTATTACCATCCAGCTGCAAACTCCACCTCCATCTCCACCTCCACCTCCAGCTCCATCTCCTGCAGTATTACCATCCAGCTGTAAACTCAAGCTACACCTACATTGCTTGCAGTATTACCATCCGGCTGCAAACTCCACCTCCATCTTTTCCCTCTTGCAGTTTTACCATCCAGCTGCACAGTCCAGCTTAATCCCCACCTCCACCTCTCTCTCCTGCAGTATTACCATCTAGTTGCAAACTCCACCCCCACCTGTATCTCCTGCAGTATTACGTTCCAGCTGAAAACTCCACCTCCATCTCCACCTCCTCCTCCACCTCCCCTAGTATTACATCCAGCTGCAAACTCCACCTCCACCTCTATCTCCTGCAGTATCACAATCCAGCTGCAAACTCCACCTCTATATCCTGCAGTATTACCATCCAGCTGCAAACTTCACCTCCACCTCTGTCTCCTGCAGTATTACCATCCAGCTGCAAACTCCACCTCCTCTGGTATTACATCCAGCTGCAAAGTCCACCTCCATCTCTACCTCCTGCAGTATTACCATCCAGCTGCAAACTCCACCTCTATATCCTGCAGTATTACCATCCAGCTGCAAACTTCACCTCCACCTCTGTCTCCTGCAGTATTACCATCCAGCTGCAAACTCCACCTCCTCTGGTATTACATCCAGCTGCAAAGTCCACCTCCATCTCTACCTCCTGCAGTATTACTATCCAGCTGCAAACTCCACCTCCATCTCCACCTCCACCTCCAGCTCCATCTCCTGCAGTATTACCATCCAGCTGTAAACTCAAGCTACACCTACATTGCTTGCAGTATTACCATCCGGCTGCAAACTCCACCTCCATCTTTTCCCTCTTGCAGTTTTACCATCCAGCTGCACAGTCCAGCTTAATCCCCACCTCCACCTCTCTCTCCTGCAGTATTACCATCTAGTTGCAAACTCCACCCCCACCTGTATCTCCTGCAGTATTACGTTCCAGCTGAAAACTCCACCTCCATCTCCACCTCCTCCTCCACCTCCCCTAGTATTACATCCAGCTGCAAACTCCACCTCCACCTCTATCTCCTGCAGTATCACAATCCAGCTGCAAACTCCACCTCTATATCCTGCAGTATTACCATCCAGCTGCAAACTTCACCTCCACCTCTGTCTCCTGCAGTATTACCATCCAGCTGCAAACTCCACCTCCTCTGGTATTACATCCAGCTGCAAAGTCCACCTCCATCTCCACCTCCACCTCCAGCTCCATCTCCTGCAGTATTACCATCCAGCTGTAAACTCAAGCTACACCTACATTGCTTGCAGTATTACCATCCGGCTGCAAACTCCACCTCCATCTTTTCCCTCTTGCAGTTTTACCATCCAGCTGCACAGTCCAGCTTAATCCCCACCTCCACCTCTCTCTCCTGCAGTATTACCATCTAGTTGCAAACTCCACCCCCACCTGTATCTCCTGCAGTATTACGTTCCAGCTGAAAACTCCACCTCCATCTCCACCTCCTCCTCCATCTCCTGAAGTGTTACCATTCAGCTGCAAACTCCACCTCCACCTCCTCTGGTGTTACATCCAGCTGCAAACTCCACCTCCATATTCACCTCCACCTCCATCTCCTGCAGTATTACCATCGAGCTGCAAACTCTACCTCCATCTCCACCTCCACCTCTCTCTCCTGCTGTATTACCATCTAGTTGCAAACTGCACCTCCACCTCCCCTAGTATTACATTCAGCTGCAAACTCCACCTCCACCTCTATCTCCTGCAGTATCACAATCCAGCTGCAAACTCCACCTCTATATCCTGCAGTATTACCATCCAGCTGCAAACTTCACCTCCACCTCTGTCTCCTGCAGTATTACCATCCAGCTGCAAACTCCACCTCCTCTGGTATTACATCCAGCTGCAAAGTCCACCTCCATCTCTACCTCCTGCAGTATTACCATCCAGCTGCAAACTCCACCTCCATCTCTACCTCCTGCAGTATTACCATCCAGCTGCAAACTCCACCTCCATCTCCTGCAGTATTACCATCCAGCTGCAAACTCCACCTCCATCTCTACCTCCTGCAGTATTACCATCCAGCTGCAAACTCCACCTTCATCTCTACCTCCTGCAGTATTACCATCCAGCTGCAAACTCCACCTCCATCTCCTGCAGTATTACCATCCAACAACAGATAAACCTCTTTCTCCACCTCCATCTTCTTCAGTATTACCATCCAACAACAGATAAACCTCTTTCTCCACCTCCATCTTCTTCAGTATTACCATCCAACAACAGATAAACCTCTTTCTCCACCTCCATCTCCTGCAGTATTATCATCCAGCTGCAAACTGCAATTCTACCTCTATCTAATGCAGTATTACCATCCAACTGTAGATGAACTTCCAACTATGTCTCTTGCAGTGTTACCATCCGCTGTTGATAAACCTCCACATCCATGACCTGCAGTATTAGGATTAACTGCAGACAAACCTCCACCTTCATGCCATGTGATGTTAACATCCAATCCAAACAGAACTCCATCCACCTTTCACCATGTCGATGTCAACTGCAGACAAAGGTACATTTTATCATGAGTGTCAAATGAGTATGATGAGTGGAGGATAAAAAGAAAGACAATATCAAAGTAACAAGCTTCTAAATCATTTAAGATAAAATAAATCACTGGTCTCCAGCACTCTAGTACACAATTACAGGATGGAAGTCTCATATATCAACATGCTGCACTGAGTGTTGATGGAATAGTAACGGCTCACTGCAGGAACATCTATGATCCTGCAGGCTTGGCTGTTTATCATCACACACATCTACAAGTCTGATATCAAATGAAATCTAACGTTTCACAGGAACGTGGCTTCCATTCACCACCTCACCATCTGCACCGCCGGTTTCCACCGTCTCCTAAATGTTTGGGTGTCAGGATCAGAATTTACGTACAAGTGAGCACCTTCACCGCCAAGACTGTTTTTAGAAATCACAACATTTGTGTGGAAAGCACACAGGGCTTAGATCATGCTGAATGATTGCTGAAAGGTTCCGGTTCCGGTCAAGATGGCGCCAGTGTGTTTGGCCAGCCTTCTGTCCCTGCGAGCTTTGTTTGTGTTTGCGTTCTGTTTATTGATTGTAGTAACAGATGTCAACTCGTTGGTGATCTATGATCGCCAGGCTCTCCTGAATCTTCGTCCTCTTTCAGAGGTCTGTCTCGACTTGGACTCCACGGGCGGGAGTCGGGCCGTCCCCCGCTTCTCTCAGGTATACCATCTCACTTGTATCGTACTCCGCCTCCACGAAAACGGCGCAGACAACGAGGGAAACGCAGCGGTTTGCTGGTGAAACTTAAAGCCAGTCTAAGACGCTCTCCGTCAGCCTTCATCAGAGCCGCTGCGTATCGTCGCCTGACGTCGCACCGCTGTTTGGTCCCGATCGCGCCCTGTCTGGTTCCCCTGGTCGGTGTGGATGTGGAGCTGCAGGCCCGTCGACCCATCTTGCCGTACCTCCGCAGGTGGGGGGGGGGCCTCCACAACCTGCGGCTGCTTCCTCGCGCTCTGCCTACAAAGGATACTCTGGCCCCGGCCAGGATGGCGCTGGTGAACGCTAGATCGCTAGCCAACAAAACCTTCGTCCTAAAGGATTTCTTCATCACCCATCGACTGGATTTCCTGCATTTAACTGAAACCTGGATCTCTGGAGACGACAGCAGTGCCTTCAGCGAACTTTTGCCACCAAACTCTTCATATTTCAGCGTTCCTAGAACGTCTGGTCGAGGAGGGGGCGTGGCCACCGTTTACAGGAGCAGCTACAACTGTAAACAGGTGATCCCAACAAGGACTTACTCTAGTTTTGAGATGGATTTATTTAAACTGGACTCTGCTCGTTCTGTGTTTTGCGCTGTTATATACAGACCACAGAAGTACAATAAGGACTTTATTGATGACTTTGCTGATTTTATGGCGGGAGTAATGCCAAAATATGACAGAATTTTAATAGTTGGGGATTTTAATATCCACGTCTGTTGTCCTGAAAAGCCGTTGGCCAGAGACTTTTTAAATCTTATCAACTCTTTTAATTTTGTTCAGTTTGTATCTGCCCCTACGCAGGAACATGGCCACACACTTGATTTAGTTTTAGCTCATGGTTTTACTGTTTTTAACCTTGAAATCTGTGATGCTGTGTTTTCTGATCACATGCCTGTTTTGTTTGATGTGCAGCTCCCATGTCACATAGTTAAACCTCGTGCCCCTGCCCTGTGCAGTCGAACTATTAACTCCTACACAGCCGCTCAGTTCTCTGCAGCTTTTAATTCCACTATTCTTTCAACAGAATATCAAAGCTGTAATCCAGATATTGAGAGCATGTCATCTTACTTTTATTCAATCTGCCAAACTGTTTTAGATAATGTAGCTCCGCTGAAAACAAGGCTCTCCAGGTTGAGATCTGAGCCCTGGCTAGATGAGGCTACTCGAGCTGTGAGGCGGGAGTGCAGGAGAGCCGAGCGGAAATGGAAGAAAGACCGGTTACAAGTCTCCTTCCAGTTGTTGAGAGATAGCTGGCGATCTTATCAAAAGACTATGAAAGCTGCCAAGACAAAGTATTTTTCAGACATTATTGCAAGTAACCGTCACAATCCTCGTGTTTTGTTTAAAACTATTAACTCTGTTCTAAATGCTCCACAATCAGCCTCTCTGGAGAACTCAACCAGGGTTTGTGAGATGTTCGCGAGCTTTTTTATTGATAAAGTTAGGAATATTAGGACCCTCAGTAAACCTCTCCCTTGTTCTCCCTCCATGTCTATCACAGGTTCTACTGTTTTCCACCAGTTTGAACCTGTCAGTTCGTCTTATTTGGAGAAATTAATCAGTCAGATGAACCCATCAGGGTCTCCTAATGATCCAGTTCCACCTCGTCTTTTTAAAGAAGTTTTTCCTACTCTGGCTCCTCATGTTCTTAGTATAATTGATGGCAGTTTAGTTCGTGGGATTGTGCCCTCGTGTTTTAAACATGCAGTAATAACACCAATTATTAAAAAGGCTGGCCTGGACGCTTCCATTTTGGCAAATTTCAGACCCATCTCTAAGCTCCCATTCCTTTCGAAGGTTCTTGAAAAAATTGTGTATTGCCAGTTAATAACGTTTTTAGAAGAGAACAACATTCTTGAGGTGTTTCAGTCCGGATTTAAACCCCGTCACAGTACTGAGTCGGCGCTATTAAGGGTTTCTAACGACATTCTTTTAGCAACGGATGCTGGTCACTGTGTTGTTTTGGTTCTGTTGGATCTGGCAGCTGCCTTCGACACAGTAGACCATCAAATCCTTTTGTCTCGCGTAGAAAGCTGGGTGGGCATTCAAGGTGATGTTTTAAAATGGTTCAAATCATACCTAACGGAAAGGAGTTTTTGCGTCCGTCTTGGACGTACAGAGTCCTGCAGGACACCTCTTACACGTGGTGTACCTCAGGGTTCTGTTCTCGGACCTCTTCTGTTTTCATTGTACCTGCTTCCACTTCGATCAGTTCTCCGTAAACATGGGATTTCATTCCACTTTTATGCTGACGACAGCCAGATTTATATACCACTAAAGCAGGAAGAAGCATATTCTGCTCAACAGCTATTACAGTGCATTGATGTTATTAAGGCATGGGTGTCGTGTAACTTATTACATTTAAATCAGGAAAAGACAGAGGTTCTGTTATTTGGCCCGAGCGACATCTCTAAGGTACATGTCAATTTGGGTGTTTTAAATGATTATTTGAAACAGACAGCAACGAGTTTGGGTGTCAAACTGGACAACAACCTAACTTTTAATGCTCATATTAGTTCAGTGGTCAAGTCCAGCTTTTTCCATCTGAGACAATTGTCCAAGGTTAAACCTCTTCTTTCTCGCTGTGACTTTGAGATTTTAATCCATGCTTTTATTACTACTTGTTTAGATTATTGCAATGCTCTTTATGTTGGAGTTACTCAGAATTCACTTGCTCGGTTGCAGTTAGTCCAGAACGCTGCTGCCCGTCTTTTGACTGGTGCGCGTAAACAAGAGCACATTACTCCTATTTTAGCATCACTTCACTGGCTCCCAGTTCGTTTACGCATTGATTTTAAAATTCTTTTATTTGTTTTTAAATGTCTTCATGGTCTCGCTCCAAAATACCTATCTGACCTGATCCAGGTGTACACCCCTCCTCGCTCCCTCAGGTCAACAAATCAGATACAGTTAGTCGTCTCCAAGACCAAGAGGAAACTGAGAGGTGACCGAGCCTTTTCAATCTTCGGACCAAAGATCTAGAATGAGTTGCCCCTGGACCTCAGACAGATGGACTCATTTTCCACTTTTAAATCTGCTCTTAAAACATATTTTTTCACTTTGGCTTTTAATTGAGTTGGAATCTGGAGACTGTATTGTATTTTAATTTTCTTATGTCTGATTATTGCCATGCTCTTTTACTAATTTTATGCTTTGTTCAGCACTTTGGTGAACCTTGTTTTGTTTAAAGTGCTTTATAAATAAAGTTGAGTTGAGTTGAGTTGAGTTGGAAAGAGATGTGACTTCAGGTTTTGTGTTTACAAGATTTATAAATGAGATGTAATAGGTTAGTTTTTAGTTCTTTGATGTGGACCTGGAGTTATAGTGGCTTAAAAAAAGAATCTGATAAGACATTTATTGAAATAAGTATTTTTGAAACATTATTTTGTTTGTCTCCCAAGAGGACGTTTTACCAAAAATAACTCCTCTTTAAAAGACCCCAGATGGCACCTAAACCAACAACCTCTGTCTTACTCTCTTAATAATGAAACAGCCAATTTGAGTCCAATTAAAAGCCAAATATGGTCCAACTACATCCACTTGGTTTTTAACCATTTAAAAGCCAAACCATTGCAGTTCAGTCCATTTGTAACAAATAACTCCAATGCAGTGCAGAGGAACAAGTCCGGATTAACAGGAAGAAACCCGTCTCTCTTGGTTGGGGTGTGATTTAAATATTGTGACGGGGATAGATGAGGATCACATTGATACACATATTTGTGTTTCTACGTGTTAAACCAAGTTTTAGCGTCCACAAACAACTGATAAATCTTAACATTTTAATGCTCTGTCATGTCAGAAATGAAGGGAAACATGACACACCTGCAGGAAACTAACTGCTGAGTTTTGAATGGAGGTTCTTGAGGGTTCAGAAGCTCTAAACTCCAGCATTTACTTACCAAACCACATCCAGTTGCAACACACCAAAACCTTTATTTCAGTGGGTTACAAACCTTTTAAGATGTTGATGCTAAATGTCATGTAAAGTTTATACTGAATGAATGTTGATGACGCAGATTCTTTACTCTTTATCATTTACAATGAGTAACAGGTTCAGACACCAGAAATAGAGAAATGATTTTTCCACAGGATCATGAAACTATAATGACATCAGCAAGTCAGTATTGGACATAAAGGTGAAACATTTCTTTAATGAAATGTTTGATGTTTGATTGAGCTGCTGGCTTCTTTTGGTTCACTGGACATCATCACATTTCCTCCTCATGTCACATTTATCTGACAACCTGAATCTGCTTTACTTTACACCCTCCACCCACCGTTGACTCTGCCTGCAACCTCCAGGTCCTCCAGTCAACATGTACCGAGTTTATGTGAAGACGTCTGGCAGGAGTCACCTCAGTGCAACACTTCAACTTGAATGAAGTTTCTGCCTCCACCATCTCGGCCTTCAGACTGAACTTCTGACCAAACCTCCACCATCCAGGGTAAGAACACAGCTTCACCTGCCACTTTTGAAGTTCTCCACCTTGTCCCCTTCGCCGTCATCAGTGGGGCTCAGATACCAGGATTCACCATGGCAACGCATAGTGAGCAGAAGTGATCTTCCTATTTTAGTTTGCTAGAGCAGAACATTTTAGTGCAGTCGTATAATAAATATAAGCGTAACCTTGGCTAAGAAACCTGAGTCCAGCGGTTTGGAGAAAACACACAAACAATGAAACATAAAAGATGGAGAACTTCCAGATGGTTCTCCAGCTCCAAGATCAGGAACATTTTATTACCACGTTGATGGAGCTGCTGGATTGTGCTTAAAATATTAATGGTCCTCTTCTCTGGCATCTGTCCTCCTCTTCCTCCTCCTCCTCGTCCTCCTCCTCGTCCTCCTCCTCCTCCTCGTCCTCCTCCTCCTCCTCCTCCTCCTCCTCCTCCTCCTCCTCCTCCTCCTCCTCCTCCTCCTCCTCCTCCTCATCTCTCCTTTTTCATCACACAGATGTTGTGGAGGATGCAGTGGTAACATTAACAAATGTCCCATCAGAGATACTTTTAAAAAAACTGAGGGAAAACAAAAGTGTAGAAATAACTGAACTATAGAAAATAAGTGAGTGAATGAATTGAATCCTGATCAAGAACCTTCTGCACAGTTCTGTAGTGTTGTGGTTCTTGTGTTTGTCTCACATGTAAAAGGTTCCTGGTCCGAGTGGACCAAGCTGGAACTCTGGATCAGGACTGACCAGTTTACAGGTGAACAGAACAGATAATCCACAGCACAGTTTCATCTTAGAAGAACTTGATCAACAATGCTTCTGTGTGAATCAATCATGTCACATCATCCTTCCTGAACCAGTCTTTACTCTGGTCCAGCTGCAGCATTGAGAAGCTTCTTCAGCAGCTGCTGATGGTGCCCAGAAGAATCATTTTAATCTTGAAGGACATAGTTTACAGCTGTGAGTCATCCAGGAACCATTGTACAAAACATCTGGTCTCAGATGTCAACTAGAACCTGTAATGCTGCTGTGAGAAGAAGTCTGGACCCTCTGGTGTTGACTCCTGGTACTGCACTCCTCCAGGACACGTGTGAGGCAGTGTGAGGCCGACACAATGTGTCTCTGCACCAAACGGCAACACAAACACTCCTGAAGGACGAGTGAGAGACACGTCCTGCCTCTACAGATCCATTATAGGTTCATGGGTCTTGTGATTGGTGGAAGTTTTAAGAGCGATGCTTTAATCTTTTGTGACCTTCTGAGGTCACAGGAACCTAAAAGGAAAATTCATTATGACCCTGACGTGAGTTGAACACGTAACCTTCTGATCTGGATTCAGACGTGCTACAATTGCGCCACAGAGTCGGTGAAGTTGCTTAGATTGAAAATTGATTCAGGCCAACAAACTAAAAGCTGTGAGGGAGTGTGTTCAGCTACACATTTGATCACCTTTCAGCCCGCTGTCACATCAGTGTCGCTTTCCTCGTTTCCCCACGTCTGTGTTTTAACATTAATCTCCATGAATGAACCGGACCTGAAATTCATGATCTTTCTGTACTCAATGAATGTTAACAAGTTGTTTTCTCTAGTTTTATAGTAAATGTTAATAATGTGTTTATCTAGTTGATGGGATGTTGTTGGGACTCTGGTCTGGTCTGTCCTCTTATAAAGAGCATCAGTGTTGCATGTCCAGTCCGGTCTGTTGTCCAGGTGAACACCGAGGTTTAAACTGTCTGTCTCTGCTCTACATCCACAATACCTCAGGATTTGGTGAGTTTGTCATGTTTGTGTTGCAGTGTGGTTCCTTGTTTTTATAAGATGATAGTGGGAGCTGCCCTGGTAGCGTGAAATAATGCTATACTGGTGCGGATAAATGTATGCGTGAATAAAATAGAGAGGGAGATCTGGGATTATGAGCTACACCGTCAGATCAGTTTGAGATTGGTCTGGGACTGAGTGTAGGATTAAGATTAATAAGACTCTGGGTTAGGACTCTTAGATAAGAAGAATTAAATATCAACCTGCACTCACTCTGTGAGTTTATTATGAGGTCCGGATGAGTCCACTCAGGTTTGATGGAAGTAGCAACATCGTTTACTTGACAGAAGGAGCAGACAGTCATGTGACCACAACAACCTTATGAGACCAGTGTTTGTGAAGAAGGCGACACTACAAATCCTCCTTACGCTCCCGCGTAACTGAACTTCTTTCATTTAGTAACTTCACTTATCTTCATGGGCATCCCAAGGTTGTAGTATAATGCTTCTGATTTGGGGCGGGGGGGGCAGTTATAGTCCCCAGCATCCTCCAAGGATCTACAGTGGACTTTAATGCAAAACTAACAGTTTGACTACCTGAACATATGTTATGCTGCTTCTGGCCAATAATTTCACAATTCTGGGATCAATAAAGGACATCTAATATTATATCTTAAACTATTGTTATTGCTGCTACAACTCTTGAGGAAATAGTCAGCAGAGATGATCAGATGATCAGCAGATGATCATTCAAGTGATTATTTATTCAGAGTCTCTGCACATTGTCATTTGTTGAATATCTGTGATTTGTTTCAGGTTTTACTGAGAAGACCTACAAGAACACCACTTGAAATGAAACTAAACCAAACTTGTCTCAGCTGAATGAAAACATCCAGATAATGTGGTTGATGTCAGGATGATCCCAGCATGTAAACACTGAACTGGACTGAACTGGACTGAACTGGTGTGAACGCTCTGCACATGTTCAACTATTCATTCACAGGGATCGGACACAGATGTAGCAGAAGAACCTGATGAAGAGGTGGTTTCAGGTGAGGACCACAAACACCCAGAGAAAGATCTTCTTATGTCTCTGTGGTGCAATGGATGAGCACGCTTGGCTGGTAACTGAAAGGTTGGAGGTGTATATATATGTGTGTGTGTGTGTGTGTGTGTGTGTGTGTGTGTGTGTGTGTGTGTGTGTGTGTGTGTGTGTGTGTGTGTGTGTGTCATATTGATTTCAGATGTGAAACTCTGTAAAGACTCCACAGAACAACATTGACTGGTTGTTCTGTAGGTATGTCCACCTGTCACTCTGGACTCTGAATCCAGCAATCTGATATTCAATAGCGTGAGTAATTATTTTCTTTATTTCTTTTTATTTAAATATAATTGCATTAATTAGATGGATCTTAAGTAAATGACTATGTGGGTTGTTCAGGACTCCTTAACCCCTTATAATGACACTTCCTGACTGATTAGGATTTTCCTCGACATTTTCAACAGATCTTTCAGACGGGAACCCCGTCAACACAGCAGAAGAAACTGTAGAGACATGGAAGCAGAAGATATTTTTTATTTTTTTTTACGTTAATTATGTATTAAATTAAATATTTATTAAATGAAGGACTAAAGATGTGTATTAGTTACTGTGTACAACCCATACAACCTACACAATACAACGTGTAAACAGCAGAGTTGAATTCTGCTGCATTAACACAAAATGACCACGAGATGGAACCAGCTGGAAACAGCTGACATGGTTTTGCACAGCCTATAAGTGGTTCAACTGAAGAAATAATCTGTAAAGTTGTGAGAACAACCACCCAACAACCATGTGTTTTTTTCCTTATTGTCTTTTATTTCTAAATCTACCTTTAATGTTTCTTTTGCATCCTGCTGTAGGTTCTATGTAAAGCAGTCTTTGGAGGTCATGAATGTCGGTCATCAGTGTGAAGATTTCTTGATGTGTATATTAACAGCATCGTTAAGAGTTGGAATGAGTAGATTGGTGTTACTTCAACAATGTCAGAGGACGTCTGGACCGATCCGGCAGAAACTAACTTGACCAGATCCATCTTCCAAAGTCACACCAGTGCTGACGTTGGGAATGACGGAAACTGAAGTCAACATGGGCCTTCAGCTGCTCTGGTACTCAAATCCCTCCAACATGATCAGGTAGTGTTTTGAGGAGGGTTGGTCTACGTTCCTACCCCCACCTTTGGTCACGGGTAGCTGGTGGGGACAGAAAGAAAGAAAACTGCAAATACAAGCAGCTGAAACAGGTTTTGTTCACAGTGTTGGAGTGAGAAAAATGTAGTTATCCAGGCGGGACTCTGATTTAAAGAGTGATACCGAGTAGTGTGTTTGGGGCATCTGGTACGTCTGCTTGACACCTCAATCATCAGGATCTGTTTGTAGCAGGAGCAACCAGGAGAAGGTCACTTCTGTTAAAAGACTATTTGAATATAACAGTTTTTACGATTAACAGTAAATTTTCTTTGGATTGTTCACAATGTCGGTTCTTGCAGACGATGGAAATACAAACCTCCTGACGGTGACTTTGGGCAGTCTGACTGTTTTCTTCACGTGGGTTTTTGTTGGCTCGGTTGTTAAAATCTTGCAGCTTCATGCAGGTAAATGTGACATGTGCTTTGTTGCACATCCTCATGTGTGATGTAACAAGTTCTGACCAAGAAAAACATATCAGTGTAGTGAGGTAAAACCCAAGAACAACTATTTTCAAGTCAGTATTGGAGTATAAGGTTGGTCAGACCCCATGAGAGCAAAAGTTCACTGCTTCTGATTGGCTGTTTACGTTTCTTTGAACGTAAACATGATTCTCATTTAACAAGAGTGAATTTTAATAAGTCACTTAAAAAGACTTAACAGCTATTAAAGGAAAAAAACATGATCTAATAATTATAAGGATTTTTTATGTAAATATTTAGATATTTGATTGTGATAATTATGTCATAAAGTTATATATATAATATGTATAAAATGCAATATCATATGTTTTATATAATATCCCTGACGTCTTTGTACAATAGTAAATCTTTACTTAATCTTCTATATGCACTTCACATCACAAAATCTTAACAATCTTGAATTTTACTTTAATAATAGAAACTAAATTTAATTTTGTATGCTTGACACGCCCACACTCATATTTGACAGCAGGACATGGTTATTGGATATTCTCCCTCTACACTGCAACATCCCTCCAGATTGAACTTCCATTTCACATGATGTCTTGGAATGAAGGATTATCAAGTGTATATGTGGCTTTACTGCATTTATTCATTATGCTGATGTTTATTTTGTGTTTCACTACAATCAGTCGTCCTGGTCAAAGCGCGAAAAGTCCTGGGGCTCTACCAGGAATTGAAACCGGGACCTCTCAAACCCAAAGCAAGACTCATACTTCTAGACCAACGAGCCACAAAATGCAGCTGTGAAGTAAAATATATTTTTCTTAAAAAAAAAATGTTAAAAGAAAACATCACATCATCAGAAGTGCTGAGAATATTAATAAATAAACAATAGCAACAATATAAGTCTGAATAAATAAATCAATGAAATCAAAACACATGAAAATAAAGACTGCTGAGGTTCCTTTATCCAGTAAAGAAATTAATCTAATAAGGACCAACAATTTCCTGCAATTGCTGGGAATCAAACCCAGATCAACTGCTTGGGAAGCAGCCATGCTGACCACTATACCACCAATGCTGTAAGAGCAAACCTGAAACCTGTGATAACACGGAAACATAATTGATGAAGGACATTGTTTGTAATGTCCTCCAGGGGTCAGTATTGGGACCTAAACTCTCTAGTTGAAATATAAATGAGATATGCAAAGTGTCAAAAGTACTGCACTTTGTTCTGTTTGCTGATGATACAAATATTTTCTGTGAAGAAGAGAATTTAAAGCAGCTTATGGAGGAAATCACATTAGAATTGAACAAGTTAAAAAAGTGCTTTGATATAAATAAACTATCATTGATTTCAAATAATGTGAGCTCAAATAACGTGAGATAAGACAGTGGGAGATACAGTTCTGATCCCACCTGAAAAAAAATGATGGTCCTTCTGTCAAATATGAGTGTGGGCGTGTCCAGCATTTCAGCACTGGACAGCAACCATTAATCAAAGCTGATCAGCAGCACTACTAACCCTCTTCATCTTCCTCTTCCTTACAAAAACATTGTGCTGAAAAAAGAAACATTTTTGACAGATCAAAAGAACAAGGAACTATAACAGGTCTAGGTGTAGGTGGCCGAGGACTGCCTGCACAGAAGAGAGGTCAAATAATTGATTTGGTTATTTATTTTGCATATTGATCATATATGGCCAACAATAAAACATACTGTCAAAACATCATTAATCATTTTTACTTAATTTTAACACGTTAACCATTTGTAATGTGTTAATATGTTAAAGGACAGATAAATGAGCAGAAAAGACAAAGTTGTGGACAGTTTTCAAATATGGGATTGGATAAATACCAGACTGAATAGAAACAGAGAAAATTCAACCAGGTGAGTGTTTTACAGCAGAACCAGGACCCACCCTGCTCATCCATGTAACTTTAGTGGACAGCTGCTCCTTGTCAGTGATAACGTGGCATGTGACTGCCACATGGACTACAGCACATGTGTCAGAGCCTCGGGTGTCACAAGGACGTCACTAAATTCAGGACTGCTCCAGACGCAGACTTAACCGTCTGAAGATGGAGCACACGTGTCAGCAGCCCACTGATCCACGAAGTGAGACTTGAGTCTGTCGGTTCTCAAAACACACTGAAAAAAAATCAGAAAGATGTTTGTCTTCAGGAAATAAGAGCCATCACAGAGAATCATGCTGCAAAGATGCAGCAGAGATGCAGAAGGACAATGATCCAACAGACGAACATATTACATTAATAAGATGTGATGAACAAAGGAACAGAAACTCATCCTTTTAAAAACAAGTTGCACGCTCCAAAACTCCTGTCCTGAGTATCTTTTACTTCCAGATTTTGTATTTGAGTTATAGACAATATATTACTATATTTTATTGAAAACAAGAAATATATTTTCATTAAATAGCTAAAACGGATATCCTTATTAATCGGATCTAATTCAAAATTCAGCTCTGAAGAAGTTTGTTAGTTATTTAAGATCAGCAAAAAGTTATTCACAGCTTCTCCACTCCCTCTCGGACGTCTCGTTGCGGCCGTCGCCTGCCACCACAACCACTGTTAGACCTTCACAAAAGAATGACTTACCCAAGAGACACGAGACACCCCACAGGATCCTGTCCATCACGATGCTGCTCTGTGGACTGTGGAAGGAGACTCCGAGTTCAAAATGAAAACTCCACAACTTTCCACTGCTGCTCTTTGTTTCTGACCAAAGGAAAAAGTTGATCTGTTTATGCAAAACATGTTCATGCAAAACATGCTGCAGGATGAATTGACTTCATGCTGAAAACACAAAACACGAGCAAATCAGAATAACATGACTGCACATTACAGGCTATCAGAGTCATGAAGAAAAGGTGGAAAGGTGTGTAATCAGGGGTGGAGCAGGAGTGGAGCAGGTTTAGAGCAGGTTTAGAGCAGGGGTGGAGCAGGGTTAGAGCAGGGGTTGAGCAGGGGTGGAGCAGGGATGGAGCAGGGATGGAGGAGGCGTGGAGCAGCGGTGGAGCAGGGGTGGAGCAGGGGTGCAGCAGGGGTGCAGCAGGGGTGGAGGAGGCGTGGAGCAGCGGTGTCCTGAAACAGACTTAAGGGGAGAGAGGTGAAGTACCACCATCTGTTTTGTTTTCTCTTCCTGAACTGAAGCATTATCAGTTCTGTTCCCAATAACCCCACTTAAATCTAGTCCTCCCCATCATTTTCATTTTAGACTTTCTATCTCTACTTTTAAACATTTCTGATGTTTGTTGAAGTTCCAAAATACATTTAGACTTTACTTTTTCTTAGACTTACTCAACTCTTCTCATTCTTTCTCAGTATCTTCTTTTACCTTTTGTATTTGTGTCAAACTCGAACTTCCTCCTTCAGGAAACCCAAATTTCTGGTACCATTCATTCACACATTCTGGCCCATATTTATTGGTCATGACCTGAATTAGGTTTACTAGATCTAGTTCCCGATTCAGTCAGGACCGTCTCCTGCTGGCCTTTCTGCCTTAAGTGAGTCCCTCTTCACAGGTGCAAAAGTGCTAAAATACCTTCTGATTTGTCTCTTGCTTGACACCCCAGGGAACGCTTTATTTTATTGACACTGGGTGTTCTTAAAGCTTAATGTCACCCACAGGAGAAATCAGACTTCCCGAGTCCATTTCCCTCCCTAACCCTGTCCCAGCCATCCAAAATGTAAGGATCTCTCCGTATCGTGAGTCTGCCTTGTATTCTTTAGTCTGTATATACCTGCATGTCCCTGCTCCCAAACAAGGAATTGTTCTTATCCAGACAAATTTACTTCATTTACTGCCACTGCTAAACGCCTTATGGACACCTGTCCATCTTACCTGTAGTTAAAACAATTTCATCTTTGAAGCAGTCTTGCAGAGTTGAGACCATCAGCGCTGCCCTATGTTCATTTCCTTTAGTGTTTACAGACAAACATTTCTGGTTTCACCTCTAATTGAAGCATTTAGGATGGTTGTCAAAAACCCTGCAGATGTGGAGGCTGCTGTGGAGCAGGGGTCATACGTGATGTAGCAGCTCTTGGTTTTACCAAGACCAATGCCAGTTGACGACCATGTAGCTGCTTTAAAACTTGGACACAGGAGATCAAGCTTTCATCTGTGGTCAGATCCAGGGACGCAGGGCAGAGAAGAAAACCAACACAGCATTAAGTTTAAAATTTTTTTATTTTGATCACAGGCAGAAGCATCACCACCGCCGCCTCTCGGACGTCTCGTTGCGGGCGTCGCCTGCCACCACAACCACCCTCTCGAACGTCTCGTTGCGGGCGTCGCCTGCCACCACAACCACCCTCTCGGACGTCTCGTTGCGGGCGTCGCCTGCCACCACAACCACCCTCTCGGACGTCTCGTTGCGGGCGTCGCCTGCCACCACAACCACCCTCTCGGACGTCTCGTTGCGGGCGTCGCCTGCCACCACAACCACCCTCTCAGTCGTCTCGTTGCGGGCGTCGCCTGCCACCACAACCACCCTCTCGGACGTCTCGTTGCGGGCGTCGCCTGCCACCACAACCACCCTCTCGGACGTCTCGTTGCGGGCGTCGCCTGCCACCACAACCACCCTCTCGGACGTCTCGTTGCGGGCGTCGCCTGCCACCACAACCACCCTCTCGGTCGTCTCGTTGCGGGCGTCGCCTGCCACCACAACCACCCTCTCGGTCGTCTCGTTGCGGGCGTCGCCTGCCACCACAACCACCCTCTCGGACGTCTCGTTGCGGGCGTCGCCTGCCACCACAACCACCCTCTCGGTCGTCTCGTTGCGGGCGTCGCCTGCCACCACAACCACCCTCTCGGTCGTCGCGTTGCGGGCGTCGCCTGCCACCACAACCACCCTCTCGGACGTCTCGTTGCGGGCGTCGGGCTCTAAGCTTCTAAATTTCTCTAATTCAAAGTCATGTGCTCCATTGACGAGTCGCCCAAGTTTCGTGGTCTCTAGTGATGCTCCAGCTTGGAATTTCCTCATCTCTGTTTGGGCTTAAAGAGAAAACAGCACATGCAAGTGAATAAATTCAGCCTAAACTGCACCAAAACAGGATTTCCAAGCTGCATTTTAAACCATTTACATTAGAACTAAACAGTGATCCACCTTCCATCCAGTAGACATTGAATTCTAAAGCTGGTTTGGTCAGAATGGAGTAAAACAAGTAGATGGAGGTTCTAACAGTTTCAAGAACCAAGTAGAGGGACCAAAACACATTTAAGTTAGGCTGATGAAGAGGTTCTTCAAAGATCATGCTAGTAAGACAGTTACTGTTGTTTTCCACTGCAGCTCACTGGCAAAGACAACAGTTTGTAAACATGATCATATCAAAAGATTTTTCATTAATCTGGAGCTCATTACTGTAACAAAGTTTTAGAAATTACAGCATTATGTCCTTCCCTCAAACCCTACTGTAGCCTTACACCAGTAGATTTCTGCTGGCTCACTGGCTCACAGGGCTGCAGTGGACATCATAGCAGAGACAAACCCAGGGAGTGTCTGAGCATAAGAGCCAACAAGGGAACATTTTGGGTCTTGAAAGCATCTTAACCTCTGTTGTCTACAGGGGAACCCTCTAAACTAACTCGTTTGTAGAAAGTGTCTTTGTGCTACTTTAATGTTACAGTGTTTTAAATGTTATTAAAGCATGTTGAAATGTCTCCATTATTGAGATAAATGAGAAGATGCTGCTCTCACTCTTCATTCAGGTTCTCTAAGACCCTGTAGCAGAACAACAGCAACTCTGCTGTTATTTAGGAAATCTTGTCTCTCCAGATGAGGGATTTGGATCCAGAGGTTCCTCCTCTTCCACCTCGCTCCTGTTTCAGGGACCTGCTGCTCAGGAACCAGATGTTTCAGAGTGATGACAGGCAGCATGAAGAACATTCTCATGCAGACATCTCTCATCTTCCAGCATCTCAGGACGATAGTTATGACTCTTAAGAGTTTAGTTGTTGCTGTGTTTGGAGAAGAACGTCTGCAGATGTTTGCTGCTCCTGAGGGGAAGAGTCAAGACTCATTCTGACTAACAGCACCAGAACAGAATCAGCTTGGAGCTTTCACATGAGTTCAAATATTATTTCATGCCTGGATCATTTTTATTTCAACTAAGGTCTGAGGTGCACAGTATCAGGAAAATGAGTGCAGTTGAAATAAGAAACGTTGCTCCTCATTGGACTTTGAGCCCTACAGCACTGGTTTCTCAGGAACCTGGTAAGTAGTTTGATTAAAACATCCTGGAAACTAAAAAAAAATAAAACAAAAACCTCTTTTGTGTTGCACATGTGTACAGACTGTGGGTGCTTTTACGTGTGTCTTAAAAGTAACTGCTGGGGAAAAGACGGATCAAAACGTTTTATTGATGAGATTTACTGCTTTCATGTCAAAGTTGCAGCCGTCCCGGATCCTTCAGCTTCCTCTTGAACTCCTTGCAGTTAACCTGCATTTCCCCAGCTGACTGAAACAACTACGGTTAAATGTTGTGTAATTTGTCTTTACTAACAATAAAAACAGTTATGTGGCTAAACTTAATGTTCAAAATATTTTCTTTGCATTTAAATGTTTGTGCACATGGACAACCTCTGTATATCAAAGTATGAGGTTCAAATACCTTCAGACTAAACTATTGTTTTATAAAGAAAACATTCTATTTTCATATGACGTGTATTCCAAAACTTTATCAACTTCCAGTAGTTTTCTTTGTGTGACACATGACTTATGTTTGTAAATATATGTAGTTGTGAATTGTACATAATGATTATAATAAAAGATTATTAGGAAAACTTAAAAAACCCCAACAAACTAACCTTTCCTTTGTGTCCAGCAGTGAACTGGCCTCCAACCTAAGAAGCTCGTCACTAAGCAGCAGTCTCTGCAGATGCGTCTCTGCAGTCTTCCAGTGATTCAGAGCAGTTGACTGACGTCTAGTGGTCACTTTGTGTATTGCAGACTCAGTGGGATATTTTGCATGTCACTTGAGAACCGAAACATTTCGGTATTGTGGTTGAGTGATCAATTATGAAAATAAACTTCAGTTTTGATATTTTCCACAATCAATTGTCTATAAATATGTTTCCTAAAACGTCTAGATACGTTGTGAGTCTCTGAGCCTGATCACAGGAGCTGCTAAAAATCCAGTTGAAGAAACATCTCTGCTTCTCCCCAAAAGAAATGTGAACCCTCTCCAAGGTTGTAGATGAAGATAATCACATGATATAAGCACTTGGCTCACCCGTTCATCCAGTCGGAGTCACTAATAATAAATAAAACCACTGAAGACACACAAACACTATCAATAAAACACGAGGGAGGAGCAACAGCTACATAATATCCTCCACCCATAAGATCAGAGACCATCAGGAGCTTTGACAAAAATATGACAGAATTCAGACACAATAACTAACGCAAACAAACACAAAGTCTAATGTTTGTAGGCTTCATGATGCACCAGACCAGATTCAGGTAGACGGAAGATTTAAAAGTTATCTATGTAATAATATGCATCGAAGTATTTAAGTACTCATGCATGTTCATATATATACATATACACATACACATTACCATATATATATATATATATATATATTATATATATATATATATATATATATATACACACGCACACACACACACACACACACACACACACACACACACACACACACACACACATGTACACACACACACACGTACACACACGTGTACATGCATCACTTGCGAGCCCCAGCCAGTCATAGGAGCCAGGCCGCCAGCCACGCCCCACCATCAGGAACTTCCCCCACAAAGGGGCACCAGCATCGCGAGAGGGCCGACACAGGCCCCCAGCCGCAGGCCGGACACCAGGGCCGGCCCCAGCGAGGCCCCCGGCCAGATCCGCATGGGGGCCGCACCGACCAGGGAGCCACGACGGCGGCGGATAACCCGATCCCCGCCCCCGCACCACATCCGTGAGACGACCCCCCCATCTAGCCCACCGCCTGTACTCAACATATAGCACCAATGTTCTGATCTTAGAGCTACAAACCACCTGGAAGTTCTCCATCTTTTATTCTTCATCGATTGTTTGTGTGTTTTCTCCAAACCGCTGGACTCAGGTATCGTGGCCAAGGTTGGTCCTGATGGTCTCCATCACATTTCCTCAGGATGGAAGCAGCTGGATGCAGTTTTTGTGGTTTCAGCTGAATGTTTGGACTTTCTGTTCTCATATTTTTCCAGACTCCAGTGTCAGACGGTTCAACTGACGGACGCCTTCTTGTTAAATAAAGTCATGTTTGATGACAATGACTGTGGGTTCAAATATATTATTTATCATGAAAAAAGCAGAAGAGATGCATCGTGGTTGATCCCACATTTCTGATTTTAGAGCTTCAATTTTCATGGTGCAAGAAAATAAAACCCCATTACTGTAAATTTACATCACATAGAAACTGATTCAGTCAGATTTTTCAACACATGAAAAATCTTTTTGACCCTTTTATTTTATTCTCAGAATCAAGAAAAGTTATCAGCAGCAAAACAAAAGGAACAAAAAGATAAAGATCCCATGAACAAATGACAAATTCAATTTAACGTGGATATTTATTACATCCAAACATGCTTGTGGTATGATTAAAAAATAAATAAATATAAAGGAAATACAGGTCAAAGGAACTTTTATACCAGAGGAACTGAGGGACCTGCTGTCTTGAACTGAAAGTCCAGTTAGAGTTCATGTAACGGAGCATCTCCAGTCTGGGGAAGGAGCTGGTGGTGTTGGTGCCAAGCTGGGAGGTGGAGAAAGGACAGGAAGGACCAAGATCTCGGAGACTCAGGTGTTGTGGAGTCACGGTCCTTGGTCAGTTTCTGGTTGAGCCGAACATCTGTAAGGTCCAACAAAGTCTGCAGGAAGAGGACATGAATGTTACATTTAGAAAAAGCATAAAGCAATTATGAGATAATCTGTTTTGACAGTGACTGAAAGTATGTGAATTTGAATAAGTTTATCCATCCATCCATTTTCTACAGCCATTATATCCTTTGCAGGGTGACGGGGGTCTGCTGGAGCCTATCCCGGCTCATTATAGGTGAGAGGCAGGGGTCCACCCTGGAATGAGGGATTTTTGTCTGCAGGATTATGTTGGTGGAGGCAGGAACTGCACCTTTAAGGATTTACTGCTACGTCCGAATCGTTTGAGGATGAGGCGATGGCTGGTTGCACTCAGGGACCGTATGGAGGTTTCCAGTCTCAGCTGCAGGAGAGGACAGTTGACTGTCTGAAGCTGCTGGTCCAGGCTTGGTCTTCAAGTGGCTGTCATCGGGCAGAGGAGTCTTCATGGACTGGTGGGAGTTAGATAGAGGCTGACATATGTCACTTGAACAGTGACTTCAGATGACGGAGAAGCTCCATGAGGAAGACAGAAGCCACAGATGACTTCATGGGCTACAGGCAGGATTGTGAATGAGAGATTTTCCTGATAAAACAAACATGATCATTATCAAGACTTTTACTTATCACACTTTGCTGTCAGTTACATTTATATGAACAAATCCTTCAAACACACGTTTCAGTCTTCCTGGTATAAAACATGTGTTTATGATCTGGGTTAAAACACATTTTTCTAACTTACACTATAATACTTCATGGCTCTAAGTGACAGGATTTTTCCAGGCTGGTGAGAGTTACAGGACAAACACAGCAGAGGAACAAAGACACACTCATGACCCAAACAAGCCACCTACAGCCGCCCCAGGCTCAGCAGAATATGAGGAGACTGTGTTGGTTTACAGGAATAAATGTCACTCTGCTGCAGGTTCAAACACTCACAGATCATCAGATTATTATACTTCACTGGAAACAAAAAGTTACCAGACTTTTGCATTCAGTTGCACAGTCACAAATGTCCTATAACAAAGAAAACACACACAGTCAGGGCTGTAGAGTGTTACATAAAATCCTGGTTCATTCAGAGCTCAATTAAAGTAACACGTAACAACCAGAATCACTGAACACTGACACTACATCCATTTGATCCCCTTGAACGTCGGACGGGGACCAGAACGGGTGAACATAGAGACCAGGACACACTCCAACTGCATCAAACATGCCTTTCTTCTTTCATATTCATGTTTGTAGTCTCTACGTCTCAGTGAGCAGACGCAGTCAAGTCTGACCTTTGTGTAACTGTGGTCTGCAACGTGCATGAAAGTATTATACATGTTTATGTAAAGAATGTTGTGGAGTGGCGCTGTGGGACAAATAAACAGATTGCATGTAAAAATGAAGCCAAGTCCAAGCTGAACTCTTTTGACTTTTGCATGTAAAAAGGGTGAAAAGTACGTCTCAAGTTTGAATGCAGCAGCGACAGAGAGTCGTCAGTACAACAGTCTGACTGAACAGAGCTCGCTGCTTTATAGACAAAATAACACGCAGGTCTGAAAATAACATGTCTGCAGCTGTGTCAGACAGAAAAACTGCACCGACACAACACTGGTCTGACCTGAGCGGACTCATCAGGACCCCCAAGAGTGACTGGACATTTCCATCACATCCCACATGAGCGTTGTTACGGCCCTGGGCAGTTCTAGTCATGCTCAGGTGCTTCTCTCTCCTTTCATGCAGATGCTTCTTACTGCACCCTTCAAAGACTAGTTCTTCCTCCCATTGTTGTTCTAACGGGTGAAAGAACGTCACATCGCGCTGATTAGACTCCTCGTCATGCAGCTGCAGGGATGCACTTCTCTACAAAACACTGGTAGTTCGATCATATTGTTACAGCTTTAACTTCTACAATCTTTGGAGAGCAGAGCTGGACAGTTTAATGGACTGGACCTCAGTAAGCGATTGATCCATCTTTGCTTGTATACTGGCTTTGCCTGCATGGTTAAGTATAGCAGTGTTTCTCAACGCTGGTCCCTGGGACACACTGTCCTGTTGTCATGGTTCCCTGCGTCAGCGCACCCACATACAAATGACTGGGTCATCAACAGACTTGTCCAGACCTTGATGAAAAGCTGACGTCGACCATTCATTTGAATCAGGTGTGTTAAAGCGGGGAAACATCTAAACGTGCAGGACAGTGTGTCCTGAGGACCAGGGTTGGGAAACACTGAACTACAGACTCACGGAAACATGAGCCACTTAAACCAACATCTGATAAGCACAAACTGGTTGGTTACGAGCAACCTCACGTGTGACAAAGCGTTTCCTGAGAAAGAGGCGTGCCGTCCAGAGTGGGAGGGGTTGTCACAGCTCCATAGATGATGAGGAAGTTTTTTGGAAGTCCAATTCAGTTGCTGCCAAACCTGGTAGCAGGGTGACCGCCCTGATACAACATGCACCAGCTTGGTGTGGGTTCTTTCCCCGTTCATGAATCCAGTATCAGTACTGCATTTGCACAAGTCCTCTTTACTGCTCCGTTTAAATGAAGCTGTTTACAGATCGTCTGGATTACTGAGTGCTGCTGCTTTGCACTTCTTTCTCCATTCGGGGCTTCAAATCCAGCTTCTTCCTCCTCTGTCCATTTACATGTTATTTGTTTGTCCCTTTGCCGGCTTTAGGGTTCATGATGTACCAGCTTAAGATAAACAACTGTATCCTACCATCCCAGAACTGAGCGTGTCTGGATGTCTGTTTGGGGTTCACGGGGTTTGTTAAGAAGTCAGCTTTTGACCGGTGAAATGCTTCTTTCCACTATTTTGGCATTGCTCCATAACTCAGAGCTATGTGTAGTTGATGTATCTGCTGATGTTTGTAGTAGAAATCAATACGAGCAAACCAACGCTGTTTTGCATGAGAGCTTTAACAATATGTGAAAAAAACTGCACAAGGCCAGATCTCTCATTTGTGTATGTAAACCAGGCCAGTAAAGATGATATCTAATCCATGTTGACATTGCGGGCGTCTACCAGCTCTCTTATCGGTTACCAAAGAGAAGTGTTAAAGGTTTCATGTGGGTTGTTACAACCTACACCAGGTCCTGGAGGTGGTGGAGCAGAAGTACAGATGCTGATCCAGCCACCTGGCTAGACTGAAAAGGTGTCAGAACAGATCACCGGGCCAGATCCCTGAGAGATGAAAGAATGGGCTGCTGAGGTGTCTCTGCTAGCTGCTGGTGCACCTCCTGTATGTGTGTTGGTATTTTGCACATTCGGGATTAAGTGATAGAAAAGAAGTGTGAGGGATACCAGATCACTAGTGAGGTAAGTCAGTAGTTGAGATCTGGTTTCTGTCGTGGGAAAGGATAAGAAGTTGTGTGGTTTGAACATGATGATGCTCAGATGCTTTTTCCCTGGAAATGTGGAGAGGCTGAACACGAGAAAGGCACAGAGAGAGACGAGGCTTTTCCAGGGTGGAGGTGTTTCCCCTCTCTCAGTTGGGTGGGTGTCTTTTACATTTGTGTTGAAGAGATACGGCACTAATGCTTCTATGAGAAAGGTTAAAGTCAACGTGACTTCTTAAGAAAGCGTGGGTCCTTCAGCGTTAATGAGTGAATGTCTTCATCAGTCGGTTGTGGAGAGTTCAGTCACATCTGCAGTCATCTGTTGATGAGCAGCATCAGAGCCAGACAGACTCAAGCTCACACAGCCTGTGAACTACTAGAGATCAGTTTCTGTCCTGCTCTCAGGGAAGGGCAGCATCTCCTATCCTGCTGTGGTTCAACGTGACCAACTAGAGTGATTAGATTCTGTATTTGATGAACTAAAAGTAGTTACATACATGACTAACTAAAAATGATTGCATACCTGATTAAATGGAAGTGACACAACTTTCCATAAAAGCAAACGATGCAAATAATGTTGTCATAGATGAATCTAATGAATCTCTAAAGAGACTAAATCATGACAACAGCAACTCTTCATGTCCCTTCAGAGATGAATTAGGTATTTTGAATTGAAATGAGGACAACCCTTGTGGGGTGCCTGTGCAGATGGTTAAAGGTTTTGATGTTATATTAATGCACTTAACCACCTGGAACCGATTTAAAGACTCCAGTTCCCACCGACACGTTTCCCTGTAAAAGCAGGAAAACATCTAAAACACACAGGACAGAGGCCCTCGAGGGCTGGAAGTGCCCACCCCTGCTCCACCCCTGCTGCACCCCTGCACCACCCCTGCTGCACCCATGCTGCACCCCTGCTCCACCCCTGCTGCACCCCTGCTCTAACCCTGCTCCACCCCTGCTCCACTCCTGCTGCACCCCTGCTCTAACCCTGCTCCACCCCTGCTCCACTCCTGCTGCACCCCTGCTGCACCCCTGCACTAACCCTGCTGCACCCCTGCTCTAACCCTGCTCCACTCCTGCTCCACCCCTGATTACACACCTTTCCACCTTTTCTTCATGTCTCTGATAGCCTGTAATGTGCAGCCATGTTATTCTGATTTGCTCGTGTTTTTTGTTTTCAGCATGAAGTCAATTCATCCTGCAGCATGTTTTGCATGAACATGTTTTGCATAAACAGATCAACTTTTTCCTTTGGTCAGAAACAAAGAGCAGCAGTGGAAAGTTGTGGAGTTTTCATTTGGAACTCGGAGTCTCCTTCCACAGTCCACAGAGCAGCATCGTGATGGACAGGATCCTGTGGGGTGTCTCGTGTCTCTTGGGTAAGTCATTCTTTTGTGAAGGTCTAACAGTGGTCATCGTGTGATCATATACTACTGAAAACATTAGGAACATATTATGCAATGTAGAATTTGAATATTGTTCCCTCAGAGTGGTTCATCCCCTCCACCTGCCTCGTCCGTCACTACCACTTTGTGGACGAGTCTTTGACCTGGACTGAAGCTCAGACCTTCTGCTGACAGACATACACAGACCTGGCCACCATCCACAACTCTGAAGAAATGAACCAACTCATGAACACAGTTTCATCTGCTGGTCACAACTCGGACTTCTGGATTGGTCTGTACAATGAAATCAACTGGAGGTGGTCTGATGGCTTCAATGGGAGCGGGGCTGACTACAGGAACTGGGCATCTTCTGAACCTGACATGGGTTCAAGTGATCAGTTCTGTGTGATAATTAGAGATGACCTAATGTGGCTAGATCTTTTCTGCATTTCTCCATATCCATTTATCTGTTACAAAGGTAAGGTGATATCATGAAAGTGTTATTTCAATCTTTATGGTATTATTATTGTTGTAACAAACAAATCTCTCTTGTGCGACTGAAACTGCAGGAACCCAGCAAAATCCTGAATATGTTCATCTGAATCAGGCGATGAGTTGGTCCAGCGCTCAGAGTTACTGCAGAGAACTTCATAGACTTGGTAACTGTGAGGACCGACACAGAGAACCAGAAGATCCAGAGCTTGGGGCTGAGTGGCTGGTCATGGATCGCTCTGTTTAGAGATCCAGACTTTTACTGGTCTGATGGGAGCAGCTTCCTCTTCAAGAACTGGGATGGAGTTTCATGTCAGTTCGGCTCCAGAAGAGTCATTTGTGGTGTTACGTCTTCAAACAGATCAGGAAAATGGAAGTTTCTGTCCTGTGGAACAAGATTACCGTTTGTGTGCTTCAGTTATCCCAGTGAGTGTTTTCAGAAGGGCAATGTGTTAGAACAACATTCAGATTAAACATGTGCATTGAATATTTATGTACATTTATGATTTCAGCAGCACAGAATGTTTGATTTGCCTTCTTCATCAGTCAAAAAGCAGGTGGTGAAGCTGAGGCTTAGGGTGGAGGACTCTGTGGATCTGCAGGATCCTGATGTGAAAGCAGACCTCCTGGAAAAGGTAAGTGTGGAACTGAAATGGTTTCATTTCTGGAATAAAAGCAGCAACACAGATTTAGGTTTGTGGTTGAAACTGTCTCCTGTTTGTGTCTCCCAGCTGCAGGACAGACTGAAGGACAACGGAGTGGGTGGAGTCACCCTGAAGTGGAGACAGCAGCCTGATGGAGAAGTCTTCCACAAGGAGGAGAAAGGACAGAGGAGCGACTTGTGAAGAATAAACCAGCTTCAGTCGTGGATGGTGGATGTTCACTTCATACCTGCTCAAATCTACGAGACATTAAACTGCAGTTATCAAACACAATAATTACCTGTAACCTGTAAATGTCTTTTTGTTTCTCAGCTTCACTATTTGTGATGACTGAGTGAATACAAACTATCTGCTTTGAGAAGTTTAATGAAAAGAACTATAAAAGCTTAATTAAAAGGTAAATTAAGAAAATGGGTCTTGAGTTGCTTTTTAAAAACATCCACACTTTTAGCTGCTTCCAGGTCCTCAAAGCAGGTTTCTGCTTTGGGGGGGGGGGGGGGACACAGCCGACACCCAGAGGCCACGCCAGGCCAGGGAAAAGGAGCCCGCCAACACAACCCGGTGCACCCGGCCAGTGGACCGCCACCGCACTACTTCCAACCAGGGGGCCCCTCCCAGTAGTCGGCCCCGGTACCAGGCGCCGCAGCCAGGAGCAGCCCCGGCCCCCCCGAGACCCAGGCATCCCCCCCGCAGGACAAGACCCAGACAGTAGGAGCGCGGGCCGGATCCCCGGGCACCCAGTGACCTGCAGGGGCCGTCCAGCACATGCTCCCCTGGTAGTCCCTCATGTTACCCCCCTCCCCCCACCTGGCCCATTGTTCTCTCAATTTTTTATATATTTTCAATTTACTTATTTATTTATTTATTTATTTTTTTATTGTTACATATATCCCTATACATATATATACACACATATATATATATACATATATACACACACTTTTTTTTTTATTTTATTATTTTTTTTTTAATTTATTTATTTTTTTTTTCCCTCCCTCCGTTCCTTTGTTAATGTATTTGGGTGCATTAAAAAGAGCAGCTGGTACATGTATGGTGAGCACTCCCTACACATACCAGTGCTCTCTATTGTGTATATATATAATAATCTATATATGGTCATGGTGCAATAAAAACAATAAGAAACTGGGATTTACAGGGTGGATGTCCCCTGTAGGCCCCAGCTCTTCTTGTCATGTTGTCTCTTTGGGGAGGGTTTTTTTTTTTTTTTTTTAATAATAATTACTTCGATTATTATTTATTTATTTATTTTTTATTTTTTTTTTTTTATTTTTTTTATTTATTTATTTATTTATTTATTTTAAATACGTGTATATACATATATACACACCTGCACATACACATGATGTGACATGATTGATTCACACAGAAGCATCGTTGATCAAGTTCTTCTAAGATGAAACTGTGCTGTGGATTATCTGTTCTGTTCACCTGTAAACTGGTCAGTCCTGATCCAGAGTTCCAGCTTGGTCCACTCGGACCAGGGACCTTTTACATGTGAGACAAACATAAGAACCACAACACTACAGAACTGTGCAGAAGGTTCTTGATCAGGATTCAATTCATTCACTCACTTATTTTCTATAGTTCATTTATTTCTAAACTTTTGTTTTCCTTCAGTTTTTTTAAAAGTATCTCTGATGGGACATTTGTTAATGTTACCACTGCATCCTCCACAACACATGTGTGATGAAAAAGGAGAGATGAGGAGGAGGAGGAGGAGGAGGAGGAGGAGGAGGAGGAGGAGGAGGAGGAGGAGGAGGAGGAGGAGGAAGAGGAGGACGAGGAGGAGGAGGAAGAGGAGGAGGAGGAGGAGGAGGAGGAGGAGGAGGAGGAGGAGGAGGAGGAAGAGGAGGACAGATGCCAGAGAAGAGGACCATTAATATTTTAAGCACAATCCAGCAGCTCCATCAACGTGGTAATAAAATGTTCCTGATCTTGGAGCTGGAGAACCATCTGGAAGTTCTCCATCTTTTATGTTTCATTGTTTGTGTGTTTTCTCCAAACCGCTGGACTCAGGTTTCTTAGCCAAGGTTACGCTTATATTTATTATACGACTGCACTAAAATGTTCTGCTCTAGCAAACTAAAATAGGAAGATCACTTCTGCTCACTATGCGTTGCCATGGTGAATCCTGGTTATCTGAGCCCCACTGATGACGGCGAAGGGGACAAGGTGGAGAGAACTTCAAAAGTGGCAGGTGAAGCTGTGTTCTTACCCTGGATGGTGGAGGTTTTGGTCAGAAGTTCAGTCTGAAGGCCGAGATGGTGGAGGCAGAAACTTCATTCAAGTTGAAGTGTTGCACTGAGGTGACTCCTGCCAGACGTCTTCACATGAACTCGGTACATGTTGACTGGAGGACCTGGAGGTTGCAGGCAGAGTCGACGGTGGGTGGAGGGTTTGTAAAGTAAAGCAGAGTCAGCTTGTCAGATAAATGTGACATGAGGAGGAAATGTGATCATGTCCAGTGAACCAAAAGAAGCCAGCAGCTCAATCAAACATCAAACATTTCATGAAAGAAATGTTTCTCCTTTATGTCCAATACTGACTTGCTGATGTCATTATAGTTTCATGATCCTGTGGAAAAATCATTTCTCTATTTCTGGTGTCCTAATGTATCAACAGCGCCGTCTGCTGCTTAAATTCAAATATAAATGTTTTGTTATAGTTTACAGATACAGGTACATTCTGCAGAATTATCCAGGTGTAAAAACCAACATGATCCTCTCAGTATCTATTCGTGCTCACATGTTCACAAACATCTCCAACAACTGAGGAGGGCTGATGCTTTTTGAAAAGCTTAATTACCTGATACTCCCAGGCCATCGCCCATCCAAGTACTAACCAGGTAAAGCCAACAAGGCACCTAGAAAGGTGGTTTGTTGTGATGTTGTTGATGACAAAAGTTGAAAGCTAAAGTTTTCTGTTCAGATGCAGACAACAATGACACCTAGATGCAGACGTAGACGGGCAAATGCAGTGAAATGCAGTGAAAAAGAAAACGTAGAGGGTTTTAGAGGGTAATGTCGAGGCAGGTCCAGCTGCCTCACACCCAAACCCTGATCTCAGTGGCTCACAAACCTTTTATGTCAAAAGTTGACCCCACTGACATCAAACGGTTGACTGACATGTACACCGTCACACAGCTACGTCAGACAGACAACGTTGCTGTGGAAGCACAAATATAAACCACGTTACTGAACCTGTTACTCATTGTAAATGATAAAGAGTAAAGAAGCTGCGTCATCAACGTTCATTCAGTAAAACTTTACATGACATTTAGCATCAACATCTTAAAAGGTTTGTAACCCACTGAAATAAAGGTTTTGGTGTGTTGCAACTGGATGTGGTTTGGTAAGTAAATGCGGAGTTTAGAGCTTTTTAACCCTCAAGAACCTCCATTCAAAACTCAGCAGTTAGTTTCCTGCAGGTGTGTCATGTTTCCCTTCATTTCTGACATGACAGAGCATTAAAATGTTAAGATTTATCAGTTGTTTGTTGGACGCTAAAACTTGGTTTTAACACGTAGAGAAACACAAATATGTGTATCAATGTGATCCTCATCTATCCCTGTCACAATATTTAAATCACACCCCAACCAAGACAGACGGGTTTCTTCCTGTTAATCCGGACTTGTTCCTCTGCACTGCATTGGAGGTTATTTATTCCAAATGGACTGAACTGCAATGGTTTGGCTTTTAAATGGTTTAAAACCAAGTGGATGTAGTTGGACCATATTTGGCTTTTAATTGGACTCAAATTGGCTGTTTCATTATTAAGGGAGTAAGACAGAGGTTGTTGGTTTAGGTGCCATCTGGGGTCTTTTAAAGAGGAGTTATTTTTGGTAAAACGTCGTCTTGGGAGACTGAAACAAAATAATGTTTCAAAAATACTTATTTCAAAAAATGTTGGTCTTATCAGATTCTTTTTTCAAGCCGCTATAACTCCAGGTCCACATCAAAGAACTAAAAACTAACCTATTACATCTCATTTATAAACCTTGTAAACACAAAACCTGAAGTCACATCTCTTTCCACACAAATGTTGTGATTTCTAAAAACAGTCTTGGCGGTGAAGGTGCTCACTTGTACGTAAATTCTGATCCTGACGCCCAAACATTTAGGAGACGGTGGAAACCGGCGGTTGCAGATGGTGAGGTGGTGAATGGAAGCACGTTCCTGTGAAACGTTAGATTTCATTTGATATCAGACTTGTAGATGTGTGTGATGATAAACAACCAAGCCTGCAGGATCATAGATGTTCCTGCAGTGAGCCGTTACTATTCCATCAACACTCATGCAGCATGTTGATATATGACACTTCCATCCTGTAATTATATACTAGAGTGCTGGAGACCAGGGATTTATTTTATCCTAAATGATTTAAAAGCTTGTTACTATGATTATTTTCTTTCTGTCAGGATGACTATTTATACAAACATGATGTTTGTCCCTCTACAGTAAAGTGTTCACTAGCAGACAGGGATCCTGGTGATGAGTTATTGGTACAAGACATCATTGGTTTTCCTCTTTGTTCTCCCCCAGAAGTTCTGTCACAAGCTCCAATTGGTCCATGACTATGCTCCCTGGATCATGACAACAAACCCATTATTCCAGCACACTCCGCCCCCATCCTGCAGCAGCTCCAATTGGTCCCCCGTTCTGCCAGAGAACGGACTACAAACTCCTCCAGTTCACCTTCAAGGGCATCCATAACCTGCCCACCTCCTCCAGATGGACTTGTTTTCTATTGAAGACCACTTAAGCACCCGGAAAAATAAGCTTGGGACACAACAGACTTTATACATAAGTGAACATGGCTGCAAACTTCCTTTAAATGACTTCTAACTGATGACTTGACAGATAAAAAAATTCTCACACATATATGAAACAGATGTGCAGTCGCCACTAAGACTTGATGCTGTGGATTTCTCAACTTGGTCCTGTCAACATCACAGTCTCATGATACTAGTGGGTTTGTGAGAGACTAGACATCTGTTGAAGTTGTGTTTTGGACGGTCCACCGTAAAGCAGATCAGTCATGATGAAGCACTCCTTCTGTTATGCAGCAGGAGGGTATTTTAAAAGGCCGTTTATGGAAATTAACAGAAGAAAAAGGAAGATGACAGACTTGCAACAACCCAGGAATTGAACCTGAATCAGCTGCTTAGCAGGCAGCTACACTCACCACTACACCACTACCACAGTAAAGGGACTGCTGACGTAGCTGTTTCTTAAGGAAATAAGCTGAATGTTGGTGATGTT
>CM026212.1:1817965-1898888 GCA_014839995.1 Xenentodon cancila | reverse complement strand
ATGCTCTTGTCGCTGATCAGCCTCAAATAGGTGAATCACAATGTTCTGTAAGTGCGTCTTTGTCTCCCTCTAGTGTTCAATAACTGTAAAGATGGAAGGTCCCAGCTGGAAGGGATGGGGAAGAAAAAAACTGTACTTGTACTGTTGGGACTGAAGGGACCACCGAATAAAAACTATACATCGTTGTCCATAATTTCACCATCTTCACGTACACCTCGTAGGTATGTAGCTCAAAAGAGGCACAAATGTGGAGGATGGAGACGGAGCTGAGTAGATCTGCTGAAGCCACTCAGACAGACTGCAGTGGACAGAGCTGTAAAAACATACTGACATGCAGTATTTTCTACTTTTTATTTCTGTCTTTCTTTTGACTAAACCCTGTCATTTTGACCACAAAGCTCACCCATATCCTTAGTCACATTCTGTAAAGATATAAGTCCAACTGTAAAATCGGTTTCACTTCAAGCTCTTTATGTCCATTTGCTTCAGTGGACATACAAGGTGGTTTGATCATCAAAGACAGATACGAAGACAGCTTTTTGTATTAAATATTATACATATACTTGCGGCACAGCCTCTGTTTGAAACACAGAAATAGTGTTTTGTTTGCTGCCTTCAACGTTTCTTTTATGCTGTGGATCAGTGAGTTTCACAACAAAGTTCAATCAGGGAAACAGAAATAAGACAGTGACATTATTTTGTGTCACTTTGTGCTTGAAGCTTCATTTATATTTTCTAATTTGTAGTATTATTGTTGAAGATGTGTTTTCCATCATGATAGTATAACGTAATTAAGCCATAATTCATTTATTATTTAATTTATTATTTCCATCGTAGATAAATGTATTTGCGGAGGACTGTGTGCCTTTGTCGCCCCCAAGCGGGCTGTTTTGGATATAGTCCTCAATGAGACTTAAATAAAGGCGTCTGTTTCCATGTGACACGTTTACAGCTAATCGCGCTATGAGCTATGAGCGACGTCATGCGTCTGCCTCAAAACAACGAGCATGATTGGCTGAAGGGTCCGCTGAGCCCGCCACACGAGATATTTCGGTTGGGTCCGGAAGTCGAGTGGAGGAAATTTAAAATAAAGAAGTTGACTTGGTTCTGTGAATCCATTCGGTACTGATGCAACCAAACCGCTAGTCCCTGATGGACGTCAGTAAAGAGGGTTTTAGAGTGACTACAACGTATCAATAGTGTAATATACGACGTGCAACCACGCGTGTCTCTTTATTCTGTAGTCTCTTACAACACAGCAACACCTATGGACACAAAGAATATAACAACTAAATACACTACATCTTTTTTTTTCAGATGTTTTTTTTTTTTTTTTTCAGTCACGTAAAAAAAACACAGGTGATATATCGTCTGTACCCACGTTTAACCAACAGACACCAACACTTACTATAGTCCTGAATAGACTCTATCACCTAACAAAATGCCATTTGTTAATACTAATCAGACTAACTCAATGTAAAAGTAAAATACCTTGATCATTACATGACTGAGGTATATAAAAAATACTTGGTACACAACTGTTGAACATGTACAAAACCTGTGCGTTCTTTCCAAGTTTCTAACCACAACTTGAACATAACAGCCTCTAAGTTCGTTTATTTATTATTTTTTTTTTTTTTCTAGACCTGATACTGCGGCTTTCTTACAGGCCTTCCACAGCGCGTTGTTTTCACAGGGCTGTTGATACACACAGTGTTGTCAGTCACTAGTCCTTGACTCTGTGGTCCAGTGACACAATCTTGAGTGGAGCTGGTTGGATCTCCACCAGGTGTTGTCTCTGGTTCCACTTCACATGTGTTCTCTGATGAGGTGTCATGGGATGTCCCTGGAAATGAAGTCTCTTTTGTTTGGAGCAAATGTCTGCGGTTCCTCCTGTACACTTGTCCACTTGGAGTTGTGACTATGTAGGATCTTGGGTTGTGTTTCTTTATCACCGTGGCTGGTTCCCACTTGCTGCCTTGTCTAATCCTCACATTGTCCCCATCTTGGAGTTCCGACAGAGTCCTGGCTCTTTGATCAAAGGATTGTTTCTGTCTTTGCTGTCTACTCACAAGGTCACTCCTGGCATTTTCATGAAGACCCGGCTGTAACAGTATCTTCATCACAGGTAATTTTGACTTGAGTCTTCTCCCAAGGAGCAATTGCGCAGGTGAGAGTCCAACCCCACCCAGTGGTGTATTCCGGTAGTCCAGCAGGGCTAAGTATGGGTCACCACCACCATCTTGTGCTTTTTTCAACAGGTTTTTTATTGTCTGGACAGCTCTCTCTGCCTGTCCATTTGACTGTGGAAAAGTGGGACTGGAGGTGGTGTGTTTGAAACCCCATTCAGTGCTGAAATTCACCATCTCCTGGCACACCAGCTGACTGCCATTGTCTGAGAATAACTCATCTGGAACCCCATGCCTTGCAAAAATAGACTTGAGACCAATGATGACCTGTTTGCCTGAGGTCCCACTCAGCTTGACAATCTCTGGATACTTGGAAAAATAATCCACACACAGTAGAAACTCAGCATCATTGAAGTGAAACAAATCCACACCTATTTTTTCCCATGCTCTCTCAGGAACTGGATGTGGCATCAGTGGCTCTTTGGGATTACAGTTCTTGTGTGTGTTACATACAGCACAGTGAGCTACAACGTCTTCTATCTGTTTAGCCATCCCTGGCCAGTACAGTACATCACGTGCTCTCTCCTTACACTTAACTATTCCCAAGTGTGACTCATGGATTTTCCTGAGCATTTCACTTCTCAGTGTGTGTGGTACGACCAACCTTGAGTTCTTGAATATGAGTCCATCCTCATAAGCTAGTTCTTCTCTGAAGGTCCAGTATTGCTTGATTTTGTCTGGAAGATGTCTCTGTTTTTCTGGCCACCCACTCTGAATTGCATTTGCAACCAGTCCCAACTCAGCATCTTCTGCTGTTGCATTTCTAAACTCCTGCATCTTTTCTTCTGATACTGGGAGTTGGTGGTTGACACAGTTAACTTCCAGTTCTTCATCTAGGAGTGTCTCTTTGATTTCTTTCAGAAATGCTCTGCTTAGTGCATCTGCAACATGCATCTCCTTTCCTGGTTTGTATTTGACCTCCAGACTGTACTTTTGCAGCCTCATTAGCATTCTTTGTAGTCTAGCTGGAGCACTGAGGAGTGATTTTTTGAAGATCACTTCCAGTGGCTTATGATCACTTTCTACATGGACGTGTCTTCCATATAGATATTGGTGGAACTTCTCACAGCCAAACACTATAGCAAGCAGTTCTTTCTCAATCTGGGCATAACGTTTCTGACAGTCAGTTAATGCCCTGGAGCCATATGCTACCGGCTGTCCCTCCTGAAGTAGCACAGCTCCCAGACCTTCTGAACTTGCATCCACAGATAATGTAACTGGCTTGTTCACATCATAGTATTTTAGTACAGGTGCTTGGCTAACCAGTGCTTTTAGTTTGTCAAAGCTCTGTTGCTGCTCTGTTCCCCAAAGCCAGTCTACGTTTCCTTCCAACTTCCTCAGAGGGGCGCTAATTTCCGAGAGGTTCGGGAAAAATTTAGAGAGGTATTGCAGTAACCCGGTAAACCTCTGGAGTGCGGCTTTATCCTCTGGTGCAGGCATGTCTTGAACGGCTCGGACCTTTTCCGGATCTGGCTTGAGTCCCTGCTCACTGAGCACATGTCCGATGTAGGCGATTTCAGTCATCCTTATCTTACATTTACTTTTATTCAGCTTCAGATTGATGCTTCGAATCCGTTCCCGCAGTTGTCTCAAACGACGGTTGTGCTGCTCAATGCTCTCTCCCCAAACTAGGATGTCATCTATGACATTGACCACACCCTCCAGCCCTTCTAGATGTCTGGCTATGCACCTCTGAAACACTTCTGGTGCTGAGGATATGCCAAATGGAAGTCTATTAAATCGGTATCTACCAAATGGCGTGTTGAATGTACACAGGTGAGAGCTTTCTTCATCCAGACGGATTTGCCAGAATCCATGGTTTGCATCCAAGACTGAAAAATATTTGGCATTTGGCATCTCTGCTACCACTTCTTCTATGGTTCGTAGTGGATAATGTTCTCTCTTAATGGCAGTATTCAGGTCTTGTGGATCAATGCAGATACGAACTTTATTAGGTTTTGTTACAGTCACCATACTATTTACCCAATCGGTGGGTTCTGTTTGTTTGGTGATCACACCTGAACTCTCCATTCTTTTCAACTCTGTTTCAATTTTGTCTTTCAAAGCAACAGGCACTTTCCTGGGCGCATGGACAACTGGACTGACATAGGGATCGGTAAGCAGCCTAATCCAGTGAAGAGATCCTCATATTCACCAAGAATGTCACTCTCAGTTTTAAGCACATGTAGTCTTTTAACAAGACCCATTTCCTCACAAGACTCTCCTCCCAGAATCGCAGGTGCTCTGTTCTTTATTACTTCAAACTCCAAATCATAGTGTTTATCTTTGTACTGACATGTCAACATTATTTTTCCTTTAGTTTGCATTTACTGACCTGAATAAGCAACAAGCTTGGAGTAAGATCTGCTCACCTTTTTGTCCAACCTCAGCTTTCTGAGGTCACCCATGGAAATGACGTTGCAGTCCGCTCCTGTATCCAGCCTGACTTTCAAAACTTTCTTGTTGACGATCAGATTTTCCTGCCATTTTTCTTTCTTTGCTCCCACTGCGTTAATCTGCAGTACTGGGTGTTCATGTTTTTCTGCTTGAATTGAGCCAATAAAGAATTCTTGATCACCTGCCTCTGCCTTGTTTATTTGTTGCACTTTGTGGTTATCTGGTTGTCTCCGTGTAATACACATTTTTGCATAATGATTCTTCCTGTGGCAGGCTTTGCACACTTGTCCATAGGCAGGACATTTTCTTGGCTCATGCTTGTAGCCACATCTAGTGCAATTTCCTTGATTTCTCATCTTTACACTCTGTGACTTGAAACCATCATCTTTCTTTTTATCATGTTGTTTTTGCTTGGTGACTTTGTGAACAGGAATTTCAATCTCCTCCTGTTGACTTTTGAGCTGACTCCGACTTAACTCACTGGCTCTGCAAATGTCTATTGCTTTGTTCAGCGTGAGGTCAGGTTCTCGTAGTAGTCGTCCTCTGGACTTGATCATCCATTATTCCACACACGACTCTATCCCGGATTAGTGAGTCGGTGAGATGCTCAAACTCACAGTCTCTCGCTTTGTTCTTTAATCAGTCATATAAGCATCTACAGTTCTGATCTCCCTTGCACCCGTGTGAAGAATAGGTTGTCTCAAATATGTCACATTTTTTCTTGGCTCACAATGTCGCCTGAACATCTCTTTCAAAACATCATAATCATCGACATCCTCATCGAAGTTAAATGTGTTGAACACCTTAATAGCTTCGTCTCCGGCCACGTGCAGGAATGTGGCTCTTTTCACCGCGTCGGGACTTTTTCACCGATTCCGGCTGGCGATAAGGAAAAGTTCAAACCTCTGGATCCAGACTCTCCAATTTTCCGCTAGATTTCCTTCTAGACTTAGTGAAGTCGGTGGTTTCATCTGTTCCATTTTCTTTTTCAAGTTTTCTTCAATTCTGACACCATGTACTATACGACGTGCACCCTGCGTGTCTCTTTATTCTGTAGTCTCTTACAACACAGCAACACCACAATAACAACTCAGTAGTGACACCTATGGACACAAAGAATATAACAACTAAATACACTACAAATAGACTTGTTATTTTTGCGAGTGTACGATAATCCTACATTTCCCATCAGGCAACACCCGAGTGGAGGTCACGTGTTTCCGGGCTGCATTTAGAGAAACGCTTTTAGATCGAAGAGCTGCGGGAGCAGACAAAAGGAGTACAAAGCATGAGTCAAGATCTGGAGATGGACCAGACCAGGATCCAGAGACGGACCGGGACCGGGACCAAGAGCCTGGATCTAGAGAGGGACCGGGACCAGAACCAGGACTCGGAGTCCAGCAGCAGGACCGCTGCGGGCTCTTCCTCCGCTGGTCTGCAGGTCAGTGTTCAGGTTCACGTGGCCGCTCGTTCTCGGTCTTTGTGTCTGCTGCTGATGATCCAAACGCTTTACTTTATTCCTTGTCAGTAAGTTTGAACTGAGCAGCAGAAAACACAAACACGTGACCGTCCTAGTAGACTTTTAAACGTTTCTACGTCTGAATATGTATAAAGTGGCGGTGCAAACGGACCGCAGCAGTGAGGGGTTTGTGGTTGTGTTGATTGTTTTTGTTCTCGTTGTATCGTGATGTTAACCACACAATCTAAAGTTACAACATATCATCTATAAGTCCTCTCTACACTCCTGAGAGGCTGCAGTTCCGGTAACATCAGGCTGGTGTCTAGAACCAGTAGAAACATCACGTCCAGATCAGCGGGCTTTGTTTGAGCTCCTGTCCCGGGAGGGAGACGCCCCCGGCGGGTTCGAGTCATAGGGAGTCCCCGCCGGCGTGTTAAACCAAAAGGTGTTTTAATTTAGATCCCGTTATTATCGCTGGACGATGAACGCGTGTTTAAGGCGAGTTGGTTTGGGTTTTTGGTCGTGATGTTAAACCACAACCAGCCTCTATCGGTCAGTCGAGGAACTGCAACGAAACTTGGTTCCGTATGAGCGTCAACCCAGAAGTTAGATGGTTGGTTGAACCAGACAAGAGCCTCTGGTCAGCCAGGTCAGATCTCACAAGGAAAATTAGAGTCTGGAGCATCAAACAAGCGACCCAGAACCAAATCAAGAACGGTTTTAAATGCGGTTCAGCAGTTCACCTGAGTGTCTTTAGTGCTCAGGCTCGGGAAGGTTCCATTATTTTTATTTTTGTTGGCTCCAAAACAGTTTTGCTTGGAAGGTTGACAGAAAACATGTTTCTTTTCAAGAAATTGTGCAAATTTTTCAAAGCAAACAAAGCATGTTCATTTTGCAGAGTGAACAGAGAAGTCACTGTCCACACATCCAGTGTTTTTTGAACAAACCAGGTGTCCATTTACACAGTTTAAAATGAAAAAGTAGTTATTCCAAACTATAAAGTAAATCCAGGCAGAACAGCTACTGATTCCTGATGAGGCCTGCATGTAATCAAAACAATCTGTTGTAACCAATTAATGACATACTATGTGTTGTAACTGGGTGTGAAACTTGATGTGAAATAATTTTCTGGTGCGTGAGATCACAAGGTTGTAGTCACTCAGTGTTCGAGGATAACCAGGATAACAGGGAACGTGTATGTGACTCAGGAGGCTATGAAAATGTCCGTGTTTTTTTTTTTTTTCGTTGCCATTCTTGTCAGTATGGGCATCGTGCACACCACGTATGTACGATGCACGCCGACATTGGACCTCTGCTTTTAACCATCAACTAGTTTCGCTAGTGTGGGGCAGCTTTTACCACATCAGATGGTTTAAGGAGTCACAAACGTATTCACACTGGAGAGAAGCCGTACAGCAAAGGTAAGATCTTGATGGAAAACACATCTTCAACAATAATACCACAAATGAGAAAATATAATTTAATCTTCAAGCAGAAAATGACACAGAATAATGTCACTGTCTTATTTCTGTTTCCCTGATAGAACTTTGATGTGAAACTCACTGATCCACATCATGAAACGTTGAAGGCAGCAACAAAACACTATTTCTGTGTTTCAAACAGAGGCTGTGCCGCAAATATATGTATAATATTTAATACAAAAAGCTGTCTTCGTATCTGTCTTTGATGATCAAACCACCTTGTATGTCCACTGAAGCAAATGGACATAAAGAGCTTGAAGTGAAACCGATTTTACAGTTGGACTTGTATCTTTACAGATTGTGACTAAGGATATGGGTGAGCTTTGTGGTCAAAATGACAGGGTTTAGTCAAAAGAAAGACAGAAATAAAAAGTAGAAAATACTGCATGTCAGTATGTTTTTACAGCTCGGTCCACTGCAGTCTGTCTGAGTGGCTTCAGCAGATCTACTCAGCTCCGTCTCCATCCTCCACATTTGTGCCTCTTTTGAGCTACATACCTACGAGGTGTACGTGAAGATGGTGAAATTATGGACAACGATGTATAGTTTTTATTCGGTGGTCCCTTCAGTCCCAACAGTACAAGTACAGTTTTTTTCTTCCCCATCCCTTCCAGCTGGGACCTTCCATCTTTACAGTTATTGAACACTAGAGGGAGACAAAGACGCACTTACAGAACATTGTGATTCACCTATTTGAGGCTGATCAGCGACAAGAGCATCATCACGACTCATGCAGCTTTGTCATAATATGTTCAAATCATATTTCACTGTGTGTCACTGAAAACAACAAGTGAACCCCACAGAGTGTACTGTATCTGCTGTTAATGAGGTAACTTTCCACCATCAGCATTCACATTTGATCACTTTATCTTCCACACAAAGTCCACAAAGTGAGTGATCATACATTTTTCTCAGTAGCTGCTCTCAAAAGTGGCATCAACAACAGTGCAGCTCAGAAGTGCTCACATGTCACAGACATTTCCATCTAAAAGTGCCTTTGATGAACTATCAATGCAAACAGAAACAGCTGCAGCATCATCAGCTCTCTAAAGCTGCAACCAAGACTGACTACAAAAACACTCTAATATTCTCTGTATCGTTCAAATCTTAGTTTACACTCAGCAGCGGCTTTTAATATCCACTCACTCAGTAAACGTCATACTTGCTGTCATGTTTCGTCTCCATTGGATGCTTTGTGTACGTTCCATGTGTGTGCAGAGGTTCATCTCAGCAGGACAGCAGGGCGTAGGTCTACCTGTGCTCTCCACACTGGGAGTGGGTTTTCATTCGGGGGTGGAGGACTCCTCTCGCTGTACCTCCTGACTCCCTCTCAGACCTTCTCCTTGAAGACGCTGCTGCTGCTCTGACTTTGAACAGTTCTCTGAAGAGCTGCTCTACAGCTGCACCTTGTTTAGTTTTTACAAAACAATCAATGTAAATGACTGATTACTGCACCAGAAGTTTTCTGTTGCTTTAGTGTTATCACATATATGTTAAATGTTAAATCTGTACTGCAGCTGATGTAAACACACCTTTGAGCGGCACATCCTGGGTCTGGGTGGTGACCACGCTGACACCTGGACCCCCATCAGCAGCTTCTACTTGAGATCCATCTGCACTGGACTTCTGCAGACTGAATGTCTAACAGTTCAAGTACAGAAACACAGATCTGGAACACGATGCACATTGTGGATAAATCCTTGAATAAACTGTGAACAGACAATAAGTCTGATTAGGTGGTGGTAAGTACATCAAGTACATGATCTCAACAACTGAATCCCAGAATCCTTTTCATGCTGCTGTGCTTCGTTGTTGTGTCTCAGAGTTCACACCCTCCTCTACTTCTGGCGTGACGGTTCTTGTAATGTGGAGCAAAGCGTGAGGTCAGGACTCATTTCTGCTTCACACCAGCTGCACTCAGATTTCTCACATTGTCAGTCAGCAGGCCTGAATCTTTCCCTGGTCCCCATCAACACAACTTCTTTCAGTTATGCTCCTGTAGGATTTCCTCTTTGGGATTCACTTGGTTTGTAAAAAGGGACTTTCAACACCCCAGTCTGGAGGAATGTGAAGCGCTGTCATATAATTCTTTTTTTTTCATGACCATTCTCGGCTGTATGGACATCGTGCACACCACATATGTACAATACACAGCAAAATTGCACCTCTGCTTTTAACCCATCAACTAGTTTCACTAGTGAGCAGTGGGGCTGCTAGAACCAGCGCCCGGGGAGCGAGTTAAGGGCATTGCTCAGGGGCCCCCAGGGATTTACCATCGTGGCCAGCCCTGGGCTTGAACCAGGGTCCCTCCAAGCCCACCACTCCCCTTATGTCCTCTGTCTTATAGGAGTGTGTGGTAGAATATATAATATATAAGAATATCTGTGAGTGTATAACAAGTGTGTCTCTTTCTGATCAAAGAACTCGGTGAAGCTCGGCTTCACATTAAATGTGTTTATCTGATTATTTCTGTCTGTCCAGAACCAGTTATAACAGAACTTCCAGCCCGCTGACAATAAAACTCTTCATTGTTTCACTGCAAACACCATGACAGACACCTATTGAAAAGGCCTTTGACAGGTCAGCTGACGACAGGATCTAAGTCTTTTTCTTTGTTGTTACAGGAATGTAAAGGCAAAGAGAGGCCCAGAAGTTACAGCTGTGATCAGTGTGGGGCAGCTTTTACCAGATCAACTCATCTAAGGAGTCACCAACGTATTCACACTGGAGAGAAGCCGTACAGATGTGATCAGTGTGGGGCAGCTTTTACCACATCAGGTTGTTTAAGGAATCACAAACGTATTCACACTGGAGAGAAGCCGTACAGCTGTGATCAGTGTGGGGCAGCTTTTACCACATCAGGTCATCTAAGAATTCACAAACGTATTCACACTGGAGATAAGCCGTACAGCTGTGATCAGTGTGGGGCAGCTTTTACCGAATCAGGTGGTTTAAGGAAGCACCAACGTGTTCACACTGGAGAGAAGCCGTACAGATGTGATCAGTGTGGGGCAGCTTTTACCACATCAGGTGATCTAAGAATTCACCAACGTATTCACACTGGAGAGAAGCCGTACAGATGTGATCAGTGTGGGGCACCTTTTACCACATCAAGTCATCTAAGGAGTCACCACGTATTCACACTGGACAGAAGCCGTACAGATGTGATTGGTGTGGGGCAGTTTTTACTACATCAAGTCAGCTAAGGAGGCACCAACGTATTCACACTGGAGAGAAGCCGTACAGATGTGATCAGTGTGGGGCAGCTTTTACCACATCAAGTGAGCTAAGAATTCACCAACGTATTCACACTGGAGAGAAGCCGTACAGATGTGATCAATGTGGGGCAGCTTTTACCCAACAAGGTCAATTAAGGAGGCACCAACGTATTCACACCAGGTAAAACTGTTTATCAGTGTGATCCAGCTTTTAGTGGGAAAGTTCAGTTAAAAAGCATCAATTTAGGCATGTTAGGAAAAAATTGATAGAAATGAATTTCTAGCTATGGTAGAAAATAAATCTGTAATTAAGATAAATCCTGTTTTAAATAAGCTTTTTTAAAATTGTTCCACTTCCCAGCGTCGGTGGTGAAATTATTACCCTATATTTTTTCGGTGTAATGTTTTTGTGGGAGTTTTTAGTTTGAACTGAAATCCATCCATCCATTATCTGTACCCGTTTTATCTGTTTCCGGGTCACGGGGGTCTGTCGGAGCCTATCCCGACGCATAGTAGGCGAAATGCAGGGGTACACCCTGGACAGGTCGCCAGTCTGCCGCAGGGTCACATACAAGACAAACAACCACTCACACTCACACCTGGGGATAATTTAGAATAATCAATTAACCAGAGGACTGTGGGAGGAAGCCGGAGTACCCGGAGTGAACCAACGCAAGCACGGGGAGAACATGCAAACTCCACACAGAAAGACCCATCGAACCGGGAACCTTTTTGCTGTGAGGCAACAGTGCTAACCACTAAGCCACCGTGGTGCCTTGAACTGAAATATTTTTGTTTATTTTAGTTAAAATTTTTAACAAGTAGTTTTGTTCTGTTTTACATTAATTTAAATAAAAGTTCTTCATTGTTGGCTGGATTTCTTTAACACTCCAGGTTGAGTTATAAACATGTAAGTTAAAACATTGTGGTATCTTTATATCTACAACAGAATGAAGCTGCACTTGATTTCCTAATTGAAAATAAGTACTGTAACTGTCAGACTTCTTCCCCTCCTGGACAAACTTTAAAAAGGAACAATTTGGTTTCCACAGTAAACTACAGTGTTTAGTTGTTTTGTCATCCAGCTGCAGATACAAACAGTTAAATTCCCTTTTTTACAGCATGAACCAGGTCTCTACTGTGTATTGAATACCTGACCCACATCCTCCACTCTCCAGGTGACCATGGTTGAGACAAACAGTTTTGGAGGATAAAGTCAAGATTTCATCCAAGCATTTGGAAGACTTAAGAAGTTAAGATGTTCCATCACTCAATGGATCATGTTGGTTTCCTCCTGCAGCTTCTGCATATAGAAGCCCATCTATGATAAAGCTGTTGCCCTGTTTTGTAGCTGTAGCGATGACGATTGACCCTAATAAACTACAGTTTAGACCAGGGGTCGGCAACCCAAAATGTTGAAAAAACCCAGATTGGACCAAAAAAAAAAAAAAAACAAATATGTCTGGAGCTGCATAAAATTAAAAGCCTTATAATGAAGGCAACACATGCTGTATGTATCTATATTAGCTATATTAGCCTACTATAAAAATGACTAAGTTGGCTACAAATACATAATGAGCCTTCATGATTAAATGTTTAATTTACACACACCAGCATAAAAGCGCAGTCTGTTCAGTATCGGTCACGTCACAGGACTCATCACAGTTGAGTCTGCTGGCGCTGAATTAATGTCCTGGATTTGCTGATCGGTGATGTTACCTGCCACTTTAATGGCCCTTTCCTTCACTGTCTTAGCGGAGAGAGGCTTGTCTTTAATTTTTTGTATTATCTCGGTTTTGTTTTTGAAGTCTGCAAATAGGTGTTCTGATATGTTCTCCGTGCTTTATCTCCCGGGTTGCAACAAAACTTGCACCAGTAGTGGTGTTTGGAGATGCAATCCACTTTTTAAATCTATTTTTGCGCTCCTCCAATTTCTCCAGAATTTCTCCGATCGCACTTTTTCTCTCACTCCCAACTGGGTACTCGGCTGCAACTGTAGCACACCTTCCCTGGAAATGTCTTTCCACATTAGTCTTCTTGTTATTTGACAACTTCCCACTTCAGAGCAAACATTCAGGCAATCCTTCCGCATTGGCAATGAATGCAACTGATCCGGTCCCAGAAACGTTGACTCCTCTGTTCTCCTCAGTTATGTTTCTCTTTTTCCTTTGGGATCCATGGCCCATCACACAGCCGCCGGTTTGTTTACAACAGCCACCTGCCCGGCATCCTGCCCTGCTGATAGAAACGTGTGTCGCAGGCTATGACGCACATCTTCGTTGACAGAAATGTTGAAATTAAAGATTTATTCTACACACTTTTACAGCATTGGAAAACGTTAAGAATGTTTTTCCTCCTATAGAAACCACATTAAAACAAAAATATATTTACCTCCCCCATCTTTTTCTATTTTTCAAACATTTTTGAAAAACCTCCAGGGAGCCACTAGGGCGGCGCTAAAAAGCTGCATGCGGGTTGCCGACCCCTGGTTTAGACCGACAATAGGCTTTAGTAAGTAGACCTTTTAAATTTGGGTTTAAAGTTTGAGGGGTGCCAGCCTTCTTAAGTTGGTTTCATAGTATTGGTGCCTAATAGCACAACGCACTTCCCACAAACCTACATTTGGATATTCTTTCACCTGTTCTTAATCCCAAATATATGCTCTAACCTGTATGAAACAAATGCTCTGGTTTATCGTGTCAAAAAAAGCACTGAGGTCCAGCAGAACCAGTATAGACACTAATCCATGAATATCCAATCCAAATAAATCCTTTTGAGTTATCGAATATGGTTGGGTCTAATAGACATGGATGGTTTAGCTTTACTGATGACTGAGGTCAGGCTGTCACCAAAATATCTTTTTTTTTTTTTTTTTTTTGTCAACAAGAACATGACGTGGCCTTTACTGACAAATGCACTGGATAGTTATAAATTTAATTGTTATTCTTCTCAGATTCATTTCTTTAAGTTTTATCTCAAAATGTATCTGATAGCTAGACGTTACAGAAAACTGAGGCCTTGAGACATAAACTTAACTAGACTTAGTTTACGTTTGTTTTTGTAGCTGTTAATCATGAGCAAGAAAAGAGAAGCCTGGTAAACCACTTTTAGATCTCCTATGTACAACATGATTTCATTTTTTAAGTATTTATAAACATGAATGCTGACTTACGGCATCAATCACCCTCATCCCCTTTAACTTCAGTCAACACTGGTTCTGTTATGTCACATTTTAAAGGAAAATTGTCAAAAATAATTTTCAGTTTAGCACATTTTTCCAGTCTTTGTTTTTGTTTGTTTTTTTCTTTTTTCTTTTTCTGTAATCACAGTATTTCTGTAACACTCAACCAAATGAGCCTGTTGTGTGTTTTCCAAGTGTGTTAACAAATTATTAAATGTCATTTTACTTAACAATAAACTAATATATAATTACCAAAAACTGTTCAATTTTATTTCATCTTAAACAACGTATTAAAGTCTAGGTTGACTTGCATTTGACTTATATGTGATTCTGTTTAACAAAACAAAAATGTTAAAAAAACAAAACATTTTAGACCGTCATGGAGGGGGCCTAGTATGGTGGCCTAGTGGTTAGCACTGTTCTCTCACATCTAGAAGATTCCTGGTTCGATTCCTGGCCCAGTGGGTCTTTCTTTATGGAGTTTGCATGTTCTCCCCGTGCTTGCTTGGTCATCTCTGGGTACTCCAGCTTCCTCCCACAGTCCAAAAACATGTAGGGTAGGTTAATTGCTACGTCCAAATTGCCCGTACATTAATCCTGTAATAATTATTACTTTTTACTTTTCTTTCTGTTTTCCTCCACAAATCCTCTAATAACTTTGCTTATAAGCTTTGTTTTGTGTGTGTTTATTGTGATATTCATGAATCCGTGTTTGTTTCAGGTCGGATCTGTGTGTCTGGTTCTGAGTTCTTCACTGTGGAGGTTCATCCCGGTGAAGAAGTCACACTGACACGTTCCAGCCTTAGTGATTTTCCCATGAATATATTTTGGTCCAAACTGGACAGTGGACCCACTATTAGCAGAATCTCATCTATGACCAGTTTTGAGAAAACATCTACTTGATATGATGGATTTAAAAATGTAAGAGTTTCATTTTGAAATCCAAGCACAAAATACTTTTTCTCAACATCAAACAAGTGGATTTGATGACTCTGGATTGTATTTCAAAGGCATCCATCAGTTGAACTGTGTGACACTGGAGTCTGGAGAAATATGAGAACAGAAAGTCCAAACATTCAGCTGAAACCACAAAACTGCAACCAGCTGCTTCCATCCTGAGGAAATGTGATGGAGACCATCAGGAACAACCTTGGCCACGATACCTGAGTCCAGCGGTTTGGAGAAACAAACAATGAAACATGAAAGATGGACAACTTCCAGGTGGTTTTCAAGCTCCAAGATCAGGAACATTTTATTACCAAGTTGATGGTTGCTGCTGGATAGTGCTTAAAATAATAATCGTCAGAAAAGTCCTCTTCTCTTGCATCTGTCCTGCCTCCTTCTCATCCTCCTCCTCCTCTGCATCAATCATGTCACATCATCCTTCCTGAACCAGTCTTTACTCTGGTCCAGCTGCAGCATTGAGAAGCTTCTTCAGCAGCTCCTCATGGTGCCCAGAAGAATCATTTTAATCTTGAAGGACATAATTTACATCTGTGAGTCATCCAGGAACCATTGTACAAAACATCTGGTCTCAGATGTCAGCTAGAACCTGTAATGCTGTTGTGAGAAGAAGTCTGGACCCTCTGGTGTTGACACCTGGTACTGCACTCCTGCAGGACACGTGTGAGGCAGTGTGAGGCCGACACAATGTGTCTCTGCACCAAACGGCAACACAAACACTCCTGAAGGACGAGTGAGAGACACGTCCTGCCTCTACAGATCCATTATAGGTTCATGGGTCTTGTGATTGGTGGAAGTTTTAAGAGCGATGCTTTAATCTTTTGTGACCTTCTGAGGTTACAGGAACCTAAAAGGAAAATTCATTATGACCCTGACGTGAGTTGAACACGTAACCTTCTGATCTGGAGTCAGACGCGCTACCATTGCGCCACAGAGTCTGTGAAGATGCTTAGATAGAAAATTGATTCAGGCCAACAAACTAAAAAGCTGTGAGTGAGTGTGTTCAGCTACACATTTGATCACCTTTCAGCCCGCTGTCACATCAGTGTCGCTTTCCTCGTTTCCCCCACGTCTGTGTTTTAACATTAATCTCCATGAATGAACCGGACCTGAAATTCATGATCTTTCTGTACTCAATCAATGTTAACAAGTTGTTTTCTCTAGTTTTATAGTAAATGTTAATAATGTGTTTATCTAGTTGATGGGATGTTGTTGGGACTCTGGTCTGGTCTGTCCTCTTATAAACAGCATCAGTGTTGCATGTCCAGTCCGGTCTGTTGTCCAGGTGAACACCGAGGTTTAAACTGTCTGTCTCTGCTCTGCATCCACAATACCTCAGGATTTGGTGAGTTTGTCATGTTTGTGTTGCAGTGTGGTTCCTTGTTTTTATAAGATGATAGTGGGAGCTGCCCTGGTAGCGTGAAATAATGCTATACTGGTGCGGATAAATGTATGCGTGAATAAAATAGAGAGGGAGATCTGGGATTATGAGCTACACCGTCAGATCAGTTAGAGATTGGTCTGGGACTGAGTGTAGGATTAAGATTAATAAGACTCTGGGTTAGGACTCTTAGATAAGAAGAATTAAATATCAACCTGCACTCACTCTGTGAGTTTATTATGAGGTCCGGATGAGTCCACTCAGGTTTGATGGAAGTAGCAACATCGTTTACTTGACAGAAGGAGCAGACAGTCATGTGACCACAACAACCTTATGAGACCAGTGTTTGTGAAGAAGGCGACACTACAAATCCTCCTTACGCTCCCGCGTAACTGAACTTCTTTCATTTATGACCTTCTCTTATCTTCATGGGCATCCCAAGGTTGTAGTATAATGCTTCTGATTTGGGGCGGGGGGGCAGTTATAGTCCCCAGCATCCTCCAAGGATCTACAGTGGATTTTAATGCAAAGCTAACAGTTTGACTACCTGAACATATGTTATGCTGCTTCTGGCCAATACTTTCACAATTCTGGGATCAATAAAGGACATCTAATATTATATCTTAAACTATTGTTATTGCTGCTACAACTGTTGAGGAAATAGTCAGCAGAGATGATCAGATGATCAGCAGATGATCATTCAAATGATTATTTATTCAGAGTCTCTGCACATTGTCATTTGTTGAATATCTGTGATTTTTTTCAGGTTTTACTGAGAAGACCTACAAGAACACCACTTGAAATGAAACTAAACCAAACTTGTCGCAGCTGAATGAAAACATCCAGATAATGTGGTTGATGTCAGGATGATCCCAGCATGTAAACACTGAACTGGACTGAACTGGACTGAACTGGTGTGAACGCTCTGCACATGTTCAACTATTCCTTCACAGGGATCGGACACAGATGTAGCAGAAGAACCTGATGAAGAGGTGGTTTCAGGTGAAGACCACAAACACCCAGAGAAAGATCTTCTTATGTCTCTGTGGTGCAATGGGTGAGCACGCTTGGCTGGTAACTGAAAGGTTGGAGGTGTGTGTGTGTGTGTGTGTGTGTCATATTGATTTCAGATGTGAAACTCTGTAAAGACTCCACACAACAACATTGACTGGTTGTTCTGTAGGTATGTCCACCTGTCACTCTGGACTCTGAATCCAGCAATCTGAGTTCAAATCTCAGTGGAACCTGCTGTTTTGTTCACAACAAACAGCTGAGATGTTTAACAGTCTGATGTGATCTTCTTCAAAACTTTTCAAGTGTATCCCAGGAGGCTTCTCTTCTCTTCAGAATAAAACAGCAACATCAGAAAGAGGGGGGACCACAGAGATAAACATGTGGACAACTTTCTTTGGATTCTTCCATTAAAGAAAGAAAATCCCACATTTGTCCCGGAAATACCTTAAAGCTGACAGAAGTATACATTTTAATTATCTGAACTACTGAATCTTAACTACTGAAAATAAAATCTTTTTTTTTTCAATATTTGTTCAACAGCTGGACAAAATGATAATAATAACTATTATAGTAAATCTGTCTCCTGTATGAGTTTGAAGTCTTTGTTTCAACTGCTGCAGTTCTTGAAGGTGGACTGAGTGAAGGTGAGTGTGGATGATCAGCATTTTCAATCGTAGAAGCACCTGCTGCTCATTCCAGTTCTCCCAGAAAACCATAAAGTGTTTCTGATGTGCTGGCGCAACCGTTTAACACCTCCTATTTACCAGAAAGAGAGATCCAGCTGTTTGATGGAGATCCTCTTCATTAAACAAAACTTTACACTTCCTCTTTTCAGCCTAAAATTAAGAATGAATGTAAATAGTTAAAAATGTTATAATACTGGTAATTTCATTAATCGGGAATAAGTCTAATTACATCAAATGTTCACTGTTTACCTTGTGAAGCTTGTGTGTGCTTGTGTTTTTCAGGAAGCTGGAGGTTTGAAAGGTTCCCTACCGGTCCTGGTGGATCAAAGGATGACTGGAAAACCCGTTGGATCACCCAGTGGTCTCATTGTCAGGACGGAACCAGTTAGAATCCATTTGAGAGAAGCTGAGCACATTTCATTGGAAATGAATCAGTGATGAAGTTGGTTACAGATTTATTTTCTGCATCCGAGTGTCTCAGTTACAGTTTTGTAAATTAAAAAGTTTTCCAGAAACTTATTCATTAAACCTAAAGAAGAGAATATGCAGTTTTTTTAATCATATATATTTTTGTTTAACTCAAGATTAAGATGGTTCTCCTCAGATGAAACGTTCATGATTAAACTAAACACATTTTCTCCATAATATAGTGCCTGTTTGAATTTCACAATCTAATATTCAATAGCGTGAATAATTATTTTCTTTATTTCTTTTTATTTAAATGTAATTGCATTAATTAGATGGATGGTAAGTAAATTACTATGTGGGTTGTTCAGGACTCCTTAACCCCTTATAATGACACTTCCTGACTGATTAGGATTTTCCTCGACATTTTCAACAGATCTTTCAGAAGGGAACCCCGTCAACACAGCAGAAGAAACTGTAGAGACATGGAAGCAGAAGATATTTTTTATTTATTTTTTACGTTAATTATGTATTAAATGAAATAATTATTAAATGAAGGACTAAAGATGTGTATTAGTTACTGTGTACAACCCATACAACCTACACAATACAACGTGTAAACAGCCGACTAGAATTCAGCTGCATTAACACAAAATGACCACTAGATGAAACCAGTTGACATATCTTTGCACAGCCTATAAGTGGTTCAACTGAAGAAATAATCTGTAAAGTTGTGAGAACAACCACCCAACAACCATGTGTTTTTTTCCTTATTGTCTTTTATTTCTAAATCTACCTTTAATGTTTCTTTTGCATCCTGCTGTAGGTTCTATGTAAAGCAGTCTTTGGAGGTCATGAATGTCGGTCATCAGTGTGAAGATTTCTTGATGCTGTTATTAACAGCATCGTTAAGAGTTGGAATGAGTAGATTGGTGTTACTTAAACAATGTCAGAGGACGTCTGGACCGATCCGGCAGAAACTAACTTGACCAGATCCATCTTCCAAAGTCACACCAGTGCTGACGTTGGGAATGACAGAAACTGAAGTCAACATGGGCCTTCAGCTGCTCTGGTACTCAAATCCCTCCAACATGATCAGGTAGTGTTTTGAGGGGGGTTGGTCTACGTTCCTACCCCCACCTTTGGTCACGGGTAGCTGGTGGTGACAGAAAGAAAGAAAACTGCAAATACAAGCAGCTGAAACAGGTTTTGTTCACAGTGTTGGAGTGAGAAAAATGTAGTTATCCAGGCGGGACTCCGATTTAAAGAGTGATACCGAGTAGTGTGTTTGGGGCATCTGGTACGTCTGCTTGACACCTCAATCATCAGGATCTGTTTGTAGCAGGAGCAACCAGGAGAAGGTCCCAAGGCAGGTCAGGGATGGAGATCCTCCTGGTGGAGGTGGAGTCGGAGGCTGTTAGAGGAAGGACTGGACCTCTTTGCTGAGATTGTTCCCCTTCAACCTGAACCTAAACACATGTAAACAACCTAAAGAAGAACAGGAAGTATTCAAGGAAGTTTAGATTTATGTGTTTACATGTTAAGATGAATCCAATGGTGAATCAGATTTAAAACCGCAAATAAGGTCACTTCTGTTTAATGACTATTTGAATATAACAGTTTTTACGATTAACAGTAAATGTTCTTTGGATTGTTCACAATGTCGGTTCTTGCAGACGATGGAAATACAAACCTCCTGACGGTGACTTTGGGCAGTCTGACTGTTTTCTTCACGTGGGTTTTTGTTGGCTCGGTTGTTAAAATCTTGCAGCTTCATGCAGGTAAATGTGACATGTGCTTTGTTGCACATCCTCATGTGTGATGTAACAAGTTCTGACCAAGAAAAACATATCAGTGTAGTGAGGTAAAACACAAGAACAACTATTTTTCAAGTCAGTATTGGAGTATAAGGTTGGTCAGACCCCATCAGAGCAAAAGTTCACTGCTTCTGATTGGCCGTTTACTTTTCTTTGAACGTAAACATGATTCTCATTTAACAAGAGTGAATTTTAATAAGTCACTTAAAAAGACTTAACAGCTATTAAAGGAAAAAAAGATTAATAATAATGATTTTTTTATGTAAATATTTAGATATTTGATTGTAGTAATTATGTCATAAAGTTATATATATATAATATATATAAAATACAATATCATATGTTTTATATAATATCCCTGACGTATTTGTACAATAGTAAATCTTTACTTAATCTTCTATATGCACTTCACATCACAAAATCTTAACAATCTTGAATTTTACTTTAATAATAGAAACTAAATTTAATTTTGTATGCTTGACACTCCCACACTCATATTTGACAGCAGGACATGGTTATTGGAGATTCTCCCTCTACACTGCAACATCCCTCCAGATTGAACTTCCATTTCACATGATGTCTTGGAATGAAGGATTAGCAAGTCTATGTGGCTTTACTGCATTTATTCATTATGCTGATGTTTATTTTGTGTTTCACTACAATCAGTCGTCCTGGTCAAAGCGCGAAAAGTCCTGGGGCTCTACCAGGAATTGAAACCAGGACCTCTCAAACCCAAAGCAAGACTCATACTTCTAGACCAACGAGCCACAAAATGCAGCTGTGAAGTAAAAAATATTTTTCTTAAAAAAAAAATGTTAAAAGAAAACATCACATCATCAGAAGTGCTGAGAATATTAATAAATAAACAATAGCAACAATATAAGTCTGAATAAATAAATCAATGAAATCAAAACACATGAAAATAAAGACTGCTGAGGTTCCTTTATCCAGTAAAGAAATTAATCTAATAAGGACCAACAATTTCCTGCAATTGCTGGGAATCAAACCCAGATCAACTGCTTGGGAAGCAGCCATGCTGACCACTATACCACCAATGCTGTAAGAGCAAATCTGAAACCTGTGATAACACGGAAACATAATTGATGAAGGACATTGTTTGTAATGTCCTCCAGGGGTCAGTATTGGGACCTAAACTCTCTAGTTGAAATATAAATGAGATATGCAAAGTGTCAAAAGTACTGCACTTTGTTCTGTTTGCTGATGATGCAAATATTTTCTGTGAAGAAGAGAATTTAAAGCAGCTTATGGAGGAAATCACATTAGAATTGAACAAATTAAAAAAGTGCTTTGATATAAATAAACTATCATTGATTTCAAATAACGTGAGCTCAAATAACGTGAGCTAAGACAGTGGGAGATACAGTTCTGATCCCACCTGGAAAAAAATTATGGTCCTTCTGTCAAATATGAGTGTGGGCGTGTCCAGCATTTCAGCACTGGACAGCAACCATTAATCAAAGCTTATCAGCAGAACTACTAACCCTCTTCATCTTCCTCTTCCTTACAAAAACATTGTGCTGAAAAAAGAGACATTTTTGACAGATCAAAAGAACAAGGAACTATAACAGGTCTAGGTGTAGGTGGCCGAGGACTGCCTGCACAGAAGAGAGGTCAAATAATTGATTTGGTTATTTATTTTGCATATTGATCATATATGGCCAACAATAAAACATACCGTCAAAACATCATTAATCATTTTTACTTAATTTTAACACGTTAACCATTTGTTAATGTGTTAATATGTTAAAGGACAGATAAATGAACAGAAAAGAAAAAGTTGTGGACAGATTTCAAATATGGGATTGGATAAATACCAGACTGAATAGAAACAGAGAAAATTCAACCAGGTGAGTGTTTTACAGCAGAACAAGGACCCACCCTGCTCATCGATGTAACTTTAGTGGACAGCTGCTCCTTGTCAGTGATAACGTGGCATGTGACTGCCACATGGACTACAGCACATGTGTCAGAGCCTCGGGTGTCACGAGGACGTCACTAAATTCAGGACTGCTCCAGACGCAGACTTAACCGTCTGAAGATGGAGCACACGTGTCAGCAGCCCACTGATCCACGAAGTGAGACTTGAGTCTGTCGGTTCTCAAAAAACACTGAAAAAAAATCAGAAAGATGTTTGTCTTCAGGAAATAAGAGCCATCACAGAGAATCATGCTGCAAAGATGCAGCAGAGATGCAGAAGGACAAAGATCCAACAGACGAACATATTACATTAATAAGATGTGATGAACAATGGAACAGAAACTCATCCTTTTAAAAACAAGTTGCACGCTCCAAAACTCCTGTCCTGAGTATCTTTTACTTCCAGATTTTGTATTTGAGTTATAGACAATATATTACTATATTTTATTGAAAACAAGAAATATATTTTCATTAAATAGCTAAAACGGATATCCTTATTAATCGGATCTAATTCAAAATTCAGCTCTGAAGATGTTTGTTAGTTATTTACGATCAGCAAAAAGTTATTCACAGCTTCTCCACTCCCTCTCGGACGTCTCGTTGCGGGCGTCGCCTGCCACCACAACCACTGTTAGACCTTCACAAAAGAATGACTTACCCAAGAGACACGAGACACCCCACAGGATCCTGTCCATCACGATGCTGCTCTGTGGACTGTGGAAGGAGACTCCGAGTTCAAAATGAAAACTCCACAACTTTCCACTCCTGCTCTTTGTTTCTGACCAAAGGAAAAAGTTGATCTGTTTATGCAAAACATGTTCATGCAAAACATGCTGCAGGATGAATTGACTTCATGCTGAAAACACAAAACACGAGCAAATCAGAATAACATGACTGCACATTACAGGCTATCAGAGTCATGAAGAAAAGGTGGAAAGGTGTGTAATCAGGGGTGGAGCAGTGGTGGAGCAGGGTTAGAGCAGGGGTGCAACAGGGGTGCAGCAGGCTTAGAGCAAGGGTGGAGCAGTGGTGCAGCAGGGTTAGAGCAGGGGTGCAGCAGGGTTAGAGCAGGGGTGGAGCAGGGGTGCAGCAGGGTTAGAGCAAGGGTGGAGCAGTGGTGCAGCAGGGTTAGAGCAGGGGTGGAGCAGGGTTAGAGCAGGGGTGCAACAGGGGTGGACCAGGGTTAGATTAGGGGTGGAGCAGGGTTAGAGCAGGGGTGCAACAGGGTTAGAGCAGGGGTGGAGCAGGGTTAGAGCAGGGGTGGAGCAGGGGTGCAGCAGGGTTAGAGCAGGGGTGCAGCAGGGGTGCAGCAGGGGTGCAGCAGGGGTGCAGCAGGGGTGCAGCAGGGGTGCAGCAGGGTTAGAGCAGGGGTGCAGCAGGGGTGCAGCAGGGGTGCAGCAGGGGTGCAGCAGGGGTGCAGCAGGGGTAGAGCAGGGGTGCAGCAGGGGTGCAGCAGGGGTAGAGCAGGGTTAGAGCAGGGGTGCAGCAGGGTTAGAGCAGGGGTGCTGCAGGGTTAGAGCAGGGGTGGAGCAGTGGTGGAGCAGGGTTAGAGCAGGGGTGGAGCAGGGTTAGAGCAGGGGTGCAGCAGGGTTAGAGCAGGGGTGCAGCAGGGGTGCAGCAGGGTTAGAGCAGGTCAGCTGGACGCTCAAGGCCAGAGTTCTGGTTAAAAGACCTTCTGCTCGGTGCTGCTGGTGGTGCTGCAGCAGGCAGCTGCTGTTCGAAGGCGACGCTGAGGAGGACATGAGTTCAAATCCACATCCACCTTCAACGCATTTATGTCCTGAAACAGACTTAAGGGGAGAGAGGTGAAGTACCACCGTCTGTTTTGTTTTCTCTTCCTGAACTGAAGCATTATCAGTTCTGTTCCCAATAACCCCACTTAAATCTAGTCCTCCCCATCATTTTCATTTTAGACTTTCTATCTCTACTTTTAAACATTTCTGATGTTTGTTGAAGTTCCAAAATACATTTAGACTTTACTTTTTCTTACTTACTCAACTCTTCCCATTCTTTCTCAGTATCTTCTTTTACCTTTTGTATTTGTGTTAAACTTGAACTTCCGCCTTCAGGAAACCCAAATTTCTGGTACCGTTCATTCACACATTCTGGCCCATATTTATTGGTCATGACCTGAATTAGGTTTACTAGATCTAGTTCCCGATTCAGTCAGGATCGTCTCCTGCTGGCCTTTCTGCCTTAAGTGAGTCCCTCTTCACACGTGCAAAAGTGCTAATTTGTCTCTTGCTTGAGACCCCAGGGAGCGATTTATTTTATTGACACTGGGTGTTCTTAAGGTTAATTTCACCCACAGGAGAAATCAGACTTCCCGAGTCCATTTCCCTCCCTAACCCTGTCCCAGCCATCCAAAATGAAAAGATCTCTGTATCGTGAGTCTGCCTTGTATTCTTTAGTCTGTATATACCTGCATGTCCCTGCCCCCAAACAATTGTTCTTATCCAGACAAATTTACTTCATTTACTGCCACTGCTAAAGGCCTTATGGACACCGGTCCATCTTACCTGCAGTTAAAACAATGAATTTTCGTCAATGGAGCACATGACTTTGAAGAAGAGAAATTTAGAAGCTTAGAGGCCGACGCCCGCAACGAGACGTCCGAGAGGGTGGTTGTGGTGGCAGGCGACGCCCGCAACGAGACGTCCGAGAGGGTGGTTGTGGTGGCAGGCGACACCCGCAACGAGACGTCCGAGAGGCGGCGGTGGTGATGCTTCTGCCTGTGATAAAAATAAAAAATTTTAAACTTGATGCTGTTTTGGTTTTCTTCTCTGCCCTGCATCCCTGGATCTGACCACAGATGAAAGCTTGATCTCCTGTGTCCAAGTTTTATAGCAGCTACATGGTGGTCAACTGGCATTGGTCTTGGTAAAACCAAGAGCTGCTACATCACATATGACCCCTGCTCCCCAGCAGCCTCCACATCTGCAGGGTTTTTGACAACCATCCTAAATGCTTCAATTAGAGGTGAAACCAGAAATGTTTGTCTGTAAACACTAAAGGAAATGAACATAGGGCAGCGCTGATGGTCTCAACTCTGCAAGACTGCTTCAAAGATGTAATTGTTTTAACTGCAGGTAAGATGGACCGGTGTCCATAAGGCCTTTAGCAGTGGCGGTAAATGAAGTAAATTTGTCTGGATAAGAATTCCTTGTTTGGGGGCAGGGACATGCAGGTATATACAGACTAAAGAATACAAGGCAGACTCACGATGCACAGAGATCCTTTCATTTTGGATGGCTGGGACAGGATTGAGAAGGGAAATGGACTCGGGAAGTCTGATTTCTCCTGTGGGTGATATTAACCTTAAGAACACCCAGTGTCAATAAAATAAAGTGCTCTTTGGGGTCTCACGCAAGAGACAAATCAGAAGGTATTTTAGCACTTTTGCACGTGTGAAGAGGGACTCGCTTAAGGCAGAAAGGCCAGCAGGAGACGGTCCTGACTGAAATGGGAACTAGATCTAGTAAACCTAATTCAGGTCATGACTAATAAATATGGGCCAGAATGTGTGAATGAACGGTACCAGAAATTTGGGTTTCCTGAAGGGGGAAGTTTGAGTTTGACACAAATACAAGAGGTAAAAGAAGATACTGAGAAAGAATGAGAAGAGTTGAGTAAGTAAGAAAAAGTAAAGTCTAAATGTATTTTGGAACTTCAACAAACATCAGAAATGTTTAAAAGTAGAGATAGAAAGTCTAAAATGAAAATGATGGGGAGGACTAGATTTAAGTGGGGTTATTGGGAACAGAACTGATAATGCTTCAGTTCAGGAAGAGAAAACAAAACAGACGGTGGTACTTCACCTCTCTCCCCTTAAGTCTGTTTCAGGACATAAATGCGTTGAAGGTGGATGTGGATTTGAACTCATGTCCTCCTCAGCGTCGCCTCCCAACAGCAGCTGCCTGCTGAAGCACCACCAGCAGCACCGAGCAGAAGGTCTTTTAACCACAACTCTGGCCTTGAGCGTCCAGCTGACCTGCTCTAACCCTGCTCCACCCCTGCTCCACCCCTGCTCTAACCCTGCTGCACCCCTGCTCTACCCTTGTTGCACCCCTGCTCTAAACCTGCTCCACCCCTGCTCTAACCCTCTTGCAACCCTGCTCTACCCTTGTTGCAACCCTGCTCCACCCCTGTTGCACCCCTGCTCCACCCCTGCTCTAACCCTGCTCCACCACTGCTGCACCACTGCTCAGCCCCTGCTCTAACCCTGCTGCACCCCTGCTCCACCCCTGCTCTAACCCTGCTCTAACCCTGCTCCACCGCTGCTCCACCCCTGCTCTAACCCTGCTGCACCCCTGCTGCACCCCTGCTCCACCCCTGCTGCACCCCTGCTCTAACCCTGCTCCACCCCTGCTCCACTCCTGCTCTAACCCTGCTCCACCCCTGCTCCACCCCTGTTCCACCCCTGCACTAACCCTGCTGCACCCCTGCTCTAACCCTGCTCCACCCCTGCTCCACCCCTGCTCTAACCCTGCTCCACCCCTGCTCCACCCCTGCTCTAACCCTGCTCCACCACTGCTCCACCCCTGCTCTAACCCTGCTCCACCCCTGCTCCACCGCTGCTCCACCCCTGTTTACACACCTTTCCACCTTTTCTTCATGACTCTGATAGCCTGTAATGTGCAGCCATGTTATTCTGATTTGCTCGTGTTTTGTGTTTTCAGCATGAAGTCATTTCATCCTGCAGCATGTTTTGCATGAACATGTTTTGCATAAACAGATCAACTTTTTCCTTTGGTCAGAAACAAAGAGCAGGAGTGGAAAGTTGTGGAGTTTTCATTTTGAACTCGGAGTCTCCTTCCACAGTCCACAGAGCAGCATCGTGATGGACAGGATCCTGTGGGGTGTCTCGTGTCTCTTGGGTAAGTCATTCTTTTGTGAAGGTCTAACAGTGGTTGTGGTGGCAGGCGACGGCCGCAACGAGACGTCCGAGAGGGAGTGGAGAAGCTGTGAATAACTTTTTGCTGATCGTAAATAACTAACAAACATCTTCAGAGCTGAATTTTGAATTAGATCCGATTAATAAGGATATCCGTTTTAGCTATTTAATGAAAATATATTTCTTGTTTTCAATAAAATATAGTAATATATTGTCTATAACTCAAATACAAAATCTGGAAGTAAAAGATACTCAGGACAGGAGTTTTGGAGCGTGCAACTTGTTTTTAAAAGGATGAGTTTCTGTTCCATTGTTCATCACATCTTATTAATGTAATATGTTCGTCTGTTGGATCTTTGTCCTTCTGCATCTCTGCTGCATCTTTGCAGCATGATTCTCTGTGATGGCTTTTATTTCCTGAAGACAAACATCTTTCTGATTTTTTTTCAGTGTGTTTTGAGAACCGACAGACTCAAGTCTCACTTCGTGGATCAGTGGGCTGCTGACACGTGTGCTCCATCTTCAGACGGTTAAGTCTGCGTCGGGAGCAGTCCTGAATTTAGTGACGTCCTCGTGACACCCGAGGCTCTGACACATGTGCTGTAGTCCATGTGGCAGTCACATGCCACGTTATCACTGACAAGGAGCAGCTGTCCACTAAAGTTACATGGATGAGCAGGGTGGGTCCTGGTTCTGCTGTAAAACACTCACCTGGTTGAATTTTCTCTGTTTCTATTCAGTCTGGTATTTATCCAATCCCATATTTGAAATCTGTCCACAACTTTTTCTTTTCTGTTCATTTATCTGTCCTTTAACATATTAACACATTAACAAATAGTTAACGTGTTAAAATTAAGTAAAAATGATTAATGATGTTTTGACAGTATGTTTTATTGTTGGCCATATATGATCAATATGCAAAATAAATAACCAAATCAATTATTTGACCTCTCTTCTGTGCAGGCAGTCCTCGGCCACCTACACCTAGACCTGTTATAGTTCCTTGTTCTTTTGATCTATCAAAAATGTTTCTTTTTTCAGCGCAATGTTTTTGTAAGGAAGAGGAAGATGAAGAGGGTTAGTAGTTCTGCTGATCAGCTTTGATTAATGGTTGCTGTCCAGTGCTGAAATGCTGGACACGCCCACACTCATATTTGACAGAAGGACCATAATTTTTTTCCAGGTGGGATCAGAACTGTATCTCCCACTGTCTTATCTCACGTTATTTGAGCTCACGTTATTTGAAATCAATGATAGTTTATTTATATCAAAGCACTTTTTTAATTTGTTCAATTCTAATGTGATTTCCTCCATAAGCTGCTTTAAATTCTCTTCTTCACAGAAAATATTTGTATCATCAGGAAACAGAAGAAAGTGCAGTACTTTTGACACTTTGCATATCTCATTTATATTTCAACTAGAGAGTTTAGGTCCCAATACTGACCCCTGGAGGACATTACAAACAATGTCCTTCATCAATTATGTTTCCGTGTTACCACAGGTTTCAGATTTGCTCTTACAGCATTGGTGGTATAGTGGTCAGCATGGCTGCTTCCCAAGCAGTTGATCTGGGTTTGATTCCCAGCAATTGCAGGAAATTGTTGGTCCTTATTAGATGAATTTCTTTACTGGATAAAGGAACCTCAGCAGTCTTTATTTTCATGTGTTTTGATTTCATTGATTTATTTATTCAGACTTATATTGTTGCTATTGTTTATTTATTAATATTCTCAGCACTTCTGATGATGTGATGTTTTCTTTTAAAAAATTTTTTTAAGAAAAATATATTTTACTTCACAGCTGCATTGTGTGGCTCGTTGGTCTAGAAGTATGAGTCTTGCTTTGGGTTTGAGAGGTCCCGGTTTCAATTCCTGGTAGAGCCCCAGGACTTTTCGCGCTTTGACCAGGACGACTGATTGTAGTGAAACACAAAATAAACATCAGCATAATGAATAAATGCAGTAAAGCCACATAGACTTGATAATCCTTCATTCCAAGACATCATGTGAAATGGAAGTTCAATCTGGAGGGATGTTGCAGTGTAGAGGGAGAATCTCCAATAACCATGTCCTGCTGTCAAATATGAGTATGGGCGTGTCAAGCATACAAAATTAAATTTAGTTTCTATTATTAAAGTAAAATTCAAGATTGTTAAGATTTTGTGATGTGAAGTGCATATAGAAGATTAAGTAAAGATTTACTATTGTACAAAGACGTCAGGGATATTATATAAAACATATGATATTGTATTTTATATATATTATATATATAACTTTATGACATAATTATTACAATCAAATATCTAAATATTTACAATAAAAAATCCTTATAATTATTAGATCATGTTTTTTTCCTTTAATAGCTGTTAAGTCTTTTTAAGTGACTTATTAAAATTCACTCTTGTTAAATGAGAATCATGTTTACGTTCAAAGAAAAGTAAACAGCCAATCAGAAGCAGTGAACTTTTGCTCTGATGGGGTCTGACCAACCTTATACTCCAATACTGACTTGAAAATAGTTGTTCTTGGGTTTTACCTCACTACACTGATATGTTTTTCTTGGTCAGAACTTGTTACATCACACATGAGGATGTGCAACAAAGCACATGTCACATTTACCTGCATGAAGCTGCAAGATTTTAACAACCGAGCCAACAAAAACCCACGTGAAGAAAACAGTCAGACTGCCCAAAGTCACCGTCAGGAGGTTTGTATTTCCATCGTCTGCAAGAACCGACATTGTGAACAATCCAAAGAACATTTACTGTTAATCGTAAAAACTGTTATATTCAAATAGTCTTTTAACAGAAGTGACCTTATTTGCGGTTTTAAATCTGATTCACCATTGGATTCATCTTAACATGTAAACACATAAATCTAAACTTCCTTGAATACTTCCTGTTCTTCTTTAGGTTGTTTTCATGTGTTTAGGTTCAGGTTGAAGGGGAACAATCTCAGCAAAGAGGTCCACTCCTTCCTCTAACAGCCTCCGACTCCACCTCCACCAGGAGGATCTCCATCCCTGACCTGCCTTGGGACCTTCTCCTGGTTGCTCCTGCTACAAACAGATCCTGATGATTGAGGTGTCAAGCAGACGTACCAGATGCCCCAAACACACTACTCGGTATCACTCTTTAAATCGGAGTCCCGCCTGAATAACTACATTTTTCTCACTCCAACACTGTGAACAAAACCTGTTTCAGCTGCTTGTATTTGCAGTTTTCTTTCTTTCTGTCCCCACCAGCTACCCGTGACCAAAGGTGGGGGTAGGAACGTAGACCAACCCCCCTCAAAACACTACCTGATCATGTTGGAGGGATTTGAGTACCAGAGTAGCTGAAGGCCCATGTTGACTTCAGTTTCTGTCATTCCCAACGTCAGCACTGGTGTGACTTTGGAAGATGGATCTGGTCAAGTTAGTTTCTGCCGGATCGGTCCAGACGTCCTCTGACATTGTTTAAGTAACACCAATCTACTCATTCCAACTCTTAACGATGCTGTTAATAACAGCATCAAGAAATCTTCACACTGATGACCGACATTCATGACCGCCAAAGACTGCTTTACATAGAACCTACAGCAGGATGCAAAAGAAACATTAAAGGTAGATTTAGAAATAAAAGACAATAAGGAAAAAAACACATGGTTGTTGGGTGGTTGTTCTCACAACTTTACAGATTATTTCTTCAGTTGAACCACTTATAGGCTGTGCATTATAAGGGGTTAAGGAGTCCTGAACAACCCACATAGTCATTTACTTACCATCCATCTAATTAATGCAATTAAATGTAAATAAAAAGAAATAAAGAAAATAATTATTCACGCTATTGAATATTAGATTGTGAAATTCAAACAGGCACTATATTATGGAGAAAATGTGTTTAGTTTAATCATGAACGTTTCATCTGAGGAGAACCATCTTAATCTTGAGTTAAACAAAAATATACATGATTAAAAAAACTGCATTTTCTCTTCTTTAGGTTCAATAAATTCGTTTCTGGAAAACTTTTTAATTTCCAAAACTGTAACTGAGACACTCGGATGCAGAAAATAAATCTGTAACCAACTTCATCATTGATTCATTTCCAATGAAATGTGCTCAGCTTCTCTCAAATGGATTCTAACTGGTTCCGTCCTGACAATGAGACCACTGGGTGATCCAGCGGGTTTTCCAGTCATCCGTTGATCCACCAGGACCGGTAGGGAACCTTTCGAACCTCCAGCTTCCTGAAAAACACAAGCACACACAAGCTTCACAAGGTAAACAGTGAACATTTGATGTAATTACACTTATTCCCGATTAATGAAATTACCAGTATTATAACAGTTTAACTATTTATATTCATTCTTAATTTTAGGCTGAAAAGAGGAAGTGTAAAGTTTTGTTTAATGAAGAGGATCTCCATCAAACAGCTGGATCTCTCTTTCTGGTAAATAGGAGGTGTTAAACGGTTGCGCCAGCACATCAGAAACACTTTATGGTTTTCTGGGAGAACTGGAATGAGCAGCAGGTGCTTCTACGATTGAAAATGCTGATCATCCACACTCACCTTCACTCAGTCCACCTTCAAGAACTGCAGCAGTTGAAACAAAGACTTCAAACTCATACAGGAGACAGATTTACTATAATATTTATTATTATCATTTTTGTCCAGCTGTTGAACAAATATTGAAAAAAAAGATTTTATTTTCAGTAGTTAAGATTCACTAGTTCAGATAATTAAAATGTATACTTCTGTCAGCTTTAAGGTATTTCCGGGACAAATGTGGGAGTTTCTTTCTTTAATGGAAGAATCCAAAGAAAGTTGTCCACATGTTTATCTCTGTGGTCCCCCCTCTTTCTGATGTTGCTGTTTTATTCTGAAGAGAAGAGAAGCCTCCTGGGATACACTTGAAAAGTTTTGAAGAAGATCACATCAGACTGTTAAACATCTCAGCTGTTTGTTGTGAACAAAACAGCAGGTTCCACTGAGATTTGAACTCAGATTGCTGGATTCAGAGTCCAGAGTGACAGGTGGACATACCTACAGAACAACCAGTCAATGTTGTTGTGTGGAGTCTTTACAGAGTTTCACATCTGAAATCAATATGACACACACACACACACACACACACACACACACACACACACACACACACACACACACACACACACACACACACACACACACACACACACACACACACACACACACACACACACACACACACACCCAACCTTTCAGTTACCAGTCAAGCGTGCTCACCCATTGCACCACAGAGACATAAGAAGATCTTTCTCTGGGTGTTTGTGGTCTTCACCTGAAACCACCTCTTCATCAGGTTCTTCTGCTACATCTGTGTCCGATCCCTGTGAAGGAATAGTTGAACATGTGCAGAGCGTTCACACCAGTTCAGTCCAGTTCAGTCCAGTTCAGCGTTTACATGCTGGGATCATCCTGACATCAACCACATTATCTGGATGTTTTCATTCAGCTGGGACAAGTTTGGTTTAGTTTCATTTCAAGTGGTGTTCTTGTAGGTCTTCTCAGTAAAACCTGAAAAAAATCACAGATATTCAACAAATGACAATGTGCAGAGACTCTGAATAAATAATCATTTGAATGATCATCTGCTGATCATCTGATCATCTCTGTTGACTATTTCCTCAACAGTTGTAGCAGCAATAACAATAGTTTAAGATATAATATTAGATGTCCTTTATTGATCCCAGAATTGTGAAATTATTGGCCAGAAGCAGCATAACATATGTTCAGGTAGTCAAACTGTTAGTTTTGCATTAAAGTCCACTGTAGATCCTTGGAGGATGCTGGGGACTATAACTGCCCCCCCCGCCCCAAATCAGAAGCATTATACTACAACCTTGGGATGCCCATGAAGATAAGTGAAGTTACTAAATGAAAGAAGTTCAGTTACGCGGGAGCGTAAGGAGGATTTGTAGTGTCGCCTTCTTCACAAACACTGGTCTCATAAGGTTGTTGTGGTCACATGACTGTCTGCTCCTTCTGTCAAGTAAACGATGTTGCTACTTCCATCAAACCTGAGTGGACTCATCCGGACCTCATAATAAACTCACAGAGTGAGTGCAGGTTGATATTTAATTCTTCTTATCTAAGAGTCCTAACCCAGAGTCTTATTAATCTTAATCCTACACTCAGTCCCAGACCAATCTCAAACTGATCTGACGGTGTAGCTCATAATCCCAGATCTCCCTCTCTATTTTATTCACGCATACATTTATCCGCACCAGTATAGCATTATTTCACGCTACCAGGGCAGCTCCCACTATCATCTTATAAAAACAAGGAACCACACAGCAACACAAACATGACAAACTCACCAAATCCTGAGGTATTGTGGATGTAGAGCAGAGACAGACAGTTTAAACCTCGGTGTTCACCTGGACAACAGACCGGACTGGACATGCAACACTGATGCTGTTTATAAGAGGACAGACCAGACCAGAGTCCCAACAACATCCCATCAACTAGATAAACACATTATTAACATTTAATATAAAACTAGAGAAAACAACTTGTTAACATTGATTGAGTACAGAAAGATCATGAATTTCAGGTCCGGTTCATTCATGGAGATTAATGTTAAAACACAGACGTGGGGGAAACGAGGAAAGCGACACTGATGTGACAGCGGGCTGAAAGGTGATCAAATGTGTAGCTGAACACACTCACTCACAGCTTTTAGTTTGTTGGCCTGGATCAATTTTCTATCTAAGCATCTTCACCGACTCTGTGACGCAATGGTAGCGCGTCTGACTCCAGATCAGAAGGTTACGTGTTCAACTCACGTCAGGGTCATAATGAATTTTCATTTTAGGTTCCTGTAACCTCAGAAGGTCACAAAAGATTAAAGCATCGCTCTTAAAACTTCCACCAATCACAAGACCCATGAACCTATAATGGATCTGTAGAGGCAGGACGTGTCTCTCACTCGTCCTTCAGGAGTGTTTGTGTTGCCGTTTGGTGCAGAGACACATTGTGTCGGCCTCACACTGCCTCACACGTGTCCTGCAGGAGTGCAGTACCAGGAGTCAACACCAGAGGGTCCAGACTTCTCACAGCAGCATTATAGGTTCTAGTTGACATCTGAGACCAGATGTTTTGTACAATGGTTCCTGGATGACTCACAGCTGTAAACTATGTCCTTCAAGATTAAAATGATTCTTCTGGGCACCATCAGCAGCTGCTGAAGAAGCTTCTCAATGCTGCAGCTGGACCAGAGTAAAGACTGGTTCAGGAAGGATGATGTGACATGATTGATTCACACAGAAGCATCGTTGATCAAGTTCTTCTAAGATGAAACTGTGCTGTGGATTATCTGTTCTGTTCACCTGTAAACTGGTCAGTCCTGATCCAGAGTTCCAGCTTGGTCCACTCGGACCAGGGACCTTTTACATGTGAGACAAACATAAGAACCACAACACTACAGAACTGTGCAGAAGGTTCTTGATCAGGATTCAATTCATTCACTCACTTATTTTCTATAGTTCAGTTATTTCTACACTTTTGTTTTCCCTCAGTTTTTTTAAAAGTATCTCTGATGGGACATTTGTTAATGTTACCACTGCATCCTCCACAACACATGTGTGATGAAAAAGGAGAGATGAGGAGGAGGAGGAGGAGGAGGAGGAGGAGGAGGAGGAGGAGGAGGAGGAGGAGGAGGATGAGGATGAGGATGAGGAGGCGGATGAGGATGAGGATGAGGATGAGGAGGCGGATGAGGATGAGGATGAGGATGAGGATGAGGATGAGGAGGCGGATGAGGATGAGGATGAAGCGGATGAGGATGAGGAGGAGGAGGAGGAGGATGAGGAGGAAGAGGCAGAGGAAGAGGAGGAGGATGAGGATGAGGAGGAGGAGGAAGAGGTGGAGGAAGAGGAGGAGGAGGAGGAGGAGGAGGAGGAAGAGGAGGAGGAGGAGGAGGAGGAGGCTGATGAGGATGAGGAGGAGGAGGAGGAGGAAGAGGAGGACAGATGCCAGAGAAGAGGACCATTAATATTTTAAGCACAATCCAGCAGCTCCATCAAAGTGGTAATAAAATGTTCCTGATCTTGGAGCTGGAAAACCATCTGGAAGTTCTCCATCTTTTATGTTTCATTGTTTGTGTGTTTTCTCCAAACCGCTGGACTCGGGTTTCTCAGCCAAGGTTATGCTTATATTTATTATACGACTGCACTAAAATGTTCTGCTCTAGCAAACTAAAATAGGAAGATCACTTCTGCTCACTATGCATTGCCATGGTGAATCCTGGTATCTGAGCCCCACTGATGACGGCTAAGGGGACAAGGTGGAGAACTTCAAAAGTGACAGGTGAAGCTGTGTTCTTACCCTGGATGGTGGAGGTTTGGTCAGAAGTTCAGTCTGAAGGCCGAGATGGTGGAGGCAGAAACTTCATTCAAGTTGAAGTGTTGCACTGAGGTGACTCCTGCCAGACGTCTTCACATGAACTCGGTACATGTTGACTGGAGGACCTGGAGGTTGCAGGCAGAGTCGACGGTGGGTGGAGGGTGTAAAGTAAAGCAGATTCAGGTTGTCAGATAAATGTGACATGAGGAGGAAATGTGATGATGTCCAGTGAACCAAAAGAAGCCAGCAGCTCAATCAAACATCAAACAGACTTCCGGTTCCGGGATGGCGGCGCGTGCCTAACGCTGCGGCTTCTCTCTCTCCCGACGGTGCGACGTTTCGTGTTTTTCGTTCGTGTTTTTGTCACCAAAGTTGTGTTTTTACAAGTCATATGCATACCAAACCAAAGTACAGCCGGGGGTTTCTGCTCGACGTTGGAAGCAGCCACACTGTCGAGCTGAACTCTGAACTCGCCGGCCAACTTCGGGAACGCGGTCTGCTCCGGGAACCAACACTTCCGCCGTCCCCCACGCCTCGACCTACGCCGCAATGGAAGCGTCACCAGCGGCGTTACAGGAAGCAGAAGAGGGGCAAGCGAGCCGGTATCCGGACGAGACTGGCGGAGAACCCGAACAAACCGACGGTTCCCTCCATCGTGTTGGCTAACGTTCGCTCGCTGGACAACAAACTGGACCACATCCAATTACTCTGCTCCGCCGAGAGGACCGTGAGAGAGAGCTGTGTTTTTGTGTTCACGGAAACATGGCTCAACGACAGCATACCGGACCACGCCATCCAGCTCGACCAGCTGACCTGCTACCGGGCGGACCGAGCACACACCGAGGCAGGTAAGGGCCGCGGCGGCGGCCTTTGTGTTTTCCTCCGTGATGCTTGGTGTAGAGATGCTGTGGTGGTCTGCAAACACTGCTTACCCCTGGCGGAGTTTATGATTATTAAATGTCGTCCTTTCTATCTACCGCGCGAATACTCGGTCATACTACTCACTGCTGTTTACATCCCCCCCAGCCCCTCCACCAACACCAGGAGGGAGGCGCTGACCGAGCTGTACCAGCGGATCAGCGAGCAGCAGACAGCCCACCGTGAGGCCTTCCTCATCCTGGCGGGGGACTTCAACCACGCAGACCCAAGGACTATCTTTTCAAATCTTCACCACCACATCAAGTTCCCCACGCGAGGAGACAACATTCTGGACCAAGTCTACACCAACAACAAGACAGCCTAATGCCAGCATACAGGCCACTGGTTAAAGTTGTCAAACCAGTCTGGGAGCAGGTCCGGGTGTGGCCAGAGGGGTCCACAGAGGCACTCCGAGACTGCTTCAACACCACAGACTGGAGCATGTTCAGAGATGCTGCCACCATCAACAACACCACAGACCTCCAGGAGTACACAGAGTCTGTTACCGCCTACATCGCCAAGTGCATCGATGATGTAACAGACTCCAGAACCATCAAAGTCAGAGCCAACCAGAAGCCGTGGATGACAAAGGAAGTCCACAGACTCCTGAGGGCTCGGAACGCTGCCTTCAGAGCTGGAGACAAAGTGGGTCTAAAGACAGCTACGACCAACCTGTCCCATGGCATCAGGGAGGCTAAGAGGCTTTTAAAGTCGCAGTAATCAAACCATTACTTAAAAAACCCTCTCTTGACCCAGACATTTTAGCTAACTATAGACCAATTTCCAACCTTCCATTTATCTCTAAAATTCTGGAAAGGGTAGTTGCAAGCCAGCTGTGTGAGCATTTGTATAGAAATGATCTATTTGAAATTTTTCAGTCAGGGTTCAGAATGCATCATAGCACAGAAACAGCACTGGTTCGAGTCTCGAATGACCTTCTTATGGCCTCAGATAATGGGTTAGTGTCCATACTGGTTCTGCTGGACCTCAGCGCTGCTTTTGATACTATAGATCACAGCATTTTACTGCAGAGGCTAGAGTATGTTGTTGGGATTAAAGGGACAGCTCTAGATTGGTTTAAATCATATCTGTCTGATAGATTCCAGTTTGTTCATGTTCATGAGGTTTCTTCCGTACAGACAAGGGTCTGCTATGGTGTCCCGCAGGGTTCAGTGCTAGGGCCAATCCTGTTCAGTTTATACATGCAGCCCTTAGGAAGTTTTATCCGGAACCACGGCATTAATTTTCATTGTTATGCTGATGATACGCAGCTGTATCTGTCTATGAAGCCAGATGAAACAGAACCATTAGACAAACTTCAGATGTGTCTTAAGGACATCAAGGACTGGATGTCCAGAAATTTTTTGCTACTAAATTCTGATAAAACAGAAGTTGTTGTTTGTGGTCCCAAACAGCTTAGGAAGGGATTAGATGGTCTTGCGATGGCCTCCAGTAAAACTGTGCGAAACCTTGGCGTTATATTCGATCAGGATTTGTCATTTAAACAGCATATTAATCAGGTTTGTAAAACTGCGTTTTTCCACCTCCGTAATATCGCAAAGATCAGGAGCATCCTCTCGCAGAGTGATGCCGAAAAACTAATTCATGCGTTCGTATCTTCTAGATTAGATTACTGTAACGTGTTGTTGGCTGGATGTCCAAGTAATTCTCTGAAGATCCTCCAGCTGATCCAAAATGCAGCAGCGCGAGTGCTGACAGGAATCAACAAGAGAGACCACGTCTCTCCAGTTTTAGCTTCCCTCCATTGGCTCCCCTTAAAATTTAGAATCCAATTCAAAATTTTATTACTGGCATATAAAGTCCAAAATGGCCTAGCGCCGCGATATCTGCAAGACCTTATAGAACCGTACGTTCCTAATAGAGCTCTCCGTTCTCAGGGTGCAGGTTTACTCGTAGTTCCTAGAGTATCGAAATGTAGATTTGGAGGACGGGCTTTCTGTTATCAGGCACCATCAGTCTGGAACCAACTTCCAGTTTGGGTTAAGGAGGCTGATACCACCTCCACCTTTAAAACTAAACTTAAAACATTTCTGTTTAATAAAGCATATAGTTAGTGTACATTTAGTACCTTAATGTGTCAGGGCCAGTAGTCAAAGCTGCAGCTACAGGACCAGATTAGAGCAGCTCATCTTAAACATAGCTTCGGTGTAGATATGCTGTTATAGGCCTATGCTGCAGGGGGGCACCAACATGATCCACTGAGTGGTGCCTTTCACCTTCTCTGTTTCTCTTTGCCTTCTCTGTCTCTTCTTCACCTCAACCCTCATTTATTAACAATATCCCATAAACTTAATTGTGGTCCATTGTTCTGGTAGTTTTTTGTGCTTGTCTGGCCCTTCTTTTCCTCTTCTTTGCATGTCCTGCGGACCAGAGCCTCAGGAGCTGCTTGCTGACCTGCAGTTCCACCTCTGACCATCCCAGTGTCTGCCTTCACCTGTCTGTGTGGATGTCTGTTGGATGCTTGCTGACACCCCGACCTGCAGTCCTCATCCCCTTATATCACCGTCTATCCATATATCACCCATATTCACAGAAGTCTAATTGGACTACCAAGGACAGTTACTAATGTATCCTATCTTGTACCTTTGACGGTGTCTCTATGTCTCTATTCTTTCTTATTTCTTGCTCTACCCGGCTGGCCTTCGGCAGGAGGGTCCCCCCTCATGAGCCAGGTCCTGCTCAAGGTTTCTTCCCTCTTAAAGGGGAGTTTTTCCTTGCCACTGTTTGGCTTAAGGTTTTTCTTCCACTAGGGGAGTTTTTACCTGCCGCTGTTTATGTAATAATTGCTCGGGGGTCATGTTCTGGGTCTCTGGAAAGCGCCTAGAGACAACTTGTGTTGTAATAGACGCTATATAAATAAAATTGAATTGAATTGAATTGAATTAAGAGACGGTACTCCAGGAGGATAGCCCGCCGTTTCAGCAACAGCAGGGACACACGGAGCCTGTGGCGAGGGATTCAGACCATTACGGACTACAAGCCCCCACCGCAGACCTGTGAGACCAGCACATCCCTGCTGAATGAGCTGAACACCTTCTTCGCCTGCTTCGAGGCACACAACACCATCGCCGCACAGAAAGTACCACCCCCTCCCGGCGACCAGGTGCTGACGCTGTCACCGGACATTGTGAGGAGATCCCTCAGCAGGATCAACGCCCGCAAAGCTCCGGGTCCTGACAACATACCTGGTCGTGTACTGAGAGACTGTGCAGGAGAACTCACGGATGTCTTCACAGACATCTTTAACATGTCACTGAGTCAGGTGGTGGTTCCCACGTGCTTCAAAGCCACCAACATCCGTCCGGTCCCAAAACGGTCATCTCCCTCCTGCTCCAACGACTACCGTCCAGTTGCACTGACTCCAATCATCATGAAGTGCTTTGAACGGCTAGTCATGCATCACATCAAGGCTGCTCTCCCCCCCTCTTTGGACCCCTACCAGTTCGCATATCGCTCCAACCGGTCCACTGACGACGCCATCTCCACTGCCCTCCACACAGCCCTCACGCATATGGACACCAGAAACGCTTATGTAAGAATGCTTTTCATCGACTTCAGTTCAGCATTCAACACCATCATCCCCCAGCAGCTCGTTCACAAACTGGACCAGCTGGGGATCAACACCTCGCTGTGCAACTGGCTGTTGGACTTCCTGACTGGGAGACCACAGGCAGTACGGGTCGGCGGCAACACATCCAGCACCATCACACTGAGCACAGGGGCCCCCCAGGGATGTGTGCTGAGCCCCCTCCTCTTCACCCTGCTGACCCACGACTGCACACCGATTCACAGCTCCAACCTCTTCGTAAAGTTTGCGGACGACACGACTGTGGTGGGTCTCATCAACAACAACGATGAGTCAAACTACAGAAGCGAAGTGAGCCGCCTGGCTGAGTGGTGCAGCGACAACAATCTCTCCCTGAACGTGGAGAAGACCAAGGAGATTGTTGTTGACTTCAGGAGACAACACACCCAGCATGCTCCTCTGACCATCAACGGTGCCACTGTGGAGAGGGTGAGCAGCACCAAGTTCCTGGGTGTCCACATCTCAGAGGACCTCTCCTGGACTGTTAACACTGCATCACTCGCCAAGAAGGCACAGCAGCGCCTCTACTTCCTCCGCAAACTGCGAAGAGCCAGAGCCCCGGCCTCCATCAGGTACACCTTCTACAGAGGCACCATCGAGAGCATCCTGACCAGCTGCATCACCGTGTGGTACGGAGCTGCACCGCAACCTGCCGCAAGTCTCTCCAACGCGTCGTGAGAGCAGCTGAGAAGATCGTTGGTGTCTCTCTCCCCTCACTTCAGGACATTTACAGCAGCCGTCTGACTCGCAGAGCCCTCAGCATTGTGAGAGACCCCACCCACCCGTCACACAGCCTCTTCAGTCTGCTGCCATCAGGGAGGAGGTTGCGGACCCTCCGGGCCAGAACCAGCCGACTGAAGGTTCGGCTTCGTCCACCAGGCTGTCAGGACACTTAACACTCTCCCTGCTCTTCCACCGTTTCCCGCCTTGCCCCCCCCTCACTCACTCTGATCTCAGTATCTGCATCAGGCACTTTTGGCAGAACTGGACCGCCTACTTTGCACCAGGTCACTTTAATCAAACCGAAAAACTGTTGTTGTTATGTCACTTGTTTCTTGTCTCTTTTTAACTTGCACTTTGTGTTTAAAATGTATTTATTGTGTAGCACCGAGGGTTTGAGGGTAACGTAATTTCGATTCTCTGTATGTATCTCACATGTGGGAGAATTGACAATAAACTTGACTCTGACATTTCATGAAAGAAATGTTTCTCCTTTATGTCCAATACTGACTTGCTGATGTCATTATAGTTTCATGATCCTGTGGAAAAATCATTTCTCTATTTCTGGTGTCCTAATGTATCAACAGCGCCGTCTGCTGCTTAAATTCAAATATAAATGTGTTGTTATAGTTTACAGATACAGGTACATTCTGCAGAATTATCCAGGTGTAAAAACCAACATGATCCTCTCAGTATCCGTGCTCACACGTTCACAAACATCTCCAACAACTGAGGAGGGCTGCTGCTTTTTGAAAAGCTTAATTACCCGATATTCCCAGGCCATCGCCCATCCAAGTACTAACCAGGTAAAGCCAACCAGGCACCTAGAAAGGTGGTTTGTTATGATGTTGTTGATGACAAAAGTTTAAAGCCAAAGTTTTCTGTTCAGATGCAGACAACAATGACACCTAGATGCAGACGTAGACGGGCAAATGCAGTGAAATGCAGTGAAAAAGAAAACGTAGAGGGTTTTAGAGGGTAATGTCGAGGCAGGTCCAGCTGCCTCACACCCAAACCCTGATCTCAGTGGCTCACAAACCTTTTATGTCAAAAGTTGACCCCACTGACATCAAACGGTTGACTGACATGTACACCGTCACACAGCTACGTCACACAGACAACGTTGCTGTGGAAGCACAAATATAAACCACGTTACTGAACCTGTTACTCATTGTAAATGATAAAGAGTAAAGAAGCTGCGTCATCAACGTTCATTCAGTAAAACTTTACATGACATTTAGCATCACTCAACATCTTAAAAGGTTTGTAACCCACTGAAATAAAGGTTTTGGTGTGTTGCAACTGGATGTGGTTTGGTAAGTAAATGCGGAGTTTAGAGCTTCTGAACCCTCAAGAACCTCCATTCAAAACTCAGCAGTTAGTTTCCTGCAGGTGTGTCATGTTTCCCTTCATTTCTGACATGACAGAGCATTAAAATGTTAAGATTTATCAGTTGTTTGTTGGACGATAAAACTTGGTTTGACACGTAGAAACACAAATATGTGTATCAATGTGATCCTCATCTATCCCTGTCACAATATTTAAATCACACCCCAACCAAGAGAGACGGGTTTCTTCCTGTTAATCCGGACTTGTTCCTCTGCACTGCATTGGAGTTATTTATTACAAATGGACTGAACTGCAATGATTTGGCTTTTAAATGGTTAAAAACCAAGTGGATGTAGTTGGACCATATTTGGCTTTTAATTGGACTCAAATTGGCTGTTTCATTATTAAGGGAGTAAGACAGAGGTTGTTGGTTTAGGTGCCATCTGGGAGCCTTTAAAGAGGAGTTATTTTTGGTAAAACGTCGTCTTGGGAGACTGAAACAAAATAATGTTTCAAAAATACGTATTTCAATAAATGTTGGTCTTATCAGATTCTTTTTTCATGCCACTATAACTCCAGGTCCACATCAAAGAACTAAAAACTAACCTATTTCATCTCATTTATAGATCTTGTAAACACAAAACCTGAAGTCACATCTCTTTCCACACAAATGTTGTGATTTCTAAAAACAATCTTGGCGGTGAAGTTGCTCACTTGTACGTAAATTCTGATCCTGACGCCCAAACATTTAGGAGACGGTGGAAACCGGCGGTGCAGATGGTGAGGTGGTGAATGGAAGCCACGTTCCTGTGAAACGTTAGATTTCATTTGATATCAGACTTGTAGATGTGTGTGATGATAAACAACCAAGCCTGCAGGATCATAGATGTTCCTGCAGTGAGCCGTTACTATTCCATCAACACTCATGCAGCATGTTGATATATGACACTTCCATCCTGTAATTATATACTAGAGTGCTGGAGACCAGGGATTTATTTTATCTTAAATGATTTAAAAGCTTGTTACTATTTTCTTTCTGTCCAGGATGATATTTACACAAACATGATGTTTGTCCCTCTACAGCTAAAGTGTTCACTAGCAGACAGGGATCCTGGTGATGAGTTATTGGTACAAGACATCATTGGTTTTCCTCTTTGTTCTCCCCCAGAAGTTCTTTCACAAGCTCCAATTGGTCCATGACTCTGCTCCCTGGATCATAACAACAAACCCATTATTCCAGCACATCCGCCCCCATCCTGCAGCAGCTCCAATTGGTCCCCGTCTGCCAGAGAACGGACTACAAACTCCTCCAGTTCACCTTCAAGGGCATCCATAACCTGCCCACCTCCTCCAGATGGACTTGTTTTCTATTAAAGACCACTTAAGCACCAGGAAAAATAAGCTTGGGACAAACAGACTTTATACATATGTGAACATGGCTGCAAACTTCATTTTAAAATGACTTCTAACTGATGACTTGACAGATAAAAAAATCTCACACATATATGAAACAGATGTGCAGTCGCCACTAAGACTTGATGCTGTGGATTTCTCAACTTGGTCCTGTCAACATCACAGTCTCATGATACTAGTGGGGTTTGTGAGAGACTAGACGTCTGTTGAAGTTGTGTTTTGGACGGTCCACCGTAAAGCAGATCAGTCATGATGAAGCACTCTTCTGTTATGCAGCAGGAGGGTATTTAAAAGGCCGTTTATGGAAATTAGCAGAAGAAAAAGAAGTTGACAGACTTGCAACAACCAGGAATTGAACCTGGATCAGCTACTTAGCAGGCAGCTACACTCACCACTACACCACTACCACAGTAAAGGACTGCTGACGTAGCTGTTTCTTAAGGAAATAAGCTGAATGTTGGTGATGTTTCCTCTATTGACGTATGTTTGGTGAAAAATGCAAACTATCACACACCTGCAGTAAACTAACTGCAGAGTTTTGGATGTTGGTTCTTAATGGTTCAAAAGCTCTGATCTCCATCATTTACTTGCCAAACCACATCCAGGTTCAACACACCTCAACCCTGAGTTCAGTGTTTTACAAACCTTTTAAGAAGCTGTGATCTCTAAATGGACCAGTTCAGTTCTTGTCTGGAATGATGAATGATGGGTTTTACCAGGACTTTGCTGCACCACTCAGCAGCAGCTCCATCCAGGAATCAACTACACCATCCCTGGATTTGTGTGTGTGTCTGAGTATGTCTCAGGATCCTGAAATCAATATGATCAGCAATGAATCAATTTCTTCTCCCAGGTCTTGGTTATGGAGGTCTGTCCTTGGTTCATCAGGGGAGAGGCGGAGTTCTGATAGTCCTTGAAAGTTCATAGGTCAATATCGGATTATAAAGCTCATCATCCATCCAGTGTTCAACTGCTTCATCATGTTCAGGAGGGAAAGAGTGCTGGAGCCGAATCCCTCAGTCATTTGGCTCCAACACTCTTTTCCCTCCTCCTCCTCCTCCTCCTCCTCCTCCTCCTCCTCCTCCTCCTCATTCGTTATTCCATATATATATATATATATATATATATATATACCCATACATCAATAAATACACATATAGAACTGCATCTACATATACACACCTAGTACATACATATATATATCTATATACATGCATACATACCCACATGTGCACATCCGCACACGGCGAGAGGAAACACGGGCAGAGCCCCGGGGGACCGAGACAGCCACCACCTGCAGTCCTTTAAAGAACTTTTCCAAGTACAGATGCAGCTCCGATGAAGCACCTTGGATGTTTCCCTTATCAATTATAATCAAGCTTTCAGTAAATATATTTAGATAAAATTCTTTAAATTTACAATTGAGATAATTATGTTCACTGTATTTTATTAAACAAATAATGAATAAAGTACTTATAGATGTTGAAACGGAGAGGAACCAAACACAATCATCTCTGCCTTCTTTAATTTCTAAAGTCACATCAGAATGTGATCTTAACTACTTTTCTAATCGCTGATTTAAGCCTCTAAACAAAAACAAACTGTCTTTGTGTCTAATATTTTCATATTTTATAATGAATCTTTATGTTCTGATCCAAAATTAGTGGAAATGAATGAATGAATAAAGAAATGGAGGCTTGAGACGACGTTGTGAAATAGTGTAAAACAGGTGAAGTCAGCTGAACGGAAGTGGAAAACAAAAGCAGTTTTCGTTCAACAGTTGGCGGTATGTGGCCGAGCGGTCCAAGGCGCTGGATTGAGGAGGCGTGGGTTCAAATCCCACCACTGCCATCAGGACTTCAAATAGAGGTTGGATTAGATTTGAACCAGACCTAGGACTTCTTCAGAAGACTGTAGCTTGAATCAAGTACTAAACCTCGCTTGTAATGCTCTTTGTTTCAGGGAGTTTTAGCTACAACAAATGTTTCCTTCGTAAGGAATCCTTCGTAACCGCTGTCATTTCTTAATGTTTTATTAACTTACCATTCAATTTTCCATCTTTACTGTGGCTTGATTGTTGTCCTCTGATGTGAGTCACTTTGGATAAAAGGGTCTTTAAATGTTTTTTCATGTTAGAATAAAACCTAAAAGCTTCAGGCTCCTCGTCCATGTACGATGTGAAGACCTGAACGTGCAGAAGATCATCACTGTCACAGAAATGTCACATTTCTGATCTGAACCTGCTCATTTTAACAACATTGTACATCTCAGAGGACTTTGAATTATGACCTTCAAACATTTTGTTTTTTATTTTCCTGTCTTGATTGTCATGTCTTTGAGGAGTAATAAATAGTTAGATGGTCAGATCCAACCCTGTCTCCTACATGTATTTGCTGGACACAAAAGCACCAAAACTACAGCAGAAACACGACTTCAAGCTTCTAACAAAACTCAAAAATACCTTTTATCCAAATACCTGACTATTTTGTAAAAACATGAATTACCAACTTATGGTAAATCGTTGCTGAACAGATCCAGTCTTGATCCCTCAAACACAACAATCTATATCTAAAAACCTTTGTTCTTCTAAGATTTTTGCTGATTTCACTGTGTTTTAGTCGATATGGGTCCAACAGTTTCTATGTTTGACTGATGAGCGGTCCAGAGTGGACTCCGCCTCTCACCAGATGGTTGTAGGGCTCCGGCCCAAAACCCTCAACAGGGTCAGTCAGACGTAGAAAAGGTGGTATTGCAGGATGAAACAACTCTTTCAATCTAACTGTGATATTAAATGTTTAAAATCCAACTTCAGGCCAGTCTGGTGAGAGAAAAGAAACTGTACAAATACAACGGTGCTCTCTTCATACAGCACCAACGTTTCAGCTTCATACTACCTACTTGCAAGAGCTATCAGCTCCTGCTATCAGGAACCATCACTATGGAACCAACTTCCAGTTTGGGTGAAGGAGGCTGATACCACCTCCACCTTTAAAACCAAACTTCAAACGTTTGTGTTCAGTAAAACATCTAGTTGGTGTAAACTTTAGTGTGTCAGGACCAGTAGTCACAGCTGCAGCTGCAGGACCAGACTGGAGCAGCTGGTCTTCAACACAGCTTCATCCTGGATCTGCTGCTGTAGACCTGCTGCAGGGGGACACCAACATGATCCACTGACCTGCAGTGTCTCTCAGAGAGAAGAGAAGATTGGACCATTCAAGTACATCACAACCCTTAATATATATGAGGGATACTGGTAGGTGTTACTGGAAGCTTCAAGCAAACCATACACAGCTTTCCGAACTCCATCTGCTCTCGTCCAGTTTACTGTGATGCCCTTTGGATTGCATGGAGCTCCAGCTTCCTTCCAGAGACTTATGGACAGAGTCCTTCAGGGGTGCCACCACTGAAGTACAGCCTATCTGGAAGCTGTAGTTGTTTTCAGCAAAACCTTCAAAGACCATCTTGAACATCTCCCAGTGCTGGGAGAGATCAATAAGACTGGTTTGACTAGTGACCTGGTCAGTCAGCCTCTGAAACACTAAAAGTTCTGTGTTCCTACCCCGTTGTCAAGATTCCAGACTTCAGTAAGAGATTCCTGGTGCAGGTGGATGCACGGCCTTGGTGCAGATACTCCAGAGACCAGAGAAAGGTTGGCAATGGAGAGCCTTCATTGTTACTTGGCAGAGAATTTGTCCTGGAGACAGAACACCTGACATGGATCAGAACGATGAAGGACCATCATGACCGCCTTACCCGGTGGTACCTGACCCTAGACCTATGTCCGCAAAGTATTAGTAGTAGTAGTATTACTATATGCGGAAAGTCCATATTAAATACATGTGAACATCCTGTCATGTGAGCTGCTCGTGTTTTTTTTTTTTCTCAAATTATTTTTCTTGCTTTGAATATTTCCTATCATCAATGTGTATTTACATAAAACATATTGACATGAAGTGTAAAACGTATAGATGAAATATTGGTTTATGGTTAATTGAAATGTCATGCCCATTTGGATGGGCCTTAAAGGTCCAAAAGAAGGACCTGGCACCGTCGGGCAGTCTGTTTTAGGATGAGGAAGAAGACACAGCAGGTATGGACACCTGAAATGCTGACTAGCGTAGATGGGAATATTTTTGTATGTTATTTCAGATTAACTTGTTTGTGATTGCTTGAGCTTTTTTACCTAGTAGTTTTTTTTTTTTTTACATTCTACCTTGCCTTATGGAATGACAGTAATAAAGGCACCACCACCACCACTTTTTACTGGCTACACCCGTGTGTTGTGTTGAGCAACAAGGGGAGTGCTGGTTTAGTTTTGTTTTGGGTCTGATGACAAATATTAAAATATGTGTAAAATAACCAGAAACAACTTCCCTCATTCAAATGAATCAGAATTTGTTTGCACAAGTATTAAAGATGGTGAAACAACCCTTGGAATAAAGTTCTCATATTTAAACTACACATAAGCAAACACCTAATCCTGAAACAGAAACGTTCATTTACCCGGTTGGTTTTATCCTCACCACTGGTTGTGAAACTGCCGTAGGTTGAGGCTCTCTTCTTCCCCTCTCTGCAATCTTGTGCAGTGAGGAATGCTGCCTTTCTGGCTTCAGGATTATTTGAGCACTTTCAGGTTCTTCACTCTGGCTACCAGACGTGCCGTCTGAAAATGAGGGATCCATTTGTTCCTGTTATTCAACGATCCAAGAGTGTCTTGAACAAGCCCCTTTGCTCCTTCCAGCAGCAGTTCATACTTGTCTCCATTTAAAGCATTAAGGGGGGTTACTGAGCTCTTTCAAAGGCTCTTCCTGCTTCCAAGATTGCAGAGCTACCTTCCTTGTTGCCATATCTTGACCAGAGAATGGAGTGGGTCACTTTCTAGACTCCATCTAGTCTTGCGTCATATTCTGGTGTCTTTTCAAGCTCGTCCCAGTTGACTTTTTTTGAAGTTGGCGTCATCAGGTCCAGCCTCAAGGTCTGCCAGTAGCCCAGTCTGGTTTTCATCATTTGTATTCCTAACATGCTTTGTCAGGAAGGTGAGCTTGCTTAATTCTTGTAGTTGATGCTTGACACTGCTACCCGTAGCTCTGCTCAGGTAGTTGATTGGTGAATGCAATTCCAGCTAAAGACCTCTCCAAAGACCTCTCTGCCAGGGCTTTAAGTTCTTTTTCCTTTGGGTCAACAATAGACTTTGAAGCTGATGCTGGGTTTATACCAAATGGGTCATCGTTTCAAAAGGCGGCAGCATGAGAATTACAAGTAGACCATTAGGCTGAGCTTTCTACCAATCACTTAAATATTTGTATCGTTTACTGGTCGGGTACTCAAAACCCCTTAAAGACCAAGATGTTTTATTTGAATGAGGCTGTGTGCATTTCTGCTGTAGAGTTTGATATTTCAACATGGGAGTAAACTGAGATTGACCAGCTTCTATAGTTGAGGGACTGCAACTAAACCTGGTTCTGCAATAACATCAAGCTGACAGTGGGATTGTTGGCACTTGATTCTGTCTCCAAGACAGATTAGCTAGTACGGTCCCACTAGGAACACATGGTTGAACAACATCCTTGCCTGATTTGAGTCTTCAATATGTTGTAGCCAGAGTGATTATAGTTTAGACTGACAGAAGAATATGGTTAAAAATGCAAAACTAAAACTGCAGGATGTAATCCCCCACCCAATTAAAATTAAACCACTTCGTTTGGTGCCTGGTTTTATAGATGCAGCATCATTTTGTATTCCAGATTAAGCTTTTTTTTTTAGTACGGTATGCACTGGATAGGATTCTTATCTGCAAGTCAAACAATTAAATATGGAAAGACTCCAGAAGATAGTTGAGCCCAAAAGCCCTCCCAGGGTTAGGGAGATAAACCCCAAGACAACACTAGAGCAATTTATTTTATTCGGACCAGTTACCCTACCACCAATATCTTGGCCAATGGTGACGTGGCCTGGGGTGACCCGGCCAATAGTGACCAGGCCAATAGTGACCAGGCCTCGGTCGACTTGGCCAATGGTGACCCAGCCTTGGGTGATCTGGCCAATACCCTCTTGGTTGGGCCATGGGACCACGACCACCATCTGCAACCAGGCGGTAAGATGAGCCTTCTTCAATGTCATACGCTCCGCTGACTAGTGGCCCAGGTTTCATGGTCTCAAATGATGCTCCAGCTTGCACTTTCCTGGTCTCTTTTTGGTCTAAAAAGAGAAAATGCATTAGAAACACCAAGTGAATGAATTGAGCCTAAACCAACACTGCCAAGCTGCATTTTTCTTGAGCTACAGTAAAGGAACACCATATGCTTTGCTTCAAGCGTCATAACACAAACCTGGATTAGCAGTGCATTAAACTGGAGCAACACCAACAGAGCCTCAAGTAAAGTTTCCTGGGAAGCTTCTCACCTTCAACATGTGTCTCCAAGGTGGAAGCCAGTGACTCAGAAAGTCCAACATTTTGCAGCAGATTGTCATTGGAAGAGACACCTACCAAACACACAAAATTTCAGAGTTACACTGCTGAAACAGTGCTTGAGAGAATGTGCCAGTAAGCCAGTTACCCCTTTGTTCTCACTGCAGGTCACTGGCAAATGCACGAGTTCGTGAACATGACCATGTTTCATTTGCCAGGAGCTCAAGTTATCTCACTGAAGCCAAGTTGTAGAAATTACAGCATTGTACCATAACCATCCAGCAAACCCTACTGTAGCCCTACACCAGTAGATTTCTGCAAATGTAACAACCAGTTTACACAGAAAATGAATATAAAACACCACCTGTGGCCAGCCAACCAATCAGCATGCAAGTAACCAGGACCCAGACTGCTGCCATTGTTGTGGTCACCAAGTGAAGCAGCAACCAGCAGCTGATGTTTAAAAGAGTTCATCATGCAGTTGCTGCAGCTGCTCTTCATCAGGACTAATTATTTCAGTCTAACCTGGCTCGTACCTCAATGTGACAAGTGTGAGATCCTGTCCTGCTGCCAGGGGCCTCATGTAGAACAAGTTCAGTGCACAAAGAACGTGGGTTCACCATTTTCAACGGACACGTAGGGATGCTCAAACATCAACTTTGTGTGGATTTGTGTGGACCACCACACAGTTGACAGTGTCAATCAATAAAGTGATGGGTGTATATAAAGATATGGGATTTCCCATGTGACATATATGGATATATGGGATTTAATGTTTGTCTGAACAGATAAACATTAACAAACATTTGAGAATAAAATGTACATGTCGCTAAAACTGATGTGACTTGGTATCATATGAATAATGTTTTTTTTATTGAATGTTTAGGCTGCATTCAGAGTCTCATATCGATTCACGCGCAGCTGCTGCAGGATTCCAGGAAGTGTTTCACCGATGATGGAGGCCGGTCCCTTCTCCTGCACATTCCCCAAGATGATCAGCGGAGATGGTTGAACTTTGTCCTCCTTCATCTCCGTTTTGCTCCTCCTCTACAATCCTGATGTCTCCATTTCATCTCATCTGGATTTGTGGTCTTTTACTGGGTTACCTGGGTTTGATTGTATTTAGTTATGATTTTTTAAATCCGTCTAGATATGATCCAAAAATGAAACCTTGGAGTAAGCAGGCACCAGTGATGCTGATGCTTGTCTGACTTATTGGACCTTGTGAATGTTCCCAGTGGAGAAGTCCAACCCTCTGAACGGTTCCCTGTCCATCTGTGTCCACATGCTGGCTGGGGGACAGTCCTGGCTGCACCGAGTACCTGGGACACATTTATGTGTCTGGAAGGACCGACGAGGTCAACCTGGAGCTCTATGATCCTGACACACTGAGGTGAACACCTCACCTGTGAAACACACGAAGAACAAAAGAGACAATGTGAGTAAAAGTTTAGTCTGATGAAATCTAATTCTCTGGTCTCATGCACACTCAGAGGTTAAAATGTTGTTTCCAGTTACAATACAAGTATGCATTATTGTTCACCTTTTTACCAAGAATAAGTTGGATAAGATAAATATTCTTTGAGTCACATATTTATGAGGTTGTTTAAGTTGTTTAGTAATATATTTACTGTAAAACTGCAAACAAAAATACATTAAATCAAGGCAGACTTTTGTTTAAGAACATCTCTGTTCTTGTGTGTCTGTACTGCTGGTTTAAACTTTCCCTTTCTCTCTCACTTTTCATCATCTCCTCTTCAACTCTTGGGGGAGTTGAGGTCTCAGTCTGGCTGTACTTTGGCTTCTTGATCATTTAATTAGCTGCTCCTCCTTGTAAACAACTTGCTTGCTGTTAATCTTGATCATAACAGACGGTAAAGAATAAAAACATCAAATCCACTGAGCAGTAAAGCATCAAAACTGAAAAATATACTAAAATGAATAATAAAGAGACTAGGTTAAAAAAAAACATCTTAAAAATATATACATCTTGTTGAGTGTCTTGTTTCTCTAGGGTCAGTGATTCCTTTAATAATATCTGGTGTTTCTTGTTGTGTCATACTGCAGGGATCCTTAGTTCCAGGCCTCGAGGGCCAGTAGCCTGCATGCTTTAGATCACCGGGGTCGGACTCTGGTCCTTGAGGGCCAGTGGTCTGCATGCTTTAGATCACAGGGGTCGGACTCTGGTCCTCGAGGGCCAGTGGTCTGCATGCTTTAGATCACAGGGGTCGGACTGGATCCTCGAGGGCCAGTGGTCTGCATGCTTTAGATCACAGGGGTCGGACTCTGGTCCTTGAGGGCCAGTGGTCTGCATGATTTATGATCCTTGTCATATTGTAATCTTGAATGAACGTTACGTTGTTGGTCTGGCACAACATTATGTAACCTGAGACACTGATATGTCCCTCAGAGTGGTTCATCCCCTCCACCTGCCTCGTCCGTCACTACCACTTTGTGGATGAGTCTTTGACCTGGACTGAAGCTCAGACCTTCTGCAGACAGACATACACAGACCTGGCCACCATCCACAACTCTGAAGAAATGAACCAACTCATGAACACAGTTTCATCTGCTGGTCACAACTCGGACTTCTGGATTGGTCTGTACAATGAAATCAACTGGAGGTGGTCTGATGGCTTCAATGGGAGCGGGGCTGACTACAGGAACTGGGCATCTTCTGAACCTGACATGGGTTCAAGTGATCAGTTCTGTGTGATAATTAGAGATGACCTAATGTGGCTAGATCATTTCTGCATTTCTCCATATCCATTTATCTGTTACAAAGGTAAGGTGATCTCATGAAAGTGTTATTTCAATCTTTATGGTATTAATATTGTTGTAACTAAAAACAAATCTCTCTTGTGCGACTGAAACTGCAGGAACCCAGCAAAATCCTGAATATGTTCTTCTGAATCAGGCGAGGAGTTGGTCCAGCGCTCAGAGTTACTGCAGAGAACTTCATAGACTTGGTAACTGTGAGGACCGACACAGAGAACCAGAAGATCCAGAGCTTGGGGCTGAGTGGCTGGTCATGGATCGGTCTGTTTGGAGATCCAGACTTTTACTGGTCTGATGGGAGCAGCTTCCTCTTCAAGAACTGGGATGGAGTTTCATGTCAGTTCGGTTCCAGAAGAGTCATTTGTGGTGTTACGTCTTCAAACAGATCAGGAAAATGGAAGTTTCTGTCCTGTGGAACAAGATTACCGTTTGTGTGCTTCAGTTATCCCAGTGAGTGTTTTCAGAAGGGCAATGTGTTAGAACAACATTCAGATTAAACATGTGCAGTGAATATTTATTTACATTTATGATTTCAGCAGCACAGTATGTTTGATTTGCCTTCTTCATCAGTCAAGAAGCAGGTGGTGAAGCTGAGGCTTAGGGTGGAGGACTCTGTGGATCTGCAGGATCCTGATGTGAAAGCAGACCTCCTGGAAAAGGTAAGTGTGGAACTGAAATGGTTTCATTTCTGGAATAAAAGCAGCAACACAGATTTAGGTTTGTGGTTGAAACTGTCTCCTGTTTGTGTCTCCCAGCTGCAGGACAGACTGAAGGACAACGGAGTGGGTGGAGTCACCCTGAAGTGGAGACAGCAGCCTGATGGAGAAGTCTTCCACAAGGAGGAGAAAGGAAAGAAGAGCGACTGGTGAAGAATAAACCAGCTTCAGTCGTGGATGATGGATGTTCACTTCATACCTGCTCAAATCTACGAGACATTAAACTGCAGTTATCAAACACAATAATTACCTGTAACCTGTAAATGTCTTTGTTTTTCATCTTCAATATTTGTGATGACTGAGTGAATACCAACTATCTGCTTTGAGAAGTTTAATGATAAAGAACTATAAAAGCTTAATTAAAAGGTAAATTAAGAAAATGGGTCTTGAGTTGCTTTTTAAAAAGCTGCTTCCAGGTCCTCAAAGCAGGTTTCTCAGATCATCTCACCATTAAATGGACGGACCTCAACCACTTCAACCTCTAAGACAGTGGTCATCAAACATGGTCCTCAAGAAGTGACAGTCACTTGTGTCATGGTGTGCTGAAGCAGGGTAGCATCTAAAACACGACAGCGGCCCTCGAGGACTGAGTCCGAGACCCCTGATCTGAAACATGCAGAGCAGGGGTACTCTAGGACCAGGACTGAGAACCACTGAATGAAACCTCAGCTGCAGCCCAGTGTCTCCCAGTCCTGGTCCTCGGGCCCCCGTCCTGCATGTTTTCGATCCGGACAGGGGTTGGGGACCACATGTGAGTATTTAAACATGTTGGATGTAAAACTAAACCCTGGGAAACACCACAGTTTATTTAATGCTTTGTAGAGCAGTGCTGCCTAATCGTCTTCTTCCACCATGGCACCATGTCCTGCACGATTTGGAGCAGGCCTGGGAAATCCCTGGTCCTCGAGGGCTGTGTCCAGTATGTTTTAGATGTGTCCCTGCTTAAATACACCCTGATACCAATGGCTGTGTCATTAACCGACTTGTGCAGACCTTGATGATGTGCTGATAACCACTCATTGAAACCAGGTGTATCAAAGCAAGGACACATCTAAAACGTGCTGGACAGGAACCTCAGTGAACAGGAATTACTCATTCCTGATTTAAAGATCTCTCTTCTCATAGACACCTGGCTCAAATTGGAGGGCCTTTGACACAATTATATAGACGGGGGTGTCAAACTTGATTCCTCGAGGGCCGGTGAAATAAATACATGAATAAATAAATACACCCTAATACAAATGACTGTGTCATTAACAGACTTCCCCAGATGTTGATGACATGCTGATGATGACCATTAGACTAAGGTGGGCTGATGCCAGGAAACATCTAAAACATGCAGGATAGTGGGCCCCGAGGTCCAGGGTTGTTGTAGATCAGGAGTCTCCCACCCTGATCCTCAGGAGCTACTTTCCTGCGTGTTTTAGATTTTTCCCTGCTCGGTACAGTAAAGAACATTTTACCGTCCTAGAAATGTGTCATGCTGTCAGGTACAAACAGAATAAAAACAAACGGAAAAAAGAGAAAAAAATCTGAAAAAAGTAGTCTTATATATACAAATTTGAAGTATATACACAACATAATAAAAATAGTAAATAAGAATAAGAGGGTCAATAAAAGATAATTAAAGAAAAAAGTAAAATTCAATTTCAAATCAATTTTTTTTATACAGCGTCTATTACAACACAAGTTGTCTCCAGGTTCTTTCCAGACATCCAGAACATGACCCCCGAGTGATTATTACATAAACAACAGGGAAAAACTCCCCTTTAAGAGGGAGGAAACCTGGATCAGGACCTGGATCATAAGGGGGGACCCTCCTGCTGAAGACCAGACGGGTAGAACAGGAAAAGGGAGATCAGAAAGAAGATGAAGAACAGAGAGGAGTGACACAGATATATTGACTAAGGTACCAAAGACCAGATCCATCAGTATAATCATCTGTTACCTGGAGAACAGAGTTTTCTTTCCACCAGACTGGTACCTGGTTAGTTGGTGGACTACAGAGACCACTATGTAAACAGGTGTAGACAGCAGACACTGAGGCTGTCAGAGGTGGAACTGCAGGTCAGTGGATCATGTTGGTGTCCCCCTGCAGCAGGTCTACAGCAGCAGATCCAGATGAAGCTGTGTTGAAGACCAGCTGCTCCAGTCTGGTCCTGCAGCTGCAGCTGTGACTACTGGTCCTGACACACTAAAGTTTACACAAACTAGATGTTTTACTGAACACAAACGTTTGAAGTTTGGTTTTAAAGGTGGAGGTTGTGTCAGCCTCCTTCACCCAAACTGGAAGTTGGTTCCAGAGTGATGGTTCCTGATAGCAGAAGACCGTCCTCCAAATCTACATTTGGATCTTCTAGGAACTACGAGTACATCCTGCACTCTGAGAATGGAGAACTCTGTTAGGAACATAAGGTTCTATCAGGTCTACCAAATATTGCGGCGCTAGGCCATTTTGGACATTTTATGCATTGAAGTCTAATTTTTACGGGGATCCAATGAAGGGAGGAGAACAGAGAAGAAACGTGGTCTCTCCTCTGTTCTCCTGAGGCACATGTGATCACAAGAGTAACTGAATGCTGCAGCCTGGAGGGAAAACGTGACAAAACTATTGTATTGTATTGACAGGTGTGTGTGTGTGTGTGTGTGTGTGTGTGTGTGTGTGTGTGACATGTCACTTCCCTGTTGGTGCGTTGATGGAACAACCGAGGTGGTGTTTTGAGACTTTTCTGAAGTCATCTCCTCCCCTGCCCACCCTCAGTCCCCCTGTTGGTCCTGCCTGCTCCTCGTTCTTCCAGCGTCCAGTTTGGCCACAGAGGAAACTTTAGTCCTGCTCAAATCGGGGGTGACCAGGATTCATGCGTGGACGGCGATTGTTGCGTCCTCTCCTGTTGCGCCGTGAATATTCTCGCCCACGGGGTGGAACATAGCCAGAGAACAAAGTCAGTGTGGCCTTGTGCAGCTCAGAGTCTTTCTTCTCAGTTGGTTTCCGCTCCCTGTCGATCAGCACATCTTGAGCATGTTTGGCCTGTCTGCAGAGTTCAACCAAACGCACTTCATGACGCATGCCCACGTACGAGTGGCGTACTTGTGCTGCCAAGTCAGGTCTCAGTCCATCCAACACGGAAGAACAGAGGAGCTTCTCCCATGTTCCAGGAGAGTCGCCCAAGTCAGGGGAGAGAGGTGAAATACCGTCCGTTTTGTTTTTTTCTTCTTCCTGAACTGAAGCATTATCAGTTCTGTTCCCAATAACCCCACTTAAATCTAGTCCTCCCCATCATTTTCATTTTAGACTTTCTATCTCTACTTTTAAACATTTCTGATGTTTGTTGCAGTTCCAAAATACATTTAGACTTTACTTTTTCTTAGACTTACTCAAATCTCCCCATTCTTTCTCAGTACCTTCTTTTACCTTTTGTATTTGTGCCAAACTTAAACTTCCTCCTTCAGGAATCCCATTCATTCACACATTCCACAAACCCAAATTTCTGGTACCATTCATTCACACAGTCGGGCCCATATTTATTGGTCATGACCTTACCTATTTGACTGTAGGAATTAGGTTTACTAGATCTAGTTCCCATTTCAGTCAGGACCGTCTCCTGCTGGCCTTTCTGCCTTAAGTGAGTCCCTCTTCACAGGTGCAAAAGTGCTAAAATACCTTCTGCTTTATCTCTTGCTTGAGACCCCAGGGAGCGCTTTATTTTATTGACACTGGGTGTTCTTAAAGCTTAATGTTACCCACAGGAGAAATCAGACATCCTGAGTCCATTTCCCTCCCTAACCCTGTCCCAACCATCCAAAATGAAAGTACTTTGTATCGTTCAGACTGCTTCCAAGGGAAAAAATCTTAAGGGTTCCAGCAGTGATTCAGGCGGAGGGGTTCGATTCAGTCCCCAATTTGTCCAAAGGCGGCGGAGCTGCGGCAATTTGGCCTCAGGATGATACAACTGCTATAGGCTTTTTGGTAACATCTGTGAGTGACATCCTCCCAGCCGGTCCCCCAGTATGCAGGGAGAAAAAAAAAAAAAAAAAAAAAAAAAAAAAAAGTGCTCAACATATGAACCACCAACAAGGAACCTGCAGTTTACAATGGATTTTATCTTAGTTGAAGCCTGGTAAGGTGTGAAGACGTCTTGCAGAGTTGAGACCATCTGCGCTGTCATATGTTCATTTCCTTTAAGGTTTTCAGACCTGAACATTTCTGGTTTCCCTTCAAATTGAAGCATTTAGGATGGTTGTCAAACCCAGCAGATGGTGGCTGCTGTGGAGCAGGGGTCATACGTGATGTAGCAGCTCTTTGTTGCATTTAGAACAATGCCAGTTGACACCAGGTTTGTCCAGTTGGTGAACATGTAGCTGCTTCTGAACTTGGACACAGGAGATCAAGCTTACATCTGTGGTCAGATCCAGGGATGCAGGGCAGAGAAAAAAAAAAAAAAAAAAAAAAAAAAAAACCCAAAACAGCATTAAGTTTAAAATTTTTTATTTTGATCACAGGCAGAAGTATCACCACCGCCACGGGGGAGGAACCACAACCACCCTCTCGGCCGTCTCGTTGCGGGCGTCGCCTGCCACCACAACCACCCTCTCGGCCGTCTCGTTGCGGGCGTCGCCTGCCACCACAACCACCCTCTCGGCCGTCTCGTTGCGGGCGTCGCCTGCCACCACAACCACCCTCTCGGCCGTCTCGTTGCGGGCGTCGCCTGCCACCACAACCACCCTCTCGGCCGTCTCGTTGCGGGCGTCGCCTGCCACCACAACCACCCTCTCGGCCGTCTCGTTGCGGGCGTCGCCTGCCACCACAACCACCCTCTCGGCCGTCTCGTTGCGGGCGTCGCCTGCCACCACAACCACCCTCTCGGCCGTCTCGTTGCGGGCGTCGCCTGCCACCACAACCACCCTCTCGGCCGTCTCGTTGCGGGCGTCGCCTGCCACCACAACCACCCTCTCGGCCGTCTCGTTGCGGGCGTCGCCTGCCACCACAACCACCCTCTCGGCCGTCTCGTTGCGGGCGTCGCCTGCCACCACAACCACCCTCTCGGCCGTCTCGTTGCGGGCGTCGCCTGCCACCACAACCACCCTCTCGGCCGTCTCGTTGCGGGCGTCGCCTGCCACCACAACCACCCTCTCGGCCGTCTCGTTGCGGGCGTCGCCTGCCACCACAACCACCCTCTCGGCCGTCTCGTTGCGGGCGTCGCCTGCCACCACAACCACCCTCTCGGCCGTCTCGTTGCGGGCGTCGCCTGCCACCACAACCACCCTCTCGGCCGTCTCGTTGCGGGCGTCGCCTGCCACCACAACCACCCTCTCGGCCGTCTCGTTGCGGGCGTCGCCTGCCACCACAACCACCCTCTCGGCCGTCTCGTTGCGGGCGTCGCCTGCCACCACAACCACCCTCTCGGCCGTCTCGTTGCGGGCGTCGCCTGCCACCACAACCACCCTCTCGGCCGTCTCGTTGCGGGCGTCGCCTGCCACCACAACCACCCTCTCGGCCGTCTCGTTGCGGGCGTCGCCTGCCACCACAACCACCCTCTCGGCCGTCTCGTTGCGGGCGTCGCCTGCCACCACAACCACCCTCTCGGCCGTCTCGTTGCGGGCGTCGCCTGCCACCACAACCACCCTCTCGGCCGTCTCGTTGCGGGCGTCGCCTGCCACCACAACCACCCTCTCGGCCGTCTCGTTGCGGGCGTCGCCTGCCACCACAACCACCCTCTCGGCCGTCTCGTTGCGGGCGTCGCCTGCCACCACAACCACCCTCTCGGCCGTCTCGTTGCGGGCGTCGCCTGCCACCACAACCACCCTCTCGGCCGTCTCGTTGCGGGCGTCGCCTGCCACCACAACCCTCTCGGACGTCTCGTTGCGGGAGTCGGCCTCTAAGCTTCTAGATTCCTCTTGTTCAAAGTCATGTGCTCCATTGACTAGTTGACTCAGTGATGCTCCAGCTTGGATTTTCCTCATCTCTGTTTGGGCTTAAAGAGAAAACAGCACATGCAAGTGAATAAATTCAGCCTAAACTGCACCAAAACAGGATTTCCAAGCTGCATTTTAAACCATTTACATTAGAACTAAATAGAGAGCCACCTTCCATCCAGTAGACATTGAATTTTAAAGCTGGTTTGGTCAGAATGGAGTAAAACAAGTAGATGGAGGTTCTAACAGTCTCAAGAACCAAGTAGAGGGACCAAAACACATTTAAGTTAAGCTGCAGAAGAGGTTCTTCAGAGATCATGCTAGTAAGACAGTTACTTTTGTTTTCCACTGCAGCTCACTGGCAAAGACAACAGTTTGTAAACATGATCATATCAAAAGATATTTCATTAATCTGGAGCTCATTATCTCACTGTAACAAAGTTTTAGAAATTACAGCATTATGTCCTTCCCTCAAATCCTACTGTAGCCTTACACCAGTAGATTTCTGCAAATCAAACCACAATTTACACAGAAAAAGAACACAACCTGTGGCGAGACACCCAACCAGCATGCAAGTAACCAGGACCCAGATTGCTGCCATTGTTGTGGTCATCAAGTGAAGCAGCAACCAGCAGCTGATGTTTAAAAGAGTTCATCATGCAGTTGCTGCAGCTGCTCTTCATCAGGACTAATTATCTCAGTCTAAACTGGCTCGTACCTCAATGTGACAAGTGTGAGATCCTGTCCTGCTGCCAGGGGCCTCATGTAGAACAAGTTCAGTGCATAAAAAACATGTGCAACAAGCAAAGTAACTCACAGGGCTGCAGTGGACATCATAGCAGAGACAAACCCAGGGAGTGTCTGGGCATAAGAGCCAACAAGGGAACATTTTGGATGGTCAGATGGTGGGACTGCAGTTCAGGATGTCAGCAGGTCAGCAGGTCTCCAACAGAGACGTCCATACAGACAGGTGGAGGTAAACGCTGGGGTGGTCAGAGGTGGGACTGCAGGTCAGCATGCAGCTCCTAAAGTTCTGTCCTGCCAACATGTACAGAGAAGAAAAAGAGGAGACAGACCAACACAACTATAGCAAAACGCAATTCCCAGGAAAAAATTGGAACCCAATTGTTTCCCAGTGATTAAACAACATTTTGTGTATCCTGCGTAAAGTTTTAACGAATATTTCATTGACATGAAACACTTTCAGGATGATTGCAGGCCACTATGAACTGCTGCACCACGATTGCTCCATGTTATTAAATAAAATTTATATTATTTAGGTCAATCAACAGACCTAATATATTTCTAATCCTTAGACCTTTAGTTAAAAAAAACAGATAAAGTGAACCCACTAGGATCTTTCATATAGATGTCTAAAAACAAACTTGTAAAACTGCTAAATTAAGGGTATAAATTAGTCCAAGTACATTGAAATAAGGTGACTTTTACTCCAAAAATGCTAACTATCAGCCTTGCACGGCACAACTTTCTTTCATACACATGTACAAATATGGATATAAACGTCAATATTAATATTTACAATTTTTTACATGGCTGACAAAAATATTGACAGGATTGATTCCGAAACTGGGAATCAAATGATCCTGACAAGTGGATGTAACCAATTCTAAATGTCTAACAAAATGATTTTAATCTAGATTTCTTCTATAGCAAGAATAAACATTTTTAGTGTAACAACTCTCTTTTATAAAGTTTATCTTTGAACAGCTGATTAGTAATTTTGATGTTTTCTTAAAGTTACAGTTTTGCTTTAATATTAAACACATATTTTTATGTCCTTCCCATAAGAAACATGTTTACAGGTTTCAGACAAGTACTTAATGATTGAAAGTATAACACAAAGTCTTTTTTGTTGGTAAAGATGGAATAATAAAAACCGGTATTTGATGTATTATTTTATGTCAGAAGTGGTTTAACTGGGTTCTTTAGCATGATAATCTGCAGTGTAACGTCATTATTCAACCTCTTCTTTCATCCTTTACTAGTTTTTGATCATGTTATTGATTTGTAATATGACTTTTGTCATAATTGGAACACTTTAAAATGTTGGGTCATGTGACCTCTTTGTTGTCAGTAAAAGTCATTTGTGATTTTTAGTGTTTTTGATAAAAGTGCCACAGTGCAGTGTTCTCAACTCAACTCAACTCAACTTTATTTATAAGGCACTTTAAACAAAACAAGCTTCACCAAAGTGCTGAACAAAGCATAAAATTAGTAAAAGAGCATGGCAATAATCAGACATAAGAAAATTAAAATACAATACAGTCTCCAGATTCCAACTCAATTAAAAGCCAAAGTGAAAAAATATGTTTTAAGAGCAGATTTAAAAGTGGAAAATGAGTCCATCTGTCTGAGGTCCAGGGGCAACTCATTCCAGATCTTTGGTCCGAAGATTGAAAAGGCTCGGTCACCTCTCAGTTTCCTCTTGGTCTTGGAGACGACTAACTGTATCTGATTTGTTGACCTGAGGGAGCGAGGGGGGGTGTACACCTGGATCAGGTCAGATAGGTACTTAGGAGCGAGACCATGAAGACATTTAAAAACAAATAAAAGAATTTTAAAATCAATGCGTAAACGAACTGGGAGCCAGTGAAGTGATGCTAAAATGGGAGTAACGTGCTCTTGTTTCTGCGCACCAGTCAAAAGACGGGCAGCAGCGTTCTGGACCAACTGCAACCGAGCAAGTGATTTCTGAGTAACTCCAACATAAAGAGCATTGCAATAATCTAAACGGGTTGTAATAAAAGCATGGATTAAAATCTCAAAGTCACAGCGAGAAAGAAGAGGTTTAACCTTGGACAATTGTCTCAGATGGAAAAAGCTGGACTTGACCACTGAACTAATGTGAGCATTAAAAGTTAGGTTGCTGTCCAGTTTGACACCCAAACTCGTTGCTGTCCGTTTCAAATAATCATTTAAAACACCCAAATTGACATGAACCTTAGAGATGTCACTTGGGCCAAATAACAGAACCTCTGTCTTTTCCTGATTTAAATGTAATAAGTTACATGACATCCATGCCTTAATATCATCAATGCACTGTAATAACTGTTGAGCAGAATATGCTTCTTCCTGCTTTAGTGGTATATAAATCTGGCTGTCGTCAGCATAAAAGTGGAATGAAATCCCATGTTTACGGAGAACCGATCCAAGTGGAAGCAGGTACAATGAAAACAGAAGAGGTCCGAGAACAGAACCCTGAGGTACACCACATGTAAGAGGTGTCCTGCAGGACTCTGTACGTCCAAGACGGACGCAAAAACTCCTTTCCGTTAGGTATGATTTGAACCATTTTAAAACATCACCTTGAATGCCCACCCAGCTTTCTAGGCGAGACAAAAGGATTTGATGGTCTACTGTGTCGAAGGCAGCTGCCAAATCCAACAGAACCAAAACAACACAGTGACCAGCATCTGTTGCTAAAAGAATGTCGTTAGAAACCCTTAATAGCGCCGACTCAGTACTGTGACGGGGTTTAAATCCTGACTGAAACACCTCAAGAATGTTGTTCTCTTCTAAAAACGTTATTAACTGGCAATACACAATTTTTTCAAGAACCTTCGAAAGGAATGGGAGCTTAGAGATGGGTCTGAAATTTGCCAAAATGGAAGAGTCCAAGCCAGCCTTTTTAATAATTGGTGTTACTACTGCATGTTTAAAACACGAGGGCACAATCCCACAAACTAAACTGCCATTAATTATACTAAGAACATGAGGAGCCAGAGTAGGAAAAACTTCTTTAAAGAGACGAGGTGGAACTGGATCATTAGGAGACCCTGATGGCTTCATCTGACTGATTAATTTCTCCAAATAAGACGAACTGACAGGTTCAAACTGGTGGAAAACAGTAGAACATGTGATAGACATGGAGGGAGTACAAGGGAGAGGGGTAATGAGGGTCCTAATATTCCTAACTTTATCAATAAAAAAGCTCGCAAACATCTCACAAACCCTGGTTGAGTTCTCCAGAGAGGCTGATTGTGGAGCATTTAGAACAGAGTTAATAGTTTTAAACAAAACCCGAGGATTGTGACGGTTACTTGCAATAATGTCTGAAAAATACTTCGTCTTGGCAGTTTTCATAGTCTTTTGATAAGATCGCCAGCTATCTCTCAACAACTGGAAGGAGACTTGTAACCGGTCTTTCTTCCATTTCCGCTCGGCTCTCCTGCACTCCCGCCTCACAGCTCGAGTAGCCTCATCTAACCAGGGCTCAGATCTCAACCTGGAGAGCCTTGTTTTCAGCAGAGCTACATTATCTAAAACAGTTTGGCAGATTGAATAAAAGTAAGACGACATGCTCTCAATATCTGGATTACAGCTCTGATAATCTGGTGAAAGAATAGTGGAATTAAAAGCTGCAGAGAACTGAGCGGCTGTGTAGGAGTTAATAGTTCGACTGCACAGGGCAGGGGCACAAGGTTTAACTATGTGACACGGGAGCTGCACATCAAACAAAACAGGCATGTGATCAGAAAACACAGCATCACAGATTTCAAGGTTAAAAACAGTAAAACCATGAGCTAAAACTAAATCAAGTGTGTGACCATGTTCCTGCGTAGGGGCAGATACAAACTGAACAAAATTAAAAGAGTTGATAAGATTTAAAAAGTCTCTGGCCAACGGCTTTTCAGGACAACAGACGTGGATATTAAAATCCCCAACTATTAAAATTCTGTCATATTTTGGCATTACTCCAGCCATAAAATCAGCAAAGTCATCAATAAAGTCCTTATTGTACTTTGGTGGTCTGTATATAACAGCGCAAAACACAGAGCGAGCAGAGTCCAGTTTAAATAAATCCATCTCAAAACTGGAGTAAGTCCTTGCTGGGATCACCTGTTTACAGTTGTAGCTGCTCCTGTAAACGGTGGCCACGCCCCCTCCCCGACCAGACGTTCTAGGAACGCTGAAATATGAACAGTCCGGTGGCAAAAGTTCGCTGAAGGCACTGCTGTCGTCTCCAGAGATCCAGGTTTCAGTTAAATGCAGGAAATCCAGTCGATGGGTGATGAAGAAATCCTTTAGGACGAAGGTTTTGTTGGCTAGCGATCTAGCGTTCACCAGCGCCATCCTGGCCAGGGCCGGAGTATCCTTTGTAGGCAGAGCGCGAGGAAGCAGCCGCAGGTTGTGGAGGCCTCTCCTCCGCCTGCGGAGGTACGGCAAGATGGGTCGACGGGCCTGCAGCTCCACATCCACGCCGACCAGGGGAACCAGACAGGGCGCGATCGGGACCAAACAGCGGTGCGACGTCTGGCGACGATACGCAGCGGCTCTGATGAAGGCTGACGGAGAGTTGTTTTTCTGTGGTCAACACAGCTGTTCCTCATTATCAAAAGAACAAGTGGACGGGTTTGTTTTAATCTAGAAGGAGTCTAGAAAGGTTAACTTTGCGTTTCCTTTTATTATTATTATTATTTTTATAGATAAACTGTAAGTTTGTGGACCGCTGCAACCTCTAATCTTCATGGTGAAGCATTACCAACCCATCCAATGAAGACACAGATTTGTCTGTATGTCTGTGTGTTTGTTGTTGTTAACCCAACCCTGTCTGTAACAGTAAAGTGAGACATGAACAAAGAAACTGCATGTTTATATCCTGAAATCTGCTAGAGATGTTTTTATTTCATTACATTAAGAACATTACATTTGAACTATTGAGCCACTACAGTTGTGTAAATGCGCGGAGCGGGTCTTTCCACAAATCCCTCATGCAGAACATACCACCAAGGATCGTTACGTCCCCTGGATTGGCGTCACCGGGGCCCCACCCTGGAGCCAGGCCTGGGGTTGGGGCTCGAAGGCAAGTGCCTGGTTGCCGGGTCTTTGCCCATGGGACTCGGCCGGGCTCAGCCCGAAATGGCGACGTGGGCCCACCTTCCAGTAGGCTCACCACCCGCAGGAAGAATCATGAGGGGTCGGTGCAATGTGGTTTGGGCAGCAGTCGCGGCAGGATGCCTCGGCGGCTCAATCCCTGGACCAAAACCCTAGCAATGGGGACATGGAATGTCACCTCGCTGGGGGGGAAGGAGCCGGAGCTTGTGCAGGAGGTTGAAAGATACCAGCTAGAGATAGTCGGGTTCACCTCTACGCACAGCCTGGGCTCTGGAACCCAGCTCCTTCAGAGGGGCTGGACACTCCACTATTCTGAAGTTGCCCACGGTGAGCGGCAACGGGGTGGTGTAGGCCTGCTTATAGCCCCCCAGCTCAACCGCAATGTGTTGGGGTTTACCCCAGTGAACGAGAGGGTTGCTTCCTTGCGCCTTCGGGTCGGGGAGAGGTCACTTACTGTTTGTGTCTACGTGCCGAACAGCAGTACAGAGTACCTGGCCTTTTTGGAGTCTGTGGAAGGGGTACTTGATAGTGCTCCAACTGTGGACTCCATTGTTCTACTGGGGGACTTCAATGCCCACATGGGCAATGACAGTAAAACCTGGAGAGGGGGGATTGGGAGGAACGGCCTCCCCGATCTGAACCTGAGTGGTGTTCTGTTATTGGACTTCTGTGCTAGTCACAGTCTCTCCATAACGAACACAATGTTTGAGCATAAGGGTGTCCATCAGTGCACGTGGCACCAGGACACCTTAGGCAGGAGGTCAATGATCGACTTTGTTGTCGTTTCATCTGACCTGCGGCCGCATGTCTTGAACACTCGGGTGAAGAGAGGGGCTGAGCTGTCAACTGATCACCACCTGGTGGTGAGTTGGATGCGCTGGCAGAGGAGGAAGTGGCACAGACCGGGCAGGCCCAAACATATTGTGAGGGTCTGTTGGGAACGTCTGGCCGAGCCCTCGGTCAGGGAGGTATTCAACTCACAACTCTGGGAGAGCTTTTCCCGGATTCTGGGGGAGGCTGGGGACATTGAGTCAGAGTGGACGATGTTCTCTGCCTCCATTGTTACCGTGGAAGCTCAAAGTTGTGGACGCAACGTCTCAGGTGCCTGTCGTGGCGGTAATCCCCGAACCCGGTGGTGGACACCAGAAGTAAAGGATGCCGTCAGGTTGAAGGAGTCTTATTGGGCCTTGTTGGCCCGTGGGACTCGTGACACAGCCGACGGGTACCGGCAGGCCAAGCAAGCCGCAGCTCGGGCGTTCCGGGAAGCAAAAACTCGAGTCTGGGAGAAGTTTGGTTAGGCCATGAAGGAGGACTATCGGTCGGCACCGAAGAGATTCTGGCAAACCGTCCGGCGCCTCAGAAGGGGGATGCAGTACCCTGCCAACACCATTTATGGTGTGGGTGGAGGGCTGCTGACCACAACTGGGGATATTGTCGCACGGTGGAAGAAATACTTTGAGGACCTGCTCAATCCCACCGACATGCCTTCCGCTGAGGAAGCAGAGGCTGGGGACTGTACGGTGGACTCTTCCATCACCCAAGCTGAAGTCACTGAGGTAGTCCGTAAACTCCTTGGTGGCAAGGCACCAGGGGTGGATGAGATTTGCCCTGGGTACCTCAAGTGTCTGGATGTTGTGGGGCTGTCTTGGTTGACAAGCATCTACAACGTTGCATGGAGGATGAGGGCAGTACCACTGGAGTGGCAAACTAGGGTGGTGGTCCCTCTGTTTAAAAAGGGGGACCGGAGAGTGTGTTCCAACTATAGGGGGATCACACTTCTCAGCCTCCCTGGGAAAGTCTACTCCAGGGTACTAGTAAGAAGAATTCAGCCGATAGTCGAACCTCGGATTCAGGAGGAGCAATGCGGTTTTCGTCCTGGTCGTGGAACACTGGACCAGCTCTATACTCTCTGCAGGGTGCTGGAGGGTTCATGGGAGTATGCCCAACCAGTCTACATGTGCTTTGTGGATCTCGAGAAAGCATTTGACCATGTCCCTTGTAGTATCCTGTGGAAGGTGCTCCGTGAGTACGGGGTCCGAAGCCCTTTGCTATGGGCTGTTCGGTCTCTGTACGACCGGAGCAGGAGTTTGGTTCGCATTGCCGGCAGTAAGTCAGACCTGTTTCCGGTGCATGTTGGACTCCGGCAGGGCTGCCCTCTGTCATCGATTCTGTTCATAATTTTTGTGGACAGGATTTCTAGGCATAGCCAGGGACCGGAGGGGGTCCAGTTTGGGAACCACAAGATTTCATCTCTGCTTTTTGCAGATGATTTTGTGTTGTTGGCTTCATCGAGCCAGGACCTACAGCATGCGCTGGTATGGTTTGCAACAGAGTGCGAAGCAGCTGGGATGAGAATCAGCACCTCTAAATCCGAGGCCATGGTTCTCGACTGGAAAAAGGTGGCTTGCCCTCTCCAGGTAGGTGGAGATGTCCTGCCTCAATGGAGGAGTTTAAGTATCTCGGGATCTTGTTCACGAGTGAGGGAAAGATGGAGCGTGAGATTGACAGGCGGATTGGTGCAGCGTCTGCAGTTATGCGGTCGATGTACCGAGCTGTCGTGGTAAAGATGGAGCTGAGTCGTAAGGCAAAGCTCTCAATTTACTGGTCAATCTACGCTCCCACCCTCACCTATGGCCATGAACTTTGGGTATTGACCGAAAGGACAAAATCACGGATACAAGCGGCCGAAATGAGTTTCCTCCGCAGGGTGGCTGGGTGCTCCCTTAGAGATAGGGTGAGAAGCTCACTCATTCGGGAGGAGCTCGGGGTCGAGCCGCTGCTCCTTCACATTGAGAGGAGTCAACTGAGGTGGCTTGGGCATCTGTGTAGGATGCCTCCTGGATGCCTCCCTAGAGACGTGTTCCAGGCATGTCCCACTGGGAGGAAGCCCCAGCGAAGACCAAGGACACGCTGGAGAGACTGTGTCTCTCGGCTGGCTTGGGAACGCCTCGGGCTTCCCCCGGAAGAGCTGGAGTTAGTGTCTGGGGTGAGGGAGGTCTGGGCATCCCTGCTTAGACTTCTGCCCCCGCGACCTGACCCCGTATAAGCGGAAGAAGATGGATGGATGAGCAGTGCAACGCCAACAGAGCCTCAAGTAAAGTTTCCTGGGAAGCTTCTCACCTTCAGCATGTGTCTCCAAGGTGAAATCCAGTGACTCAAGAAGTCCAACATTTTGCAACAGATTGTCATTGGAAGAGACACCTACCAAAGACACAAAATTTCAGAGTTACGCTGCTGAAACAGTGCTTGAAAGATTGTGCCAGTAAGCCAGTTACCCCTTTGTTCTCACTGCAGATCAAGGCAAATGCACAAGTTCGTGAACATGACCAAGTTTCATTAGCCAGGAGCTCTTGTTATCTCACTGTAGCCAAGTTGTAGAAATTACAGCATTGTACCATAACCATCCAGCAAACCCTACTCTAGCCTTTCACCATTTGATTTCTGAAAACTGCAGTTCCACCTCTGACCATCCCAGTGTCTGCCTTCACCTTCTGTGTGGATGTCTGTTGGATACTTGCTGACATCCCCACCTGCAGTCCCCATCCCCTTGGATCACCATCTATCCATATATCACCCATATACACAGAAGTCCAATTGGACTACTGATGACAGTTACTATTGTATCCTGTCTTGTACCTTTGACGGTGTCTCTATGTCTCTATTCTTTCTTATTTCTTGCTTTATCCGGCTGGTCTTCGGCAGGAGGGTCCCCCCTCATGAGCCAGGTCCTGCCCAAGGTTTCTTCCCTCTTAAAGGGGAGTTTTTCCTCCCACTGTTTGGCTTAAGGTTTTTCTTCCTCTAGGGAAGTTTTTACCTGCTGTTGTTTATGTAATAATTACTCGGGGGTCATGTTCTGGTCTCTGGAAAGATCTTAGAGACAACTTGTGTTGTAATAGACGCTATATAAATAAAATTGAATGAATGAATGAAAATGTAACAACCAGTTTACACAGAAAATGAATACAAAACACCACCTGTGGCCAGCCAACCAATCAGAATGCAAGTAACCAGGACCCAGACTGCTGCCATTGTTGTGGACACCAAGTGAAGCAGCAACCAGCAGCTGATGTTTAAAAGAGTTCATCATGCAGTTGCTGCAGCTGCTCTTCATCAGGACTAATTATTTCAGTCTAACCTGGCTCGTACCTCAATGTGACAAGTGTGAGATCCTGTCCTGCTGCCAGGGGCCTCATGTAGAACAAGTTCAGTGCACAAAGAACGTGGGTTCACCATTTTCCACGGACACGTAGGGATGCTCAAACATCAACTTTGTGTGGATTTGTGTGGACCACCACACAGTTGACAGTGTCAATCAATAAAGTGATGGGTGTATATAAAGATATGGGATTTCCCATGTGACATATATGGATATATGGGATTTAATGTTTGTCTGAACAGATAAACATTAAAAAAACATTTGAGAATAAAATGTACATCTCTCTAAAACTGATGTGACTTGATATCATATGAATAATGTTTTTTAATTGAATGTTTAGGCTGCATTCAGAGTCTCATATCGATTCACGCGCAGCTGCTGCAGGATTCCAGGAAGTGTTTCACCAATGATGGAGGCCGGTCCCTCCTCCTGCACATTCCCCAAGATGATCAGCAGAGATGGTTGAACTTTGTCCTCCTTCATCTCCGTTTTGCTCCTCCTGTACAATCCTGATGTCTCCATTTCAACTCATCTGGATTTGTGGTCTTTTACTGGGTTACCTGGGTTTGATTGTATTTAGTTATGATTTGTTAAATCCGTCTAGATATGATCCAAAAATGAAACCTTGGAGTAAACAGGCACCAATGATGCTGATGCTTGTCTGACTTATTGGACCTTGTGAATGTTCCCAGTGGAGAAGTCCAACCCTCTGAACGGTTCCCGGTCCATCTGTGTCCACATGCTGGCTGGGGGACAGTCCTGGCTGCACCGAGTACCTGGGACACATTTATGTGTCTGGAAGGACCGACGAGGTCAAGCTGGAGCTCTATGATCCTGACACACTGAGGTGAACACCTCACCTGTGAAACACACGAAGAACAAAAGAGACAATGTGAGTAAAAGTTTAGTCTGATGAAATCTAATTCTCTGGTCTCATGCACACTCAGAGGTTAAAATGTTGTTTCCAGTTACAATACAAGTATGCATTATTGTTCACCTTTTTACCAAGAATAAGTTGGATAAGATAAATATTCTTTGAGTCACATATTTATGAGGTTGTTTAAGTTGTTTAGTAATATATTTACTGTAAAACTGCAAACAAAAATACATTAAATCAAGGCAGACTTTTGTTTAAGAACATGTCTGTTCTTGTGTGTCTGTACTGCTGGTTTAAACTTTCCCTTTCTCTCTCACTTTTCATCATCTCCTCTTCAACTCTTGGGGGAGTTGAGGTCTCAGTCTGGCTGTACTTTGGCTTCTTGATCATTTAATTAGCTGCTCCTCCTTGTAAACAACTTGCTTGCTGTTATTCTTGATCAGACGGTAAAGAATAAAAACATCAAATCCACTGAGCAGTAAAGCATCAAAACTGAAAAATATACTAAAATGACTGATAACGAGACTAGGTTAAAAAAAAAAAAAACATCTTAAAAATATGTACACAGAGCTGGTAACAATGAACAGAGCTTCAGCAACAAGCAGCCACCATGAGCAGTCCTCAGGTACCCGCACTGATGCTGCTGGTGTCAAGGGTCAATCCCAACACTCCCATCAGGCAGGAGATGATGAGAGGTCAAAGATATTGAAAGCCTGGACATGTGTGGTGAAAAACAACTTTTCTGCAAGTGCCATCACAAAGATAAACACTGAAATATAACATGTTAACAACTCCAGTAATCAAGTAACATCATGTGCTATCTGCACTTTCTATGCTTCAAGAAAGACGTCTGTTTGCCAGCTTCAAACAGCTGACAGGACATTTCCATAACATATTTTTGTGTTTAGTATTTTGCATAAACAGACAGGCTTTATGTCATAAACCGACAGCCTGACGACAGCGTCCCTGAAGATTCTAGTGCTCGATCCTGGTCCTCGAGGGCCAGTGGTCTGCATGCTTTAGATCACAGGTGTCGGACTCTGGTCCTCGAGGAGGACCTGGATCATAAGGGGGGACCCTCCTGCTGAAGACCAGACGGGTAGAACAGGAAAAGGGAGATCAGAGAGAGGATGAAGAACAGAGAGGAGTGACACAGATATATTGACTAAGGTACACAGCAAAAATTGGAGTGTTAAAATTTCAGGGTTAAACGTTTTAGAGTTGATTTTTACTCTTTTTAGTGTAAAATGTTAGTCAGCGCAGGTGTAGTTTTACAGAGTTGATTACATTGGTGTTACTCTAACTCCTTATTTGATATGAATAAACACCGTGTGTGTTGTTCAGAGTTAAGTGTTAGATGTTGGAGTTCGATAACTCCACAGTTGTCATCGTTTAACTCCTCACGGACACAATCAGGCCCCGCCCAAACATGTCAGCTCGGAAATTTCTGGAGTTTGCGCCGTTTTCTGCCAGAAGTCCGCCAGCATTGCCGCGTTGATGAAACGGTAAGTAATGTCCTATCATTTAAGCTTCATGTAACCCCTGGGGAAAACCCCAGCGGTCAGCGTTATTGTTTGTGTCATGTTATTGAATAAGTTATTGTTTTGGTGTGATTTGAAAAAAAAACAAAAAAAAACAAAAACTAAATAAGTAAAAAGAATGTGTATAAATGTATAAATGTGTAAATGTAAATATCTGTTAAGAGATGGGGACTGCCTGACTATGTCTGATGGGGTGGGCTGGACAGAGGCGGATGAGGGAGTGACGAGAGAGAGAGGCGGGGTAGTTGCACCGCGAGTGGACTTGGACGGAAACTCCATAAACAAGGAGAACGGAGTTTTTTTTTGTGTGGTTTTTTTTTTTCTTGTGTGAGCTTCTTCTGGTTCGACGCGGAACGGGAGCTGGAGCTGCCGGGTCTGGGTCAGCGAAGAGCGGGGCCCGCAGGGACGACAGCAGCAGAGCTAGCGAAGCCAGAGCCGGGTCCGGGTCAGCGAAGCGGGGAGCTCGCGGACAAGGGAGTGGACCAGCGGAGGTTCAACGAGTGAGAGAGGCACGGACGACACCGTTCGCATCTGGAGGGTGGAGTACCACCTTGGAGACGGCGGCATCGGGAGGTCGCCATCGTGTGTTCCCGGAAGAGTGCTGCAGTTACACAAGGTCTGCCATCTTGTGTTCTTCACGGAGCGTTCCGTCGTTCCTGTTCCGAAAACGGAAAGAAGGGAGTTGGGAGCTTCCTTCGACTATAGTAGCACCACTAGCGTGTGGACCGACTGTTGCGAGGAGAGAAACTGGTGGGTGTTTTCCTGTTCCACCCACCCTACTGCTTCCACAAACAGCAACAGAGGTACTGATTTTTTTTATATTTTTTTTTGTTTATGTTTGGCCGGCCATTTTCTTTGGGTTTGGGGAAATTCCATTATTGGTGGGCCCACTTACGGTTTTGGTTGATTCAGTTGTGGTGAAGAAGTTTACATGGTATCTTGGGTTAAGTTTCCTTTCAGGTTTGAAATAAATGTTAAGTTTGCACTGAGGAGTTCTTTTGTCAGTTCTTTTTGGGGTTTGGAGTAGTAAGTATTGTAAGGAGAGAATATGAAACCGGGGAAGACACGTGGTGTGATAATTGTCTGAGAGGAGAGTAAGTATATTAAAGAACCTAGGGCGTTGTATACCGGGCAAGTATATAAAGAAAGCGCTACATTCATACATCTAAAAAAAGCGTTTGAACGACTTAAATACTAGCGAACGTCAGCCGGTAATATTCTCGCAAGACTGTTATGACCGCACAGCATTTTAAATGTTCAGAACCACCGCGTAGGTGCCACAACGGCTTGTTAGCTGGATTTTAGCTACGAGCTTCCAGTGAGGTCTGTAACTTAAAAAAATAAATCTAAAAGCTCAAGGCCTGGGTACATATCGGTGAAGAAGGTCACCCTGACATGGAGAAATGTATGTGCCGTTTTACGGGTTTCATAGCTTTCCCGGGAGATGATAGTTTTCAGAGTCGGGAAATGGCGGGCGAGGGAGAGGGGCGAGTTGGGCTTTTTAGCCACTTGCATCACTTTTTTACTTCTCACTCACTCGTTTTATTTATTTATTAAGTCACATGTGCTGGCCAAATCTACTTTGGGTTAATGTGTAGAGCTCTCAAATGAAGATGCCTAAATATACCGGTCATAAATTAGTTTGGCAATTAACGTTGTCAGTGACCATAGTTTTTAAAAAGTGTTGTTCTACAGTTATACAAGAGTGATTCACCTTTTAACTTCTTCTTTTTTTTTTCTCAGTTCAGAATGCTGGTTCAGGTCAAGTACAACCATCTGCAAAAACATGTGAAGCTGGATTGTATTGAAGGGCAGTATGATTTTAATCAGTTAAATGAAAAAGGTATGTTGACTTAATAAACGCAGTGAGTTTCATTGAAAATGTTGTCTTCATAATAGTAAAGGATGTTAACCACAAAAGCAAATTCATTTTTCATCTTCAGTTATTGAGAGATTTTGCTTACCACAAGATGCAGATATTGTGTACAAAGATGCAACAGGCACAGAAGTAGATGAGGAAATATTCAGTGACCTCATTGGACAAGGCAATGTCGTGCTGACTGCTTTCTCAAGTGATGGTGAGTTTGTTTGTGTGTATGTTTTTTTTTAACGTTCAAATACTGACTTTTAGGAATATAGCTTAGTGCAGTGCATGCAGTTAGTAGGAATATAGCTTGGCACATGCACTAGAAAGAACTAGTACAAACTGACAAGAAAACAGCCTTTTTGTAGTGGCCACGTTCAAAATATATACAAATACACGTACATCACAATAAGCTTTAGCATATCTTTTTACATCTTACAAAGAGCAATAAAAGGATTTTTTGGGGGAGGAGGGAGGGATGTTTTTTGATTGTTTTTTTGTGTTTGTGTGTGTGTGGGGGGGGGGGGGGGGGGTGAATTGGCTATAGCTTTATAAATACACCTGAAAGATGAGGTATAAATGTCTGTTTTGTCAATGTTTTATTGAATACCTAATTTCTATTTCAATATTTGAAGTATTTTCTGAGACCTTGTCTGGATCTGAGATGTCTGATACCAGCAGCAGCTCTGGTGCATCAGCAAAAACTCTCCTTGATGATCTCCCCTCTAAGAAACAAAGAGTTGAGGATACTACTTCTGCTGTGTCTGCCAAACTGGTTAGTGGAAAACTTGATAATGTGCACCTCCATTCAGAAGTCTTGCATTTAATGTATGGTTGTTCATATTAGTTGGTGGAAGATGTCCTAAAAATCAACTCTGGTGGCGAAGAAGTACTCCGTGAGTATGAGGAAACAGAAACTCTAACAGATGCCATGCGAAGACAAATGGTTAACATTTTAGTGGCTCACATGATTGATAAACATGGGTAGGTGTGTTTTTGGCTATTACTATTTATAATAAATAGTTGCAAATACAGTGCTGATTTTCCAAGTAATTTGACATTTTCTTTCAGGCATCATGCCCCCAAAGCCATCAGAGAGCAGTCTGCTCCTGGAATTGGGATGCTGTTTACCTCTCTGAAGGATCCATATTCTCAAAAAGGCTATGTAATGTCACTTCTTCCTTTTGCGTCACAAATTCATGTCAGATTTAGATGCTACGACTAATTATGACATGATTAAAACCAAACTTTTATTTCAGGAACACTTATATGATGCTGCCAGTAACACTGGATACTTAGCTTGGCGTTTGAAAACGGTCCAAAGAAAGATGCATCGGAGTGTCACTGCACCAAGTAGTCCTGTTAGGAGTTCTCCTGGAGGACCACAATGCCAAAGAACTACAACTGTTGAAGGGCAGCTTGATGGTGACGCTTGTCAGGAGGCCATGTCTTTGCTCAACCATACCACAGACAGGTCTGTCATTTTACAAATGATGAGAAAGACCTTTAAGCATCGTCAGAAACTTGTCAGTGATCCAGCCAGAACAGTGGATATCCTCTCAACCTTTCCAAGATTCTTGGATACAAAAGGATTGGTAAGTTTGGAATTACTGGTTTTCCACAGATTTGGAGTGTTTTGTTTTTTTTGGGGTGTTAAAATAGCTTCTCTCTTTAAGGTGGATCAAGACTTTGCTCTTTTTTGGTGACGAGACATCTAGGCTGCTGCAGAAATGGGACAGATTCTTCCAGCCAAATATAATCAAAGAGGCCAAGCAACTCACTTCATCACCAGAGTTGAATCAGCTGGTTCTGTCAGCAGAAAGCCCCCAAGAAAGTGATCTTGATGGAACAAGAGGTCAGTTGTAATTGATGAGCTTTTAACTATATTAGTCTCACACAGTAAATGTAATGTGTTTAACATTGAAATACAGAGAAATGGCAATTGTAAGGGATGATTTTCAAAATGGCACATCCAGTCATGTTTTTAATTGCTTTTTGCCTTTAGTGTATGACTCAGAAATGGCATCTCTTTTGTTACTGCTACATCTCCTTCCACCGCCACCTAGAGAACCAAAGTCTCCAAAAAAAAAAAAAAAAAAAAAAAAAAAAAAAAAAAAAAAAAAGGCTGAACACATGAACCACCAACAAGGGACCTGCAGTTAATGAATTTCATCTTAGTTGAAGCCTGGTAAGGTGTGAAGAAGTCTTGCAGAGTTGAGACCACCTGCGCTGTCATATGTTCATTTCCTTTAGCGTTTTCAGACCTGAACATTTCTGGTTTCACTTCAAATTGAAGCATTTAGGATGGTTGTCATAAACCCAGCAGATGGTAACTGCTGTGGAGCAGAGGGTCATATGTGATGTAGCAGCTCTTCGTGTTACTAAGAACCAATGCCAGTTGACTCCAGGTTTGTCCAGTTGGTGAACATGTAGCTGCTTTAAAACTTTGACAAAGAAAACCAACAGCATTAAGTTTAAAATTTTTATTTTGATCACCACCGCCGCCTCTCGGACGTCTCGTTGCGGGCGTCGCCTGCCACCACCACCACCCTCTCTGACGTCTCGTTGCGGGCGTCCCCTGCCACACCACCACCACCCTCTCGGACGTCTCGTTGCGGGCGTCCCCTGCCACCCCACCACCACCCTCTCGGACGTCTCGTTGCGGGCGTCGCCTGCCACCACCACCACCCCCCTCTCGGACGTTCTCTGTTGCGGGCGTCGCCTGCCACCCACCACCACCCCTCTCGGACGTCTCGTTGCGGGCGTCGCCTGCCACCACCACCCACCCTCTCGGACGTCTCGTTGCGGGCGTCGCCTGCAACCACCACCACCCTCTCGGACGTCTCGTTGCGGGCGTCGCCTGCAACCACCACCACCCTATCGGACGTCTCGTTGCGGGCGTCGCCTGCCACCACCACCACACCCTCTCGGACGTCTCGTTGCGGGCGTCGCCTGCCACCACCACCACAACCCTCTCGGACGTCTCGTTGCGGGCGTCGCCTGCCACCACCACCCTCTCGGACGTCTCGTTGCGGGCGTCGCCTGCCACCACAACCACCCTCTCGGACCGTCTCGTGCGGGCGTCGCCTGCCACCACCACCCCCTCTCGGACGTCTCGTTTGCGGGCGTCGCCTTGCCCACCACCACCACCCTCTCGGACGTCTAGTTGCGGGCGTCCGCCTGCCACCACCACCACCCTCTCGGACGTCTCGTGTGCGGGCGTCGCCTGCCACCACCACCCTCTCGGACGTCTCGTTGCGGGCGTCGCCTGCCACACACCACCCTCTCGGACGTCTCGTTGCGGGCGTCGCCTGCCACACACCCACCCTCTCGGACGTCTCGTTGCGGGCGTCGCACTGCCACCACCACCACCTCTCGGACGTCTCGTTGCGGGCGTCGCTGCCACCACCACCCCTTCGGACGTCTCGTTGCGGGCGTCGCCTGCCACCACCACCCTCTCGGACGTCTCGTTGCGGGCGTCGCCTGCCACCACCACCCTCTCGGACGTCTCGTTGCGGGCGTCGCCTGCCACCGCCACCAACCCCCTCTCGGACGTCTCGTTGCGGGGCGTCGCCTGCCACCGCCACCACAACCCTCTCGGACGTCTCGTTGCGGGCGTCGCCTGCCACCACCACCACAACCCTCTCGGACGTCTCGTTGCGGGCGTCGCCTGCCACGCCACCCCACAACCCTCTCGGACGTTCTCGTTGCGGGCGTCGCCTGCCACCGCCACCACAACCCTCTCGGACTGTCTCGTTGCGGGCGTCGGCCTCTAAGTTTCTAGATTGCTCTTTGTTCAAAGTCATGTAGCTCCATTGACTAGTTGCCTCAGTGATGCTCCAGCTGGATTTTCCTCATCTCTGTTTGGGCTTAAAGAGGAAAACAGCACATGCAAGTGAATAATTCAGCCTAACATCCAAGCTGCTTTTTTTGCATTTACAATAGAACTAAATCAAAAGCCACCATCCATCCAGTAGATATTGAATTTTAAAGCTGGTTTGGTCAGAAAGAAGGTAAACAAGTAGCTGGAGGTTCTAACAGTTTCAAGAACCAAGTAGAGGGACCAAAACACATTTAAGTTAGGCTGATGAAGAGGTTCTTCAGAGATCTTGCTAGTAAGACAGTTACTTTTGTTTTCCACTGCAGCTCACTGGTAAAGACAACAGTTTTTGAACATGATCATATCAAAAGATATTTCATTAATCTGGAGCTCATTATCTCACTGTAACAAAGTTTTAGAAATTACAGCATTATGTCCTTCCCTCAAACCCTACTGTAGCCTTACACCAGTAGATTTCTGCAAATCAAACCACAATTTACACAGAAAAAGAACACAACCTGTGGCGAGACACCCAACCAGCATGCAAGTAACCAGGACCCAGATTGCTGCCATTGTTGTGGTCATCAAGTGAAGCAGCAACCAGCAGCTGATGTTTAAAAGAGTTCATCATACATTTGCTGCAGCTGCTCTTCATCAGGACTAATTATCTCAGTCTAAACTGGCTCGTACCTCAATGTGACAAGTGTGAGATCCTGTCCTGCTGCCAGGGGCCTCATGTAGAACAAGTTCAGTGCACAAAAAACATGTGCAACCACCAAAGTAACTGTGGGGTCACGTCCCCGCTGTGTTCTGCAACAACTGCATATATGGCATTACGTCACAAATCATCAAAGATGGAACTGGCTCACAGGGCTGCAGTGGACATCATAGCAGAGACAAACCCAGGGAGTGACTGAGCATAAGAGCCAACAAGGGAACATTTTGGGTCTTGACAGCATCTTAACCTCTGTTGTCTACAGGGGAACCCTCTAAACTAACTCGTTTGTAGAAAGTGTCTTTGTGCTGCTTTAATGTTACAGTGTTTTAAATGTTATTAAAACATGTTGAAAATGTCTCCATTATATAGATAAATGAGGTGATGTTGCTCATATATCTCACATAAGCATCAACTTATTCTTTAAGTACAGTTGTGTATCAGTCATCCATCAGTCATCCACCAGTCATCCACCAGTCATCCACCAGTCATCCACCAGTCATCCACCAGTTATCCACCAGTCATCCATCAGTCATCCACCAGTCATCCACCAGTTATCCACCAGTCATCCACCAGTTATCCACCAGTCATCCACCAGTTATCCACCAGTCATCCACCAGTCTTCCATCAGTCATTCATCAGTCATCCACCAGTCATCCACCAGTCATCCACCAGTCATCCACCAGTCTTCCATCAGCCCCAACTCCATCTATCTCATTTCACTAAAGGTACCTTTATATCACCAGCTGCAGCATTTTGTTTTTATTTTTTAGTGAAACCTTTTCCACTCAGCTGTGAATGATCATGTGATTATGATTTTCTAGAATCATTTCTCCAACAACCTCCATTCCCTGGTCATGTTAAACTTTTTAAACATGGACCTCCATGATTACAACCTGAGAGGAAAGGATGGAAGATGCCCACAAGAGGAAGTGAGCCAAATATCAAGAGCTGGTGAAGGAAGGCTGACGGAGGGGGTGAAGACCAGGTGTATTTCAGTTGAAAAAGGCACTCAGGGATTTGTTTATCAGTCTCTGAACAAAGCCTACAAAACCTTGGACAGAGCTGGCAAGAAGAAGACGAAGAAGAAGACGAAGCGAAGAAAGAAGAGAAGAAGAAGAAGAAGAAGAAGAAGAAGAAAGAAGCAGAAGAAGAAGAAGAAGAAGAAGAAAGAAGAAGAAGAAGAAGAAGAAGAATTTTTCTATTTTTTATTTTATTTTTTTGTAATTTTTTATTTATTTATTCATTTATTTGTTTAATTTTTTTTTATTTTATTTTATTTTATTTTTTTTCCCTGTTCCCCCTCCTGTCCTTGGTAAGTGTGTTTAAAACATTAAAAAAAACAGCAGCTGGCCACAGGGTGGGCGCTCCCCACACATCACCGCCACACCAGTCCTCTCCGTTGTGTTTAGGTATGAGTGTGTTTTTTTTTTTTGTTTTTTTTTTTTTATAAATTATAATCTTTTTTATAAATCTGCATTTGGATACTCTAGAAACTACGAGGTAAACCGGCACCCTGAGAACAGAGAGCTCCATTAGGAACGTACGGTACTATCAAGTCTTGCAAATATCGCGGCGCTAGGCCATTTTGGACTTCATACAAAAGTAATAAAATTTTTAATTGGATTCTAAATTTTACAGGGAGCCAATGGAGGGAAGCTAAAACTGGAAAGATGTGGTCTCTTGTTGATTCCTGTCAGCACTCGCGCTGCTGCATTTTGGATCAGCCGGAGGATCTTCAGAGAATTACTTAGACATCCAGCACGTTACAGTAATCTAGTCTAATGTAGATTTCATTGAGTTGACACAGAGTAGACCATAGAAATACTGTTTGGTGATGATAGATGCATTTTCCAAATAGATTGAAATAGTACCCTCTAAACATGCGGTTGCTTTAGGAGTTGCTAAAGCTATTTGTAAGACTATCCTCCCAAATCATGGCATTCCACAGACCATTAACAGTGATATTGGTCCCCACTTTGTAAATAATGTAATCCAACTAATGGCAGAAAGTCTGGGAATGAATCTAAGAAATCATTGAGCCTGCCACCCCCAAAGTGCAGGTTTGGTAGAAAGAACCAATGGTTGAGTGAAAGCAGACTAAGGAAATGTACGGAAACAACAGGAAGAGCATGGCCAGGATGCTTAGACCTAGTAAAACATACATGAGGATCACAGCAACATCTGAAGGTTTAACACCTTTTGAGATCCGTAATGGGAGATCATATAAGCTACCTATAGTTGCCTCAGACCTGCAGAAAGCAGAGTGGTGATAGAATGAACAATGAAGTTGTTATTTTAAAATATGTTAAACACGTGGGAAATGATAAGGTTTTTACATATGTTACCATATGTTTGAAATACTGTGGCAGAGACGAGAGCGGCGGAAATGTGGCTGAGTTCTCTGTCTGTCCTCCTTGCAGATAACTGAAAGCTGACTGACTTTGTCTTTCTTCCTTATTGTGGTTTAATAAATGTTTGGGTCATTTAACTGACATTTAAATGGTCCTTCGAGCCGGATCCCAACAAACCAAGGAATCCAACAGGTGTGGTGGACTTCAGGAAAACTGTGGACGTTATAAATTTCAAGGCTGTTTTTCCGCCTCACTGGCTGGAGTCCGAGGTTAACGGGAGAACCGAAGGAAGACGAAGTCGGTAAGTGAGATCTTGTTGTGTTCCCCTGAAAGAATAGGGTGTGAGGAGTGCTGGAGTCCGATAAAGTCCAGTTAAAAGCCGTGAAATTCTAGACACTGACGGTAAAAGAGGGGCGCCGGAGTCCAATAAAGTCCATGTTAAAAGCCGTGGAATTCTAGACACTGACGGTAAAAGAGGGGCGACGGAGTCCGATAAAGTCTGTGAGAAAATCGTGAAAATTCTAGACACACTGATGGTAAAAGAGAAAA
>CM026212.1:1729248-1817865 GCA_014839995.1 Xenentodon cancila | reverse complement strand
TTTTCTCTTTTACCATCAGTGTGTCTAGAATTTTCACGATTTTCTCACAGACTTTATCGGACTCCGTCGCCCCTCTTTTACCGTCAGTGTCTAGAATTCCACGGCTTTTAACATGGACTTTATTGGACTCCGGCGCCCCTCTTTTACCGTCAGTGTCTAGAATTTCACGGCTTTTAACTGGACTTTATCGGACTCCAGCACTCCTCACACCCTATTCTTTCAGGGGAACACAACAAGATCTCACTTACCGACTTCGTCTTCCTTCGGTTCTCCCGTTAACCTCGGACTCCAGCCAGTGAGGCGGAAAAACAGCCTTGAAATTTATAACGTCCACAGTTTTCCTGAAGTCCACCACACCTGTTGGATTCCTTGGTTTGTTGGGATCCGGCTCGAAGGACCATTTAAATGTCAGTTAAATGACCCAAACATTTATTAAACCACAATAAGGAAGAAAGACAAAGTCAGTCAGCTTTCAGTTATCTGCAAGGAGGACAGACAGAACTCAGCCACATTTCCGCCGCTCTCGTCTCTGCCACAGTATTTCAAATATGTAACATATGTAAAAACCTTATCATTTCCCACGTGTTTAACATATTTTAAAATAACAACTTCATTGTTCATTCTATCACCACTCTGCTTTCTGCAGGTCTGAGGCAACTATAGGTAGCTTATATGATCTCCCATTACGGATCTCAAAAGGTGTTAAACCTTCAGATGTTGCTGTGATCCTCATGTATGTTTTACTAGGTCTAAGCATCCTGGCCATGCTCTTCCTGTTGTTTCCGTACATTTCCTTAGTGCTGCTTTCACTCAACCATTGGTTCTTTCTACCAAACCTGCACTTTGGGGGTGGCAGGCTCAATGATTTCTTAGATTCATCCCAGACTTTCTGCCATTAGTTGGATTACATTATTTACAAAGTGGGGACCAATATCACTGTTAATGGTCTGTGGAATGCCATGATTTGGGAGGATAGTCTTACAAATAGCTTAGCAACTCCTAAAGCAACCGCATGTTTAGAGGGTACTTTTCAATCTATTTGGAAAATGCATCTATCATCACCAACACAGTATTTCTATGGTCTACTCTGTGTCAACTCATGAAATCTACATTAGACTAGATTACTGTAACGTGCTGGATGTCTAAGTAATTCTCTGAAGATCCTCCGGCTGATCCAAAATGCAGCAGCGCGAGTGGCTGACAGGAATCAACAAGAGACCACATCTTTCCAGTTTTAGCTTCCCTCCATTGGCTCCCTGTAAAATTTAGAATCCAATTCAAAATTTTATTACTTTTGTATGAAGTCCAAAAATGGCCTAGCGCCGCGATATTTGCAAGACTTGATAGTACCGTACGTTCCTAATGGAGCTCTCTGTTCTCAGGGTGCCGGTTTACTCGTAGTTTCTAGAGTATCCAAATGCAGATTTATAAAAAAGATTATAATTTATAAAAAAAAAAACAAAAAAAAAAAAACACACTCATACCTAAACACAACGGAGAGGACTGGTGTGGCGGTGATGTGTGGGGAGCGCCCACCCTGTGGGCCAGCTGCTGTTTTTAATGTTTTTAAACACACTTACCAAGGACAGGAGGGGGAACAGGGAAAAAAAATAAAAAAAATAAATAAAAAAAAATTAAACAAATAAAATAAATAAATAAATAAAAATTACAAAAAAAATAAAAAAAAAAAGAAAAATTTCTTCTTCTTCTTCTTCTTCTTCTTCTTCTCTTCTTCTTCTTCTTCTCTTCTTCTTCTTCCTTCTTCTTCTTCTTCTTCTTCTTTTTCTTCTTCGCTTCTCTTCGTCTTCTTCTTGCCAGCTCTGTCCAAGGTTTTGTAGGCTTTGTTCAGAGACTGATAAACAAATCCTGAGTGTTTCACTGAAATACACCTGGTCTTCACCCCCTCCGTCAGCCTTCCTTCACCAGCTCTTGATATTTGGCTCACTTCCTCTTGTGGGCATCTTCCATCCTTTCCTCTCAGGTTGTAATCAGGGGTCCATGTTTAAAAAAGTTTAACATGACCAGGGAATGGAGGTTGTTGGAGAAATGATTCTAGAAAATCATAATCACATGATCATTCACAGCTGAGTGGAAAAGGTTTCACTAAAAAATAAAAAACAAAATGCTGCAGCTGGTGATATAAAGGTACCTTTAGTGAAATGAGATGATGGAGTTGGGGCTGATGGAAGATGGTGGATACTGGTGGATGACTGGTGGATGACTGGTGGATGACTGATGAATGACTGATGGAAGACTGGTGGATGACTGGTGGATAACTGGTGGATGACTGGTGGATACTGGTGGATGACTGGTGGATAACTGGTGGATGACTGGGGATGACTGATGGATGACTGGGGATAACTGGTGGATGACTGGTGGATGACTGGTGGATGACTGGTGGATGACTGGTGGATGACTGATGGATGACTGATACAACTGTACTTAAAGAATAAGTTGATGCTTATGTGAGATATATGAGCAACATCACCTCATTTATCTATAATGGAGACATTTCAACATGTTTTAATAACATTTAAAACACTGTAACATTAAAGCAGCACAAAGACACTTTCTACAAACGAGTTAGTTTAGAGGGTTCCCCTGTAGACAACAGAGGTTAAGATGCTGTCAAGACCCAAAATGTTCCCTTGTTGGCTCTTATGCTCAGTCACTCCCTGGGTTTGTCTCTGCTATGATGTCCACTGCAGCCCTGTGAGCCAGTTCCATCTTTGATGATTTGTGACGTAATGCCATATATGCAGTTGTTGCAGAAACAGCGGGACGTGACCCCACAGTTACTTTGGTGGTTGCACATGTTTTTTGTGCACTGAACTTGTTCTACATGAGGCCCCTGGCAGCAGGACAGGATCTCACTTGTCACTTGAGGTACGCCAGTTTAGACTGAGATAATTAGTCCTGATGAAGAGCAGCTGCAGCAATGTATGATGAACTCTTTTAAACATCAGCTGCTGTTGCTGCTTCACTTGATGACCACAACAATGGCAGCAATCTGGGTCCTGGTTACTTGCATGCTGGTTGGGTGTCTCGCCACAGGTTGTGTTTCTTTTTCTGTGTAAATTGTGGTTTGATTTGCAGAAATCTACTGGTGTAAGGCTACAGTAGGGTTTGAGGGAAGGGACATAATGCTGTAATTTCTAAAACTTTGTTACAGTGAGATAATGAGCTCCAGATTAATGAAATATCTTTTGATATGATCATGTTCAAAAACTGTTGTCTTTACCAGTGAGCTGCAGTGGAAAACAAAAGTAACTGTCTTACTAGCAAGATCTCTGAAGAACCTCTTCATCAGCCTAACTTAAATGTGTTTTTGGTCCCTCTACTTGGTTCTTGAAACTGTTAGAACCTCCAGCTACTTTTACTTCTTTCTGACCAAACCAGCTTTAAAATTCAATATCTACTGGATGGATGGTGGCTTTTGATTTAGTTCTATTGTAAATGCAAAAAAAGCAGCTTGGATGTTTAGGCTGAATTTATTCACTTGCATGTGCTGTTTTCTCTTTAAGCCCAAACAGAGATGAGGAAAATCCAAGCTGGAGCATCACTGAGGCAACTAGTCAATGGAGCACATGACTTTGAACAAGAGCAATCTAGAAACTTAGAGGCCGACGCCCGCAACGAGACATCCGAGAGGGTGGTGGTGGTGGTGGCAGGCGACGCCCGCAACGAGACGTCCGAGAGGGTTGTGGTGGCGGTGGCAGGCGACGCCCGCAACGAGACGTCCGAGAGGGTTTGTGGTGGCGGTGGCAGGCGACGCCCGCAACGAGACGTCCGAGAGGGTTGTGGTGGCGGTGGCAGGCGACGCCCGCAACGAGACGTCCGAGAGGGTTGTGGTGGCGGTGGCAGGCGACGCCCGCAACGAGACGTCCGAGAGGGTGGTGGTGGCAGGCGACGCCCGCAACGAGACGTCCGAGAGGGTGGTGGTGGTGGCAGGCGACGCCCGCAACGAGACGTCCGAGAGGGTGGTGGTTGCAGGCGACGCCCGCAACGAGACGTCCGAGAGGGTGGTGGTGGCAGGCGACGCCCGCAACGAGACGTCCGAGAGGGTGGTGGTGGCAGGCGACGCCCGCAACGAGACGTCCGAGAGGGTGGTGGTGGCAGGCGACGCCCGCAACGAGACGTCCGAGAGGGTGGTGGTGGCAGGCGACGCCCGCAACGAGACGTCCGAGAGGGTGGTGGTGGCAGGCGACGCCCGCAACGAGACGTCCGAGAGGGTGGTGGTGGCAGGCGACGCCCGCAACGAGACGTCCGAGAGGGTGGTGGGGCAGGCGACGCCCGCATCGAGACGTCCGAGAGGGTGGTGGTGGTTGCAGGCGACGCCCGCAACGAGACGTCCGAGAGGGTGGTGGTGGTGGCAGGCGACGCCCGCAACGAGACGTCCGAGAGGGTGGTGGTGGTGGCAGGCGACGCCCGCAACGAGACGTCCGAGAGGGTGGTGGTGGTGGCAGGCGACGCCCGCAACGAGACGTCCGAGAGGGTGGTGGTGGTGGCAGGCGACGCCCGCAACGAGACGTCCGAGAGGGTGGTGGTGGTGGCAGGCGACGCCCGCAACGAGACGTCCGAGAGGGTGGTGGTGGTGGCAGGCGACGCCCGCCAACGAGACGTCCGAGAGGGTGGTGGTGGTGGCAGGCGACGCCCGCAACGAGACGTCCGAGAGGGTGGTGGTGGTGGCAGGCGACGCCCGCAACGAGACGTCCGAGAGGGTGGTGGTGGTGGCAGGCGACGCCCGCAACGAGACGTCCGAGAGGGTGGTGGTGGTGGCAGGCGACGCCCGCAACGAGACGTCCGAGAGGGTGGTGGTGGTGGCAGGCGACGCCCGCAACGAGACGTCCGAGAGGCGGCGGTGGTGATCAAAATAAAAAATTTTAAACTTAATGCTGTTGGTTTTCTTTGTCAAAGTTTTAAAGCAGCTACATGTTCACCAACTGGACAAACCTGGAGTCAACTGGCATTGGTCTTAGTAACACCAAGAGCTGCTACATCACATATGACCTCTGCTCCACAGCAGTTACCATCTGCTGGGTTTATGACAACCATCCTAAATGCATCAATTTGAAGTGAAACCAGAAATGTTCAGGTCTGAAAACGCTAAAGGAAATGAACATATGACAGCGTGGTGGTCTCAACTCTGCAAGACTTCTTCACACCTTACCAGGCTTCAACTAAGATGAAATTCATTAACTGCAGGTCCCTTGTTGGTGGTTCATGTGTTAAGCTTTTTTTTTTTTTTTTTTTTTTTTTTTTTTTTTTTTTTTTGGAGACTTTGGTTCTCTAGGTGGCGGTGGAAGGAGATGTAGCAGTAACAAAAGAGATGCCATTTCTGAGTCATACACTAAAGGCAAAAAGCAATTAAAAACATGACTGGTGTGCCATTTTGAAAATCATCCCTTACAATTGCCATTTCTCTGTATTTCAATGTTAAACACATTACATTTACTGTGTGAGACTAATATAGTTAAAAGCTCATCAATTACAACTGACCTCTTGTTCCATCAAGGTCACTTTCTTGGGGGCTTTCTGCTGACAGAACCAGCTGATTCAACTCTGGTGATGAAGTGAGTTGCTTGGCCTTTTGATTATATTTGGCTGGAAGAATCTGTCCCATTTCTGCAGCAGCCTAGATGTCTCGTCACCAAAAAAGAGCAAAGTCTTGATCCACCTTAAAGAGAGAAGCTATTTTAACACCCCAAAAAAAACAAAACACTCCAAATCTGTGGAAAACCAGTAATTCCAAACTTACCAATCCTTTTGTATCCAAGAATCTTGGAAAGGTTGAGAGGATATCCACTGTTCTGGCTGGATCACTGACAAGTTTCTGACGATGCTTAAAGGTCTTTCTCATCATTTGTAAAATGACAGACCTGTCTGTGGTATGGTTGAGCAAAGACATGGCCTCCTGACAAGCGTCACCATCAAGCTGCCCTTCAACAGTTGTAGTTCTTTGGCATTGTGGTCCTCCAGGAGAACTCCTAACAGGACTACTTGGTGCAGTGACACTCCGACGCATCTTTTTTGGACCGTTTTCAAACGCCAAGCTAAGTATCCAGTGTTACTGGCAGCATCATATAAGTGTTCCTGAAATAAAAGTTTGGTTTTAATCATGTCATAATTAGTCGTAGCATCTAAATCTGACATGAATTTGTGACGCAAAAGGAAGAAGTGACATTACATAGCCTTTTTGAGAATATGGATCCTTCAGAGAGGTAAACAGCATCCCAATTCCAGGAGCAGACTGCTCTCTGATGGCTTTGGGGGCATGATGCCTGAAAGAAAATGTCAAATTACTTGGAAAATCAGCACTGTATTTGCAACTATTTATTATAAATAGTAATAGCCAAAAAACACCACCCATGTTTATCAATCATGTGAGCCACTAAAATGTTAACCATTTGTCTTCGCATGGCATCTGTTAGAGTTTCTGTTTCCTCATATCACGGAGTACTTTTCGCCACCAGAGTTGATTTTTAGGACATCTTCCACCAACTAATATGAACAACCATACATTAAATGCAAGACTTCTGAATGGAGGTGCACATTATCAAGTTTTCCACTAACCAGTTTGGCAGACACAGCAGAAGTAGTGTCCTCAACTCTTTGTTTCTTAGAGGGGAGATCATCAAGGAGAGTTTTTGCTGATGCACCAGAGCTGCTGCTGGTATCAGACATCTCAGATCCAGACAAGGTCTCAGAAAATACTTCAAATATTGAAATAGAAATTAGGTATTCAATAAAACATTGACAAAACAGACATTTATACCTCATCTTTCAGGTGTATTTATAAAGCTATAGCCAATTCGCCCCCCCCCCCCCCCCCCCCCCCCCCCACACACACACAAAAACAAAAAAACAATCAAAAAACATCCCTCCCTCCTCCCCCAAAAAATCCTTTTATTGCTCTTTGTAAGATGTAAAAAGATATGCTAAAGCTTATTGTGATGTACGTGTATTTGTATATATTTTGAACGTGGCCACTACAAAAAGGCTGTTTTCTTGTCAGTTTGTACTAGTTCTTTCTAGTGCATGTGCCAAGCTATATTCCTACTAACTGCATGCACTGCACTAAGCTATATTCCTAAAAGTCAGTATTTGAACGTTAAAAAAAATATACACACACAAACTCACCATCACTTGAGAAAGCAGTCAGCACGACATTGCCTTGTCCAATGAGGTCACTGAATATTTCCTCATCTACTTCTGTGCCTGTTGCATCTTTGTACACAATATCTGCATCTTGTGGTAAGCAAAATCTCTCAATAACTGAAGATGAAAAATGAATTTTTTGTGGTTAACATCCTTTACTATTATGAAGACAACATTTTCAATGAAACTCACTGCGTTTATTAAGTCAACATACCTTTTTCATTTAACTGATTAAAATCATACTGCCCTTCAATACAATCCAGCTTCACATGTTTTTGCAGATGGTTGTACTTGACCTGAACCAGCATTCTGAACTGAGAAAAAAAAAGAAGAAGTTAAAAGGTGAATCACTCTTGTATAACTGTAGAACAACACTTTTTAAAACTATGGTCACTGACAACGTTAATTGCCAAACTAATTTATGACCGGTATATTTAGGCATCTTCATTTGAGAGCTCTACATTAACCCAAAGTAGATTTGGCCAGCACATGTGACTTAATAAATAAATAAAACGAGTGAGTGAGAAGTAAAAAAGTGATGCAAGTGGCTAAAAAGCCCAACTCGCCCCTCTCCCTCGCCCGCCATTTCCCGACTCTGAAAACTATCATCTCCCGGGAAAGCTATGAAACCCGTAAAACGGCACATACATTTCTCCATGTCAGGGTGACCTTCTTCACCGATATGTACCCAGGCCTTGAGCTTTTAGATTTATTTTTTTAAGTTACAGACCTCACTGGAAGCTCGTAGCTAAAATCCAGCTAACAAGCCGTTGTGGCACCTACGCGGTGGTTCTGAACATTTAAAATGCTGTGCGGTCATAACAGTCTTGCGAGAATATTACCGGCTGACGTTCGCTAGTATTTAAGTCGTTCAAAACGCTTTTTTAGATGTATGAATGTAGCGCTTTCTTTATATACTTGCCCGGTATACAACGCCCTAGGTTCTTTAATATACTTACTCTCCTCTCAGACAATTATCACACCACGTGTCTTCCCCGGTTTCATATTCTCTCCTTACAATACTTACTACTCCAAACCCCAAAAAGAACTGACAAAAGAACTCCTCAGTGCAAACTTAACATTTATTTCAAACCTGAAAGGAAACTTAACCCAAGATACCATGTAAACTTCTTCACCACAACTGAATCAACCAAACCGTAAGTGGGCCCACCAATAATGGAATTTCCCCAAACCCAAAGAAAATGGCCGGCCAAACATAAACAAAAAAAAATATAAAAAAAATCAGTACCTCTGTTGCTGTTTGTGGAAGCAGTAGGGTGGGTGGAACAGGAAAACACCCACCAGTTTCTCTCCTCGCAACAGTCGGTCCACACGCTAGTGGTGCTACTATAGTCGAAGGAAGCTCCCAACTCCCTTCTTTCCGTTTTCGGAACAGGAACGACGGAACGCTCCGTGAAGAACACAAGATGGCAGACCTTGTGTAACTGCAGCACTCTTCCGGGAACACACGATGGCGACCTCCCGATGCCGCCGTCTCCAAGGTGGTACTCCACCCTCCAGATGCGAACGGTGTCGTCCGTGCCTCTCTCACTCGTTGAACCTCCGCTGGTCCACTCCCTTGTCCGCGAGCTCCCCGCTTCGCTGACCCGGACCCGGCTCTGGCTTCGCTAGCTCTGCTGCTGTCGTCCCTGCGGGCCCCGCTCTTCGCTGACCCAGACCCGGCAGCTCCAGCTCCCGTTCCGCGTCGAACCAGAAGAAGCTCACACAAGAAAAAAAAAACCACACAAAAAAAACTCCGTTCTCCTTGTTTATGGAGTTTCCGTCCAAGTCCACTCGCGGTGCAACTACCCCGCCTCTCTCTCTCGTCACTCCCTCTTCCGCCTCTGTCCAGCCCACCCCATCAGACATAGTCAGGCAGTCCCCATCTCTTAACAGATATTTACATTTACACATTTATACATTTATACACATTCTTTTTACTTATTTAGTTTTTGTTTTTTTTTGTTTTTTTTCAAATCACACCAAAAACAATAACTTATTCAATAACATGACACAAACAATAACGCTGACCGCTGGGGTTTTCCCCAGGGGTTACATGAAGCTTAAATGATAGGACATTACTTACCGTTTCATCAACGCGGCAATGCTGGCGGACTTCTGGCAGAAAACGGCGCAAACTCCAGAAATTTCCGAGCTGACATGTTTGGGCGGGGCCTGATTGTGTCCGTGAGGAGTTAAACGATGACAACTGTGGAGTTATCGAACTCCAACATCTAACACTTAACTCTGAACAACACACACGGTGTTTATTCATATCAAATAAGGAGTTAGAGTAACACCAATGTAATCAACTCTGTAAAACTACACCTGCGCTGACTAACATTTTACACTAAAAAGAGTAAAAATCAACTCTAAAACGTTTAACCCTGAAATTTTAACACTCCAATTTTTGCTGTGTACCTTAGTCAATATATCTGTGTCACTCCTCTCTGTTCTTCATCCTCTCTGATCTCCCTTTTCCTGTTCTACCCGTCTGGTCTTCAGCAGGAGGGTCCCCCCTTATGATCCAGGTCCTCCTCGAGGACCAGAGTCCGACACCTGTGATCTAAAGCATGCAGACCACTGGCCCTCGAGGACCAGGATCGAGCACTAGAATCTTCAGGGACGCTGTCATCAGGCTGTCGGTTTATGACATAAAGCCTGTCTGTTTATGCAAAATACTAAACACAAAAATATGTTATGGAAATGTCCTGTCAGCTGTTTGAAGCTGGCAAACAGACGTCTTTCTTGGAGCATAGAAAGTGCAGATAGCACATGATGTTACTTGATTACTGGAGTTGTTAACATGTTATATTTCAGTGTTTATCTTTGTGATGGCACTTGCAGAAAAGTTGTTTTTCACCACACATGTCCAGGCTTTCAATATCTTTGACCTCTCATCATCTCCTGCCTGATGGGAGTGTTGGGATTGACCCTTGACACCAGCAGCATCAGTGCGGGTACCTGAGGACTGCTCATGGTGGCTGCTTGTTGCTGAAGCTCTGTTCATTGTTACCAGCTCTGTGTACATATTTTTAAGATGTTTTTTTTTTTTTTAACCTAGTCTCGTTATCAGTCATTTTAGTATATTTTTCAGTTTTGATGCTTTACTGCTCAGTGGATTTGATGTTTTTATTCTTTACCGTCTGATCAAGAATAACAGCAAGCAAGTTGTTTACAAGGAGGAGCAGCTAATTAAATGATCAAGAAGCCAAAGTACAGCCAGACTGAGACCTCAACTCCCCCAAGAGTTGAAGAGGAGATGATGAAAAGTGAGAGAGAAAGGGAAAGTTTAAACCAGCAGTACAGACACACAAGAACAGACATGTTCTTAAACAAAAGTCTGCCTTGATTTAATGTATTTTTGTTTGCAGTTTTACAGTAAATATATTACTAAACAACTTAAACAACCTCATAAATATGTGACTCAAAGAATATTTATCTTATCCAACTTATTCTTGGTAAAAAGGTGAACAATAATGCATACTTGTATTGTAACTGGAAACAACATTTTAACCTCTGAGTGTGCATGAGACCAGAGAATTAGATTTCATCAGACTAAACTTTTACTCACATTGTCTCTTTTGTTCTTCGTGTGTTTCACAGGTGAGGTGTTCACCTCAGTGTGTCAGGATCATAGAGCTCCAGCTTGACCTCGTCGGTCCTTCCAGACACATAAATGTGTCCCAGGTACTCGGTGCAGCCAGGACTGTCCCCCAGCCAGCATGTGGACACAGATGGACCGGGAACCGTTCAGAGGGTTGGACTTCTCCACTGGGAACATTCACAAGGTCCAATAAGTCAGACAAGCATCAGCATCATTGGTGCCTGTTTACTCCAAGGTTTCATTTTTGGATCATATCTAGACGGATTTAACAAATCATAACTAAATACAATCAAACCCAGGTAACCCAGTAAAAGACCACAAATCCAGATGAGTTGAAATGGAGACATCAGGATTGTAGAGGAGGAGCAAAACGGAGATGAAGGAGGACAAAGTTCAACCATCTCGCTGATCATCTTGGGGAATGTGCAGGAGGAGGGACCGGCCTCCATCATCGGTGAAACACTTCCTGGAATCCTGCAGCAGCTGCGCGTGTGAATCGATATGAGACTCTGAATGCAGCCTAAACATTCAATTAAAAAACATTATTCATATGATATCAAGTCACATCAGTTTTAGAGAGATGTACATTTTATTCTCAAATGTTTTTAATGTTTATCTGTTCAGACAAACATTAAATCCCATATATCCATATATGTCACATGGGAAATCCCATATCTTTATATACACCCATCACTTTATTGATTGACCACTGTCAACTGTGTGGTGGTCCACCCAAATCCACACAAAGTTGATGTTGAGCATCCCTACGTGTCCGTTGAAAATGGGTGAACCCACGTTCTTTGTGAAACTGAACTTGTTCTACATGAGGACCCTGCAGCAGGACAGGATCTCACACTTGTCACATTGAGGTACGAGCCAGGTTAGACTGAAATAATTAGTCCTGATGAAGAGCAGCTGCAGCAACTGCATGATGAACTCTTTTAAACATCAGCTGCTGGTTGCTGCTCTGCACTTGGTGACCACAACAATGGCAGCAGTCTGGGTCCTGGTTACTTGATTCTGATTGGTTGGCTGGCCACAGGTGGTGTTTTTGTATTCATTTTCTGTGTAAACTGGTTGTTACATTTTCATTCATTCATTCAATTTATTTATATAGCGTCTATTACAACACAAGTTGTCTCTAAGATCTTTCCAGAGACCAGAACATGACCCCCGAGTAATTATTACATAACAACAGCAGGTAAAAACTTTCCTAGAGGAAGAAAAACCTTAAGCCAAACAGTGGGAGGAAAAACTCCCCTTTAAGAGGGGAAGAAACCTTGGGCAGGACCTGGCTCATGAGGGGGGACCCTCCTGCCGAAGACCAGCCCGGATAGAGCAAGAAATAGAAAGAATAGAGACATAGAGACACCGTCAAAGGTACAAGACAGGATACAATAGTAACTGTCATCAGTAGTCCAATTGGACTTCTGTGTATATGGGTGATATATGGATAGATGGTGATCCAAGGGGATGGGGACTGCAGGTGGGGATGTCAGCAAGTATCCAACAGACATCCACACAGAAGGTGAAGGCAGACACTGGGATGGTCAGAGGTGGAACTGCAGTTTCAGAAATCAAATGGTGAAAGGCTAGAGTAGGGTTTGCTGGATGGTTATGGTACAATGCTGTAATTTCTACAACTTGGCTACAGTGAGATAACAAGAGCTCCTGGCTAATGAAACTTGGTCATGTTCACGAACTTGTGCATTTGCCAGTGATCTGCAGTGAGAACAAAGGGGTAACTGGCTTACTGTCACAATCTTTCAAGCACTGTTTCAGCAGCGTAACTCTGAAATTTTGTGTCTTTGGTAGGTGTCTCTTCCAATGACAATCTGTTGCAAAATGTTGGACTTCTTGAGTCCACTGGATTCCACCTTGGAGACACATGCTGAAGGGTGAGAAGCTTCCCAGGAAACTTTACTTGAGGCTCTGTTGGCGTTGCACCAGTTTAATGCACTGCTCATCCATCCATCTTCTTCCGCTTATACGGGGTCAGGTCGCGGGGGCAGAAGTCTAAGCAGGGATGCCCAGACCTCCTCACCCCAGGACACTTAACTCCAGCTCTTCCGGGGGAAGCCCGAGGCTGTTCCCAAGCCAGCCGAGAGACATAGTCTCTCCAGCGTGTCCTTGGTCTTCCCTGGGGCTTCCTCCCAGTGGGACATGCCTGGAACACGTCTCTAGGGAGGCATCCAGGAGGCATCCTACACAGATGCCCAAGCCACCTCAGTTGACTCCTCTCAATGTGAAGGAGCAGCGGCTCGACCCCGAGCTCCTCCCGAATGAGTGAGCTTCTCACCCTATCTCTAAGGGAGCGCCCAGCCACCCTGCGGAGGAAACTCATTTCGGCCGCTTGTATCCGTGATTTTGTCCTTTCGGTCAATACCCAAAGTTCATGGCCATAGGTTAGGGTGGGAGCGTAGATTGACCAGTAAATTGAGAGCTTTGCCTTACGACTCAGCTCCGTCTTTACCACGACAGCTCGGTACATCGACCGCATAACTGCAGACGCTGCACCAATCCGCCTGTCAATCTCACGCTCCATCTTTCCCTCACTCGTGAACAAGATCCCGAGATACTTAAACTCCTCCATTGAGGCAGGACATCTCCACCTACCTGTAGAGGGCAAGCCACCTTTTTCCAGTCGAGAACCATGGCCTCGGATTTAGAGGTGTTGATTCTCATCCCAGCTGCTTCGCACTCTGTTGCAAACCATACCAGCGCATGCTGTAGGTCCTGGCTCGATGAAGCCAACAACACAAAATCATCTGCAAAAAGCAGAGATGAAATCTTGTGGTTCCCAAACTGGACCCCCTCCGGTCCCTGGCTATGCCTAGAAATCCTGTCCATAAAAATTATGAACAGAATCGATGACAGAGGGCAGCCCTGCCGGAGTCCAACATGCACCGGAAACAGGTCTGACTTACTGCCGGCAATGCGAACCAAACTCCTGCTCCGGTCGTACAGAGACCGAACAGCCCATAGCAAAGGGCTTCGGACCCCGTACTCACGGAGCACCTTCCACAGGATACTACAAGGGACATGGTCAAATGCTTTCTCGAGATCCACAAAGCACATGTAGACTGGTTGAGCATACTCCCATGAACCCTCCAGCACCCTGCAGAGAGTATAGAGCTGGTCCAGTGTTCCACGACCAGGACGAAAACCGCATTGCTCCTCCTGAATCCGAGGTTCGACTATCGGCTGAATTCTTCTTACTAGTACCCTGGAGTAGACTTTCCCAGGGAGGCTGAGAAGTGTGATCCCCCTATAGTTGGAACACACTCTCCGGTCCCCCCTTTTTAAACAGAGGGACCACCACCCTAGTTTGCCACTCCAGTGGTACTGCCCTCATCCTCCATGCAACGTTGTAGATGCTTGTCAACCAAGACAGCCCCACAACATCCAGACACTTGAGGTACCCAGGGCAAATCTCATCCACCCCCTGGTGCCTTGCCACCAAGGAGTTTACGGACTACCTCAGTGACTTCAGCTGGGTGATGGAAGAGTCCACCGTACAGTCCCCCAGCCTCTGCTTCCTCAGCGGAAGGCATGTCGGTTGGGATTGAGCAGGTCCTCAAAGTATTTCTTCCACCGTGCGACAATATCCCCAGTTGTGGTCAGCAGCCCTCCATCCACACCATAAATGGTGTTGGCAGGGTACTGCATCCCCCTTCTGAGGCGCCGGACGGTTTGCCAGAATCTCTTCGGTGCCGACCGATAGTCCTCCTTCATGGCCTAACCAAACTTCTCCCAGACTCGAGTTTTTTGCTTCCCGGAACGCCCGAGCTGCGGCTTGCTTGGCCTGCCGGTACCCGTTGGCTGTGTCACGAGTCCCACGGGCCAACAAGGCCCAATAAGACTCCTTCAACCTGACGGCATCCTTTACTTCTGGTGTCCACCACCGGGTTCGGGGATTACCGCCACGACAGGCACCTGAGACGTTGCGTCCACAACTTTGAGCTGCCGCGGGTAACAATGGAGGCAGAGAACATCGTCCACTCTGACTCAATGTCCCCAGCCTCCCTCAGAATCCGGGAAAAGCTCTCCCAGAGGTGTGAGTTGAATACCTCCCTGACCGAGGGCTCGGCCAGACGTTCCCAACAGACCCTCACAATACGTTTGGGCCTGCCCGGTCTGTGCCACTTCCTCCTCTGCCAGCGCATCCACTCACCACCAGGTGGTGATCAGTTGACAGCTCAGCCCCTCTCTTCATCTGAGTGTCCAAGACATGCGGCCGGAGGTCAGATGAAACAACAACAAAGTCGATCATTGACCTCGTGCCTAAGGTGTCCTGGTGCCACGTGCACTGATGGACACCCTTATGCTCAAACATGGTGTTCGTTATGGACAGACTGTGACTAGCACAGAAGTCCAATAACAGAACACCACTCAGGTTCAGATCGGGGAGGCCGTTCCTCCCAATCCCCCCCTCTCCAGGTTTTACTGTCATTGCCCATGTGGGCATTGAAGTCCCCCAGTAGAACAATGGAGTCCACAGTTGGAGCACTATCAAGTACCCCTTCCACAGACTCCAAAAAGGCCAGGTACTCTGTACTGTTGTTCGGCACGTAGACACAAACAGTAAGTGACCTCTCCCCGACCCGAAGGTGCAAGGAAGCAACCCTCTCGTTCACTGGGGTAAACCCCAACACATTGCGGTTGAGCTGGGGGGCTATAAGCAGGCCTACACCACCCCGTTGCCGCTCACCGTGGGCAACTTCAGAATAGTGGAGTGTCCAGCCCCTCTGAAGGAGCTGGGTTCCAGAGCCCAGGCTGTGCGTAGAGGTGAACCCGACTATCTCTAGCTGGTATCTCTCAACCTCCTGCACAAGCTCCGGCTCCTTCCCCCCCAGCGAGGTGACATTCCATGTCCCCATTGCTAGGGTTTTGGTCCAGGGATTGAGCCGCCGAGGCATCCTGCCGCGACTGCTGCCCAAACCACATTGCACCGACCCCTCATGATTCTTCCTGCGGGTGGTGAGCCTACTGGAAGGTGGGCCCACGTCGCCATTTCGGGGCTGAGCCCGGCCGAGTCCCATGGGCAAAGACCCGGCAACCAGGCACTTGCCTTCGAGCCCCAACCCCAGGCCTGGCTCCAGGGTGGGGCCCCGGGTGACGCCAATCCAGGGGACGTAACGATCCTTGGTGGTATGTTCTGCATGAGGGATTTGTGGAAAGACCCGCTCCGCGCATTTACACAACTGTAGTGGCTCAATAGTTCAAATGTAATGTTCTTAATGTAATGAAATAAAAACATCTCTAGCAGATTTCAGGATATAAACATGCAGTTTCTTTGTTCATGTCTCACTTTACTGTTACAGACAGGGTTGGGTTAACAACAACAAACACACAGACATACAGACAAATCTGTGTCTTCATTGGATGGGTTGGTAAAGCTTCACCATGAAGATTAGAGGTTGCAGCGGTCCACAAACTTACAGTTTATCTATAAAAATAATAATAATAATAAAAGGAAACGCAAAGTTAACCTTTCTAGACTCCTTCTAGATTAAAACAAACCCGTCCACTTGTTCTTTTGATAATGAGGAACAGCTGTGTTGACCACAGAAAAACAACTCTCCGTCAGCCTTCATCAGAGCCGCTGCGTATCGTCGCCAGACGTCGCACCGCTGTTTGGTCCCGATCGCGCCCTGTCTGGTTCCCCTGGTCGGCGTGGATGTGGATCTGCAGGCCCGTCGACCCATCTTGCCGTACCTCCGCAGGCGGAGGAGAGGCCTCCACAACCTGCGGCTGCTTCCTCGCGCTCTGCCTACAAAGGATACTCCGGCCCCGGCCAGGATGGCGCTGGTGAACGCTAGATCGCTAGCCAACAAAACCTTCGTCCTAAAGGATTTCTTCGTCACTCATCGACTGGATTTCCTGCATTTAACTGAAACCTGGATCTCTGGAGACGACAGCAGTGCCTTCAGCGAACTTTTGCCACCGGACTGTTCATATTTCAGCGTTCCTAGAACGTCTGGTCGGGGAGGGGGCGTGGCCACCGTTTACAGGAGCAGCTACAACTGTAAACAGGTGATCCCAGCAAGGACTTACTCTAGTTTTGAGATGGATTTATTTAAACTGGACTCTGCTCGCTCTGTGTTTTGCGCTGTTATATACAGACCGCCAAAGTACAATAAGGACTTTATTGATGACTTTGCTGATTTTATGGCTGGAGTAATGCCAAAATATGACAGAATTTTAATAGTTGGGGATTTTAATATCCACGTCTGTTGTCCTGAAAAGCCGTTGGCCAGAGACTTTTTAAATCTTATCAACTCTTTTAATTTTGTTCAGTTTGTATCTGCCCCTGCGCAAGAACACGCACAGATCACACACTTGATTTAGTTTTAGCTCATGGTTTTACTGTTTTTTACCTTGAAATCTGTGATGCTGTGTTTTCTGATCACATGCCTGTTTTGTTTGATGTGCAGCTCCCATGTCACATAGTTAAACCTCGTGCCCCTGCCCTGTGCAGTCGAACTATTAACTCCTACACAGCCGCTCAGTTCTCTGCAGCTTTTAATTCCACTATTCTTTCACCAGATTATCAGAGCTGTAATCCAGATATTGAGAGCATGTCGTCTTACTTTTATTCAATCTGCCAAACTGTTTTAGATAATGTAGCTCTGCTGAAAACAAGGCTCTCCAGGTTGAGATCTGAGCCCTGGTTAGATGAGGCTACTCGTTCTGTAAGGCGGGAGCGCAGGAGAGCCGAGCGGAAATGGAAGAAAGACCGGTTACAAGTCTCCTTCCAGTTGTTGAGAGATAGCTGGCGATCTTATCAAAAGACTATGAAAGCTGCCAAGACGAAGTATTTTTCAGACATTATTGCAAGTAACCGTCACAATCCTCGGGTTTTGTTTAAAACTATTAACTCTGTTCTAAATGCTCCACAATCAGCCTCTCTGGAGAACTCAACCAGGGTTTGTGAGATGTTTGCGAGCTTTTTTATTGATAAAGTTAGGAATATTAGGACCCTCATTACCCCTCTCCCTTGTACTCCCTCCATGTCTATAACATGTTCTACTGTTTTCCACCAGTTTGAACCTGTCAGTTCGTCTTATTTAGAGAAATTAATCAGTCAGATGAAGCCATCAGGGTCTCCTAATGATCCAGTTCCACCTCGTCTCTTTAAAGAAGTTTTTCCTCCTCTGGCTCCTCATGTTCTTAGTATAATTAATGGCAGTTTAGTTTGTGGGATTGTGCCCTCGTGTTTTAAACATGCAGTAGTAACACCAATTATTAAAAAGGCTGGCTTGGACTCTTCCATTTTGGCAAATTTCAGACCCATCTCTAAGCTCCCATTCCTTTCGAAGGTTCTTGAAAAAATTGTGTATTGCCAGTTAATAACGTTTTTAGAAGAGAACAACATTCTTGAGGTGTTTCAGTCGGGATTTAAACCCCGTCACAGTACTGAGTCGGCGCTATTAAGGGTTTCTAACGACATTCTTTTAGCAACAGATGCTGGTCACTGTGTTGTTTTGGTTCTGTTGGATCTGGCAGCTGCCTTCGACACAGTAGACCATCAAATCCTTTTGTCTCGCCTAGAAAGCTGGGTGGGCATTCAAGGTGATGTTTTAAAATGGTTCAAATCATACCTAACGGAAAGGAGTTTTTGCGTCCGTCTTGGACGTACAGAGTCCTGCAGGACACCTCTTACATGTAGTGTACCTCAGGGTTCTGTTCTCGGACCTCTTCTGTTTTCATTGTACCTGCTTCCACTTGGATCAGTTCTCCGTAAACATGGGATTTCATTCCACTTTTATGCCGACGACAGCCAGATTTATATACCACTAAAGCAGGAAGAAGCATATTCTGCTCAACAGTTATTACAGTGCATTGATGATATTAAGGCATGGATGTCATGTAACTTATTACATTTAAATCAGGAAAAGACAGAGGTTCTGTTATTTGGCCCGAGTGACATCTCTAAGGTACATGTCAATTTGGGTGTTTTAAATGATTATTTGAAACGGACAGCAACGAGTTTGGGTGTCAAACTGGAAAGCAACCTAACTTTTAATGCTCACATTAGTTCAGTGGTCAAGTCCAGCTTTTTCCATCTGAGACAATTGTCCAAGGTTAAACCTCTTCTTTCTCGCTGTGACTTTGAGATTTTAATCCATGCTTTTATTACAACCCGTTTAGATTATTGCAATGCTCTTTATGTTGGAGTTACTCAGAAATCACTTGCTCGGTTGCAGTTGGTGTCACAGATCGGAACTCCAAGGTCCCAGCCTCCAGTAAACACACCACCTGATTAAGATCACCCGCACCTGGTTCCTCCTGCATTTATTCTGCTGACACTCACCTCACCTCTGCCAGATCGTCTTTGTTTCTACACTGTTCGCTTCCAGCCCTTGTTTTCTTGTGTCATAGTTCCTGGTTTCTGAATCCTGTTCTGCCTGACCTCGTCTCTGCCTAATCCCTGTTGGATGTTTTTGATCTCCTGGGTTTTTGAATCCTGTTCTGCCTGACCTCGTCTCTGCCTAATCCCTGTTGGATGTTTTTGATCTCCTGGTTTTTTGAATCCTGTTCTGCCTGACCTCGTCTCTGCCTAATCCCTGTTGGATGTTTTTGATCTCCTGGTTTTTTGAATCCTGTTCTGTCTGACCTCGACTCTGCCAGTGCCCTCATTAGATCTTCCGCTTGGATCCTGACGGAGGACTTTGGGTTTCGGATCCCGGACGTGTCACAGATAACGTCAGCTGTTCTGATCCCTCGGGGGATTACCCCGAAGACTGACCTCGAAATAAATATCTTTAACACTGTCCTTGGTTCTGAGTCGTCTGTGGATCGTGACAGTTGGTCCAGAACGCTGCTGCCCGTCTTTTGACTGGTGCGCGGAAACAAGAGCACGTTACTGCCATTTTAGCATCACTTCACTGGCTCCCAGTTCGTTTACGCATTGATTTTAAAATTCTTTTTTTTTTTTGTTTTTAAATGTCTTCATGGTCTCGCTCCAAAATACCTATCTGACCTGATCCAGGTGTACACCCCTCCTCGCTCCCTCAGGTCAACAAATCAGATACAGTTAGTCGTCTCCAAGACCAAAAGGAAACTGAGAGGTGACCGAGCCTTTTCAATTTTCGGACCAAAGATCTGGAATGAGTTGCCCCTGGACCTCAGAAAGATGGACTCATTTTCCACTTTTAAATCTGCTCTTAAAACATATTTTTTCACTTTGGCTTTTAATTGAGTTGGAATCTGGAGACTGTATTGTATTTTAATTTTCTTATGTCTGATTATTGCCATGCTCTTTTACTAATTTTATGCTTTGTTCAGCACTTTGGTGAACCTTGTTTTGTTTAAAGTGCCTTATAAATAAAGTTGAGTTGAGTTGAGTTGAGAACACTGCACTGTGGCACTTTTATCAAAAACACTAAAAATCACAAATGACTTTTACTGACAACAAAGAGGTCACATGACCCAACATTTTAAAGTGTTCCAATTATGACAAAAGTCATATTACAAATCAATAACATGATCAAAAACTAAAGGATGAAAGAAGAGGTTGAATAGTGACGTTACACTACAGATTATCATGCTAAAGAACCCAGTTAAACCACTTCTGACATAAAATAATACATCAAATACCGGTTTTTATTATTCCATCTTTACCAACAAAAAAGACTTTGTGTTATACTTTCAATCATTAAGTACTTGTCTGAAACCTGTAAACATGTTTCTTATGGGAAGGACATAAAAATATGTGTTTAATATTCAAGCAAAACTTTAACTTTAAGAAAACATCAAAATTACTAATCAGCTGTTCAAAGAAACTTTATAAAAGAGAGTTGTTACACTAAAAATGTTTATTCTTGCTAAAGAAGAACTCTAGATTAAAATAATTTTGTTAGACATTTAGAATTGGTTACATCCACTTGTCAGGATCATTTGATTCCCAGTTTCGGAATCAATCCTGTCAATATTTTTGTCAGCCATGTAAAAAATTGTAAATATTAATATTGACGTTTATATCCATATTTGTACATGTGTATGAAAGAAAGTTGTGCCGTGCAAGGCTGATAGTTAGCATTTTTGGAGTAAAAGTCACCTTATTTCAATGTACTTGGACTAATTTATACCCTTAATTTAGCAGTTTTACAAGTTTGTTTTTAGACATCTGTATGAAAGATCCTAGTGGGTTCACTTTATCTGTTTTTTTTAACTAAAGGTCTAAGGATTAGAAATATATTAGGTCTGTTGATTGACCTAAATAATATAAATTTTATTTAATAACATGGAGCAATCGTGGTGCAGCAGTTCATAGTGGCCTGCAATCATCCTGAAAGTGTTTCATGTCAATGAAATATTCGTTAAAACTTTACACAGGATACACAAAATGTTGTTTAATCACTGGGAAACAATTGGGTTCCAATTTTTTCCTGGGAATTGCGTTTTGCTATAGTTGTGTTGGTCTGTCTCCTCTTTTTCTTCTCTGTACATGTTGGCAGGACAGAACTTTAGGAGCTGCATGCTGACCTGCAGTCCCACCTCTGACCACCCCAGCGTTTACCTCCACCTGTCTGTATGGATGTCTCTGTTGGAGACCTGCTGACCTGCTGACATCCTGAACTGCAGTCCCACCATCTGACCATCCAAAATGTTCCCTTGTTGGCTCTTATGCCCAGACACTCCCTGGGTTTGTCTCTGCGATGATGTCCACTGCAGCCCTGTGAGTTACTTTGCTTGTTGCACATGTTTTTTATGCACTGAACTTGTTCTACATGAGGCCCCTGGCAGCAGGACAGGATCTCACACTTGTCACATTGAGGTACGAGCCAGTTTAGACTGAGATAATTAGTCCTGATGAAGAGCAGCTGCAGCAACTGCATGATGAACTCTTTTAAACATCAGCTGCTGGTTGCTGCTTCACTTGATGACCACAACAATGGCAGCAATCTGGGTCCTGGTTACTTGCATGCTGGTTGGGTGTCTCGCCACAGGTTGTGTTCTTTTGCTGTGTAAAATGTGGTTTGATTTGCAGAAATCTACTGGTGTAAGGCTACAGTAGGGTTTGAGAGAAGGACATAATGCTGTAATTTATAAAACTTTGTTACAGTAATGAGCTCCAGATTAATGAAATATCTTTTGATATGATCATGTTTACAAACTGTTGTCTTTGCTAGTGAGCTGCAGTGGAAAACAAAAGTAACTGTCTTACTAGCACGATCTCTGAAGAACCTCTTCTGCAGCCTAACTTAAATGTGTTTTGGTCTCTCTACTTGGTTCTTGAGACTGTTAGAACCTCCATCTACTTGTTTTACTCCATTCTGACCAAACCAGCTTTAAAAATCAATGTCTACTGGATGGAAGGTGGATCTTTTTGTTCTATTGTAAATGGTGAAAATGCAGCTTGGAAATCCTGTTTTGGTGCAGTTTAGGCTGATTTTATTCACTTGCATGTGCTGTGTTCTCTTTTAAGCCCAAACGGAGATGAGGAAAATCCAAGCTGGAGCATCACTAGAGACCACGAAACTTGGGCAACTAGTCAATGGAGCACATGACTTTGAAGAAGAGAAATCTAGAAGCTTAGAGGCCGACGCCCGCAACGAGACGTCCGAGAGGGTGGTTGTGGTGGCAGGCGACGCCCGCAACGAGACGTCCGAGAGGGTGGTTGTGGTGGCAGGCGACGCCCGCAACGAGACGTCCGAGAGGGTGGTTGTGGTGGCAGGCGACGCCCGCAACGAGACGTCCGAGAGGGTGGTTGTGGTGGCAGGCGACGCCCGCAACGAGACGTCCGAGAGGGTGGTTGTGGTGGCAGGCGACGCCCGCAACGAGACGTCCGAGAGGGTGGTTGTGGTGGCAGGCGACGCCCGCAACGAGACGTCCGAGAGGGTGGTTGTGGTGGCAGGCGACGCCCGCAACGAGACGGCCGAGAGGGTGGTTGTGGTGGCAGGCGACGCCCGCAACGAGACGGCCGAGAGGGTGGTTGTGGTGGCAGGCGACGCCCGCAACGAGACGGCCGAGAGGGTGGTTGTGGTGGCAGGCGACGCCCGCAACGAGACGGCCGAGAGGGTGGTTGTGGTGGCAGGCGACGCCCGCAACGAGACGGCCGAGAGGGTGGTTGTGGTGGCAGGCGACGCCCGCAACGAGACGGCCGAGAGGGTGGTTGTGGTGGCAGGCGACGCCCGCAACGAGACGGCCGAGAGGGTGGTTGTGGTGGCAGGCGACGCCCGCAACGAGACGGCCGAGAGGGTGGTTGTGGTGGCAGGCGACGCCCGCAACGAGACGGCCGAGAGGGTGGTTGTGGTGGCAGGCGACGCCCGCAACGAGACGGCCGAGAGGGTGGTTGTGGTTCCTCCCCCGTGGCGGTGGTGATACTTCTGCCTGTGATCAAAATAAAAAATTTTAAACTTAATGCCGGTTTGTTTTTTTTCTCTGCCCTGGATCTGACCACAGATGTAAGCTTGATCTCCTGTGTCCAAGTTCAGAAGCAGCTACATGTTCACCAACTGGACAAACCTGGAGTCAACTGGCATTGGTCTAAATGCAACAAAGAGCTGCTACATCACGTATGACCCCTGCTCCACAGCAGCCACCATCTGCTGGGTTTATGACAACCATCCTAAATGCTTCAATTTGAAGGGAAACCAGAAATGTTCAGGTCTGAAAACGCTAAAGGAAATTAACATATGACAGCGCAGGTGGTCTCAAATCTGCAAGACGTCTTCACACCTTACCAGGCTTCAACTAAGATGAAATCCATTGTAAACTGCAGGTTCCTTGTTGGTGGTTCATGTGTTGAGCACTTTTTTTTTTTTTTTTTTTTTTTTTTTTTTTTTTTTTTTTCACCACACCCTGCATACTGGGGGACCGGCTGGGAGGATGTCACTCACAGATGTTACCAAAAAGCCTATAGCAGTTGTATCATCCTGAGGCCAAATTGCCGCAGCTCCACCGCCTTTGGACAAATTGGGGACTGAATCGAACCCCTCCGCCTGAATCACTGCTGGAACCCTTAAGATTTTTTCCCTTGGAAGCAGTCTGAACGATACAAAGTACTTTCATTTTGGATGGTTGGGACAGGGTTAGGGAGGGAAATGGACTCAGGATGTCTGATTTCTCCTGTGGGTGACATTAAGCTTTAAGAACACCCAGTGTCAATAAATTAAAGCGTTCCCTGGGGTCTCAAGCAAGAGATAAAGCAGAAGGTATTTTAGCACTTTTGCACCTGTGAAGAGGGACTCAAGGCAGAAAGGCCAGCAGGAGACGGTTCTGACTGAAATGGGAACTAGATCTAGTAAACCTAATTCCTACAGTCAAATAGGTAAGGTCATGACCAATAAATATGGGCCCGACTGTGTGAATGAATGGAACCAGAAATTTGGGTTTGTGGAATGTGTGAATGAATGGGATTCCTGAAGGAGGAAGTTTAAGTTTGGCACAAATACAAAAGGTAAAAGAAGGTACTGAGAAAGAATGGGAAGAGTTGAGTAAGTCTAAGAAAAAGTAAAGTAAATGTGTTTTGGAACTTCAACAAACATCAGAAATGTTTAAAAGTAGAGATAGAAAGTCTAAAATGAAAATGATGGGGAGGACTAGATTTAAGTGGGGTTATTGGGAACAGAACTGATAATGCTTCAGTTCAGGAAGAAGAAAAAAACAAAACGGACGGTATTTCACCTCTTTCCCCCGACTTGGGCGACTCTCCTGGAACATGGGAGAAGCTCCTCTGTTCTTCCATGTTGGATGGACTTAGACCTGACTTGGCAGCACAAGTAGCCACTCGTTTGGTGGGCATGCGTCATGAAGTGCATTTGGCTGAACTCTGCAGACAGGCCTAACATGCTCAAGATGTGCTGGTCGACAAGGAGCGGAAACCAACTGAGAAGAAGACTCTGAGCTGCACAAGGCCACACTGACTTTGTTCTCTGGCTATGTTCCACCCCGTGGGCGAGAATATTCACGGCGCAACAGGAGAGGACGCAACAACCGCCGTCCACGCATGAATCCTGGTCGCCCCCGATTTGAGCAGGACCAGAGTTTCCTCTGTGGCCAAACTGGACACTGGAAGAACGAGGAGCAGGCAGGACCAACAGGGGGACTGAGGGTGGGCAGGGGAGGTGATGACTTCAGAAAAGTCTCAAAACACCACCTCGGTTGTTCCATCAACGCACCAACAGGGAAGTGACATGTCTCACACACACACACACACACACACACACACACACACACACACACACACACACACACACACACACACACACACACACACACACACACACACACACACACACACACACACACACACCTGTCAATACAATAGTTTTGTCACGTTTTCCCTTCAGGCTGCAGCATTCAGTTACTCTTGTGATCACATGTGCCTCAGGAGAACAGAGGAGAGACCACGTTTCTTCTCTGTTCTCCTCCCATCATTGGATCCCCGTAAAAATTAGACTCCAATGCATAAAAAGTCCAAAATGGCCTAGCGCCGCAATATTTGGTAGACCTGATAGAACCTTATGTTCCTAACAGAGTTCTCCGTTCTCAGAGTGCAGGATGTACTCGTAGTTCCTAGAAGATCCAAATGTAGATTTGGAGGACGGTCTTCTGCTGTCAGGAACCATCACTCTGGAACCAACTTCCAGTTTGGGTGAAGGAGGCTGACACCACCTCCACCTTTAAAACCAAACTTCAAACGTTTGTGTTCAGTAAAACATCTAGTTTGTGTAAACTTTAGTGTGTCAGGACCAGTAGTCACAGCTGCAGCTGCAGGACCAGCATGGAGCAGCTGGTCTTCAACACAGCTTCATCTGGATCTGCTGCTGTAGACCTGCTGCAGGGGGACACCAACATGATCCACTGACCTGCAGTCCCACCTCTGACAGCCTCAGTGTCTGCTGTCTACACCTGTTTAGATAGTGGTCTCTGTAGTCCACCAACTAACCAGGTACCAGTCTGGTGGACAGAAACTCTCAGTTCTCCAGGTAACAGATGATTATACTGATGGATCTGGTCTTTGGTACCTTAGTCAATATATCTGTGTCACTCCTCTCTGTTCTTCATCTTCTTTCTGATCTCCCTTTTCCTGTTCTACCCGTCTGGTCTTCAGCAGGAGGGTCCCCCCTTATGATCCAGGTCCTGATCCAGGTTTCCTCCCTCTTAAAGGGGAGTTTTTCCCTGTTGTTTATGTAATAATCACTCGGGGGTCATGTTCTGGATGTCTGGAAAGAATTTGCTATATTAAAAAAATTGATTTGAAATTGAATTTTACTTTTTTCTTTAATTATCTTTTATTGACCCTCTTATTCTTATCTACTATTTTTATTATGTTGTGTATATACTTCAAATTTGTATATATGATTACTTTTTTCAGATTTTTTCTCTTTTGTCAGTTTGTTTTTCTTCTGTTTGTACCTGACAGCATGACACATTTCTAGGACGGTAAAATGTTCTTTACTGTACCGAGCAGGGAAAAATCTAAAACACGCAGGAAAGTAGCTCCTGAGGATCAGGGTGGGAGACTCCTGATCTACAACAACCCTGGACCTCGGGGCCCACTATCCTGCATGTTTTAGATGTTTCCTGGCATCAGCCCACCTTATTCTAATGGTCATCAGCATGTCATCAACATCTGGGGAAGTCTGTTAATGACACAGTCATTTGTATTAGGGTGTATTTATTTATTCATGTATTTATTTTCACCGGCCCTCGAGGAATCAAGTTTGACACCCCCGTCTATATAATTGTGTCAAAGGCCCTCCAATTTGAGCCAGGTGTCTATGAGAAGAGAGATCTTTAAATCAGGAATGAGTAATTCCTGTTCACTGAGGTTCCTGTCCAGCACGTTTTAGATGTGTCCTTGCTTTGATACACCTGGTTTCAATGAGTGGTTGTTCTCAGCACATCATCAAGGTCTGCACAAGTCGGTTAATGTCCCAGCCATTGGTATCAGGGTGTATTTAAGCAGGGACACATCTAAAACATACTGGACACAGCCCTCGAGGACCAGGGATTTCCCAGGCCTGCTCTAAATCGTGCAGGACATGGTGCCATGGTGGAAGAAGACGATTAGGCAGCACTGCTCTACAAAGCATAAAATAAACTGTGGTGTTTCCCAGGGTTTAGTTTTACATCCAACATGTTTAAATACTCACATGTGGTCCCCAACCCCTGTCCGGATCTAAAACGTGCAGGACGGGGGCCCGAGGACCAGGACTGGGAGACACTGGGCTGCAGCTGAGGTTTGGTTCAGTGGTTCTCAGTCCTGGTCCTAGAGTACCCCTGCTCTGCATGTTTCAGATCAGGGGTCTCGGACTCAGTCCTCGAGAGCCGCTGTCGTGTTTTAGATTCTACCCTGCTTCAGCACACCCTGACACAAGTGACTGTCACTTCTTGAGGACCATGTTTGATGACCACTGTCTTAGAGGTTGAAGTGGTTGAGGTCCGTCCATTTAATGGTGAGAGGATCTGAGAAACCTGCTTTGAGGACCTGGAAGCAGCTTTTTAAAAAGCAACTCAAGACCCATTTTCTTAATTTACCTTTTAATTAAGCTTTTATAGTTCTTTATCATTAAACTTCTCAAAGCAGATAGTTTGTATTCACTCAGTCATCACAAATAGTGAAGCTGAAAAACAAAAAGACATTTACAGGTTACAGGTAATTATTGTGTTTGATAACTGCAGTTTAATGTCTCGTAGATTTGAGCAGGTATGAAGTGAACATCCATCATCCACGACTGAAGCTGGTTTATTCTTCACCAGTTGCTCCTCTTTCCTTTCTCCTCCTTGTGGAAGACTTCTCCATCAGGCTGCTGTCTCCATGTCAGGGTGACTCCACCCACTCCGTTGTCCTTCAGTCTGTCCTGCAGCTGGGAGACACAAACAGGAGACAGTTTCAACCACAAACCTAAATCTGTGTTGCTGCTTTTATTCCAGAAATGAAACCATTTCAGTTCCACACTTACCTTTTCCAGGAGGTCTGCTTTCACATCAGGATCCTGCAGATCCACAGAGTCCTCCACCCTAAGCCTCAGCTTCACCACCTGCTTCTTGACTGATGAAGAAGGCAAATCAAACATTCTGTGCTGCTGAAATCATAAATGTAAATAAATATTCAATGCACATGTTTAATCTGAATGTTGTTCTAACACATTGCCCTTCTGAAAACACTCACTGGGATAACTGAAGCACACAAACGGTAATCTTGTTTCACAGGACAGAAACTTCCATTTTCCTGATCTGTTTGAAGACGTAACACCACAAATGACTCTTCTGGAACCGAACTGACATGAAACTCCATCCCAGTTCTTGAAGAGGAAGCTGCTCCCATCAGACCAGTAAAAGTCTGGATCTCTAAACAGACCGATCCATGACCAGCCACTCAGCCCCAAGCTCTGGATCTTCTGGTTCTCTGTGTCGGTCCTAACAGTTACCAAGTCTATGAAGTTCTCTGCAGTAACTCTGAGCGCTGGACCAACTCATCGCCTGATTCACAAGAACTTATTCAGGATTTTGCTGGGTTCCTGCAGTTTCAGTCGCACAAGAGAGATTTGTTTTTAGTTACAACAATATTAATACCATAAAGATTGAAATAACACTTTCATGAGATCACCTTACCTTTGTAACAGATAAATGGATATGGAGAAATGCAGAAATGATCTAGCCACATTAGGTCATCTCTAATTATCACACAGAACTGATCACTTGAACCCATGTCAGGTTCAGAAGATGCCCAGTTCCTGTAGTCAGCCCCGCTCCCATTGAAGCCATCAGACCACCTCCAGTTGATTTCATTGTACAGACCAATCCAGAAGTCCGAGTTGTGACCAGCAGATGAAACTGTGTTCATGAGTTGGTTCATTTCTTCAGAGTTGTGGATGGTGGCCAGGTCTGTGTATGTCTGTCTGCAGAAGGTCTGAGCTTCAGTCCAGGTCAAAGACTCATCCACAAAGTGGTAGTGACGGACGAGGCAGGTGGAGGGGATGAACCACTCTGAGGGACATATCAGTGTCTCAGGTTACATAATGTGGTGCCAGACCAACAACGTAACGTTCATTCAAGATTACAATATGACAAGGATCATAAATCATGCAGAGCACTGGCCTTCGAGGATCCAGTCCAACACCTGTGATCTAAAGCATGCAGACCACTGGCCCTCAAGGATCCAGTCCGACCCCTGTGATCTAAAGCATGCAGACCACTGGCCCTCGAGGCCTGGAACTAAGGATCCCTGCAGTATGACACAACAAGAAACACCAGATATTATTAAAGGAATCACTGACCTGAGAGAAACAAGACACTCAACAAGATGTATATATTTTTAAGATGTTTTTTTTTTTAACCTAGTCTCTTTATTATTCATTTTAGTATATTTTTCAGTTTTGATGCTTTACTGCTCAGTGGATTTGATGTTTTTATTCTTTACCGTCTGTTATGATCAAGATTAACAGCAAGCAAGTTGTTTACAAGGAGGAGCAGCTAATTAAATGATCAAGAAGCCAAAGTACAGCCAGACTGAGACCTCAACTCCCCCAAGAGTTGAAGAGGAGATGATGAAAAGTGAGAGAGAAAGGGAAAGTTTAAACCAGCAGTACAGACACACAAGAACAGGGATGTTCTTAAACAAAAGTCTGCCTTGATTTAATGTATTTTTGTTTGCAGTTTTACAGTAAATATATTACTAAGCAACTTAAACAACCTCATAAATATGTGACTCAAAGAATATTTATCTTGTCCAACTTATTCTTGGTAAAAAGGTGAACAATAATGCATACTTGTATTGTAACTGGAAACAACATTTTAACCTCTGAGTGTGCATGAGACCAGCGAATTAGATTTCATCAGACTAAACTTTTACTCACATTGTCTCTTTTGTTCTTCGTGTGTTTCACAGGTGAGGTGTTCACCTCAGTGTGTCAGGATCATAGAGCTCCAGCTTGACCTCGTTGGTCCTTCCAGACACATAAATGTGTCCCAGGTACTCGGTGCAGCCAGGACTGTCCCCCAGCCAGCATGTGGACACAGATGGACCGGGAACCGTTCAGAGGGTTGGACTTCTCCACTGGGAACATTCACAAGGTCCAATAAGTCAGACAAGCATCAGCATCACTGGTGCCTGTTTACTCCAAGGTTTCATTTTTGGATCATATCTAGACGGATTTAACAAATCATAACTAAATACAATCAAACCCAGGTAACCCAGTAAAAGACCACAAATCCAGATGAGATGAAATGGAGACATCAGGATTGTAGAGGAGGAGCAAAACGAAGATGAAGGAGGACAAAGTTCAACCATCTCCGCTGATCATCTTGGGGAATGTACAGGAGGAGGGACCGGCCTCCATCATCGGTGAAACACTTCCTGGAATCCTGCAGCAGCTGCGCGTGAATCGATATGAGAGTCTGAATGCAGCCTAAACCTTCAATAAAAAAACATTATTCATATGATACCAAGTCACATCAGTTTTAGAGACATGTACATTTTATTCTCAAATGTTTGTTAATGTTTATCTGTTCAGACAAACATTAAATCCCATATATCCATATATGTCACATGGGAAATCCCATATCTTTATATACACCCATCACTTTATTGATTGACACTGTCAACTGTGTGGTGGTCCACACAAATCCACACAAAGTTGATGTTTGAACATCCCTATGTGTTCGTGGAAAATGGTGAACCCACGTTCTTTGTGCACTGAACTTGTTCTACATGAGGCCCCTGGCAGCAGGACAGGATCTCACACTTGTCACATTGAGGTACGAGCCAGTTTAGACTGAGATAATTAGTCCTGATGAAGAGCAGCTGCAGCAACTGCATGATGAACTCTTTTAAACATCAGCTGCTGGTTGCTGCTTCACTTGGTGACCACAACAATGGCAGCAGTCTGGGTCCTGGTTACTTGCATGCTGATTGGTTTGCTGGCCACAGGTGGTGTTTTGTATTCATTTTCTGTGTAAACTGGTTGTTACATTTGCAGAAATCTAATGGTGTAAGGCTACAGTAGGGTTTGCTGGATGGTTATGGTACAATGCTGTAATTTCTACAACTTGGCTTCAGTGAGATAACTTGAGCTCCTGGCTAATGAAACATGGTCATGTTCACGAACTCGTGCATTTGCCAGTGACCTGCAGTGAGAACAAAGGGGTAACTGGCTTACTGGCACAATCTTTCAAGCACTTTTCAGCAGCTTATCTCTGAAATTTTGTGTCTTTGGTAGGTGTCTCTTCTAATGACTATCTGCTGCAAAATATTGGACTTTCTGAGTCACTGGCTTCCACCTTGGAGACACATGTTGAAGGTGAGAAGGTTCCCAGGAAACTTTACTTGAGGCTCTGTTGGTGTTGCACCAGTTTAATGCACTGCTAATCCAGGTTTGTGTTATGACGCTTGAAGCAAAGCATATGGTGTTCCTTTACCGTAGCTCAAGAAAAATGCAGCTTGGCAGTGTTGGTTTAGGCTCAATTCATTCACTTGGTGTTTCTAATGCATTTTCTCTTTTTAGACCAAAAACAGACCAGGAAAGTGCAAGCTGGAGCATCATTTGAGACCATGAAACCTGGGCCACTAGTCAGCGGACCGTATGACATTGAAGAAGGCTCATCTTACCGCCTGGTTGCAGATGGTGGTCGTGGTCCCATGGCCCAACCAAGAGGGTATTGGCCAGATCACCCAAGGCTGGGTCACCATTGGCCAAGTCGACCGAGGCCTGGTCACTATTGGCCAGGTCACTATTGGCCGGGTCACCCCAGGCCACGTCACCATTGGCCAAGATATTGGTGGTAGGGTAACTGGTCCGAATAAAATTGCTCTAGTGTTGTCTTGGGGTTTATCTCCCTAACCCTGGGAGGGCTTTTGGGCTCAACTATCTTCTGGAGTCTTTCCATATTTAATTGTTTGACTTGCAGATAAGAATCCTATCCAGTGCATACCGTACTAAAAAAAAGCTTAATCTGGAATACAAAATGATGCTGCATCTATAAAACCAGGCACCAAACGAAGTGGTTTAATTTTAATTGGGTGGGGGATTACATCCTGCAGTTTTAGTTTTGCATTTTTAACCATATTCTTCTGTCAGTCTAAACTATAATCACTCTGGCTACAACATATTGAAGACTCAAATCAGGCAAGGATGTTGTTCAACCATGTGTTCCTAGTGGGACCGTACTAGCTAATCTGTCTTGGAGACAGAATCAAGTGCCAACAATCCCACTGTCAGCTTGATGTTATTGCAGAACCAGGTTTAGTTGCAGTTCCTAAACTATAGAAGCTGGTCAATCTCAGTTTACTCCCATGTTGGAATATAAAACTCTACAGCAGAAATGCATACAGCCTCATTCAAAAAAAACATCTTGGTCTTTAAGGGGTTTTGAGTACCCGACCAGTAAACGATTCAAATATTTAAGTGATTGGTAGAAAGCTCAGCCTAATGGTCTACTTGTAAATCTCATGCTGCCGCCTTTTGAAACAATGACCAATTTGGTATAAACCCAGCATCAGCTTCAAAGTCTATTGTTGACCCAAAGGAAAAAGAACTTCAAGCCATGGCGGAGAGGTCTTTAGCTGGAATTGCCTTCACCAATCAACTACCTGAGCAGAGCTACGGGTAGCAGTGTCAAGCATCAACTACAAGAATTAAGCAAGCTCACCTTCCTGACAAAGCATGTTAGGAATACAAAAATGATGAAAACCAGACTGGGCTACTGGCAGACCTTGAGGCTGGACCTGATGACGCCAACTTCAAAAAAAGTCAACTGGGACGAGCTTGAAAAGACACCAGAATATGACGCAAGACTAGATGGAGTCTAGAAAGTGACCCACTCCATTCTCTGGTCAAGATATGGCAACAAGGAAGGTAGCTCTGCAATCTTGGAAGCAGGAAGAGCCTTTGAAAGAGCTCAGTAACCCCCCTTAATGCTTTAAATGGAGATAAGTATGAACTGCTGCTGGAAGGAGCAAAGGGGCTTGTTCAAGACACTCTTGGATCGTTGAATAACAGGAACAAATGGATCCCTCATTTTCAGACGGCACGTCTGGTAGCCAGAGTGAAGAACCTGAAAGTGCTCAAATAATCCTGAAGCCAGAAAGGCAGCATTCCTCACTGCACAAGATTGCAGAGAGGGGAAGAAGAGAGCCTCAACCTACGGCAGTTTCACAACCAGTGGTGAGGATAAAACCAACCGGGTAAATGAACGTTTCTGTTTCAGGATTAGGTGTTTGCTTATGTGTAGTTTAAATATGAGAACTTTATTCCAAGGGTTGTTTCACCATCTTTAATACTTGTGCAAATTCTGATTCATTTGAATGAGAGAAGTTGTTTCTGGTTATTTTACACATATTTTAATATTTGTCGTCAGACTCAAAACAAAACTAAACCAGCACTCCCCTTGTTGCTCAACACAACACACGGGTGTAGCCAGTAAAAAGTGGTGGTGGTGGTGGTGCCTTTATTACTGTCATTCCATAAGGCAAGGTAGAATGTAAAAAAAACAAAACTACTAGGTAAAAAAGCTCAAGCAATCACAAACAAGTTAATCTGAAAAAACATACAAAAATATTCCCATCTACGCTAGTCAGCATTTCAGGTGTCCATACCTGCTGTGTCTTCTTCCTCATCCTAAAACAGACTGCCCGACGGTGCCAGGTCCTTCTTTTGGACCCTTAAGGCCCATCCAAATGGGCATGACATTTCAATTAACCATAAACCAATATTTCATCTATACGTTTTACACTTCATGTCAATATGTTTTATGTAAATACACATTGATGATATGAAATATTCAAAGCAAGAAAAATAATTTGAGGAAAAAAAAAAAAACAGGAGCAGCTCACATGACAGGATGTTCACATGTATTTAATATGGACTTTCCGCATATAGTAGTACTACTAGTACTAATACTTTGCGGACATAGGTCTAGGGTCAGGTACCACCGGGTAAGGCGGTCATGATGGTCCTTCATCGTTCTGATCCATGTCAGGTGTTCTGTCTCCAGGACAAATTCTCTGCCAAGTAACAATGAAGGCTCTGCATTGCCAACTCTTCTCTGGTCTCTGGAGTATTTGCACCAAGGCCGTGCATCCACCTGCACCAGGAATCTCTTACTGAAGTCTGGAATCTTGACAACGGGGTAGGAACACAGAACTTTTAGTGTTTCAGAGGCTGACTGACCAGGTCACTAGTCAAACCAGTCTTATTGATCTCTCCCAGCACTGGGAGATGTTCAAGATGGTCTTTGAAGGTTTTGCTGAAAACAACTACAGCTTCCAGATAGGCTGTACTACAGTGGTGGCACCCCTGAAGGACTCTGTCCATAAGTCTCTGGAAGGAAGCTGGAGCTCCATGCAATCCAAAGGGCATCACAGTAAACTGGACGAGAGCAGATGGAGTTGGGAAAGCTGTGTATGGTTTGCTTGAAGCTTCCAGTAACACCTACCAGTATCCCTCATATATATAAAGGGTTGTGATGTACTTGAATGGTCCAATCTTCTCTTCTCTCTGAGAGACACTGCAGGTCAGTGGATCATGTTGGGGTCCCCCTGCAGCAGGTCTACAGCAGCAGATCCAGATGAAGCTGTGTTGAAGACCAGCTGCTCCAGTCTGGTCCTGCAGCTGCAGCTGTGACTACTGGTCCTGACACACTAAAGTTTACACCAACTAGATGTTTTACTGAACACAAACGTTTGAAGTTTGGTTTTAAAGGTGGAGGTGGTATCAGCCTCCTTCACCCAAACTGGAAGTTGGTTCCATAGTGATGGTTCCTGATAGCAGGAGCTGATAGCTCTTGCAAGTAGGTAGTATGAAGCTGAAACGTTGGTGCTGTATGAAGAGAGCACCGTTGTATTTGTACAGATTCTTTTCTCTCACCAGACTGGCCTGAAGTTGGATTTTAAACATTTAATATCACAGTTAGATTGAAAGAATTGTTTCATCCTGCAATACCACCTTTTCTACGTCTGACTGACCCTGTTGAGGGTTTTGGGGCGGAGCCCTACAACCATCTGGTGAGAGGCGGAGTCCACTCTGGACCGCTCATCAGTCAAACATAGAAACTGTTGGACCCATATCGACTAAAACACAGTGAAATCAGCAAAAATCTTAGAAGAACAAAAGTTTTTAGATATAGATTGTTGTGTTTGAGGGATCAAGACTGGATCTGTTCAGCAACGATTTACCATAAGTTGGTAATTCATGTTTTTACAAAATAGTCAGGTATTTGGATAAAAGGTATTTTTGAGTTTTGTTAGAAGCTTGAAGTCGTGTTTCTGCTGTAGTTTGGTGCTTTTGTGTCCAGCAAATACATGTAGGAGACAGGGTTGGATCTGACCATCTAACTATTTATTACTCCTCAAAGACATGACAATCAAGACATGAAAATAAAAACAAAATGTTTGAAGGTCATAATTCAAAGTCCTCTGAGATGTACAATGTTGTTAAAATGAGCAGGTTCAGATCAGAAATGTGACATTTCTGTGACAGTGATGATCTTCTGCACGTTCAGGTCTTCACATCGTACATGGACGAGGAGCCTGAAGCTTTTAGGTTTTATTCTAATATGACAAGACATTTAAAGACCCTTTTATCCAAAGTGACTCACATCAGAGGACAACAATCAAGCAACAGTAAACATGGAAATTTGAACGGTAAGTTAATAAAACATTAACAAATGACAGCGGTTATGAAGGATTCCTTACAAAGGAAACATTTGTTGTAGCTAAAACTCCCTGAAACAAAGAGCACTACAAGCGAGGTTTAGTACTTGATTCAAGCTACAGTCTTCTGAAGAAGTCCTAGGTCTGGTTCAAATCTAATCCAATCTCTATTTGAAGTCCTGATGGCAGTGGTGGGATTTGAACCCACACCTCCTCAATCCAGCGCCTTGGACCGCTCGGCCACACTACCGCCAACTGTTGAACGAAAACTGCTTTTGTTGTCCACTTCCGTTCAGCTGACTTCACCTGTTTTACACTATTTCACAACGTCGTCGTCTCAAGCCTACATTTCTTTATTCATTCATTCATTTCCACTAATTTTGGATCAGAACATAAAGATTAATTACAAAATATGAAAATATTAGACACAAAGACAGTTTGTTTTTGTTTAGAGGCTTAAATCAGCGATTAGAAAAGTAGTTAAGATCCCATTCTGATGTGACTTTAGAAATTAAAGAAGGCAGAGATGATTGTGTTTGGTTCCTCTCCGTTTCAACATCTATAAGTACTTTATTCATTATTTGTTAAATAAAATACAGTGAACATAATTATCTCAATTGTAAATTTAAAGCATTTTATCTAAATATATTTACTGAAAGCTTGATTATAATTGATAAGGGAAACATCCAAGGTGCTTCATCGGAGCTGCATCTGTACTTGGAAAAGTTCTTTAAAGGACTGCAGGTGGTGGCTGTCTCGGTCCCCCGGGGCTGCTTGCTCTGCCCGTGTTTCCTCTCGCCGTGTGCGGATGTGCACATGTGGGTATGTATGTGTGTTGGTATGTATGCATGTATATAGATATATATATGTATGTACTAGGTGTGTATATGTAGATGCAGTTCTATATGTGTATTTATTGATGTATGGGTATATATATATATATATATATATATATATATATATATATATATATATATGGAATTACGAATGAGGAGGATGAGGAGGAGGAGGAGGAGGAGGAGGAGGAGGAGGAGGAGGAGGAGGAGGAGGGAAAAGAGTGTTGGAGCCAAATGACTGAGGGATTCGGCTCCAGCACTCTTTCCCTCCTGAACATGATGAAGCAGTTCAACACTGGATGGATGATGAGCTTTATAATCCGATATTGACCTATGAACTTTCAAGGACTATCAGAACTCCGCCTCTCCCCTGATGAACCAAGGACAGACCCCCATAACCAAGACCTGGGAGAAGAAATTGATTCATTGCTGATCATATTAATTTCAGGGTCCTGAGACATACTCAGACACACACACAAATCCAGGGATGGTGTAGTTGATTCCTGGATGGAGCTGCTGCAGAGTGGTGCAGCAAAGTCCTGGTAAAACCCATCATTCATCATTCCAGACAAGAACTGAACTGGTCCATTTAAAGATCCCAGCATCTTAAAAGGTTTGTAAAACACTGAACTCAGGGTTGAGGTGTGTTGAACCTGGATGTGGTTTGGCAAGTAAATGATGGAGATCAGAGCTTTTGAACCATTAAGAACCAACATCCAAAGCTCTGCAGTTAGTTTACTGCAGGTGTGTGATAGTTTGCATTTTTCACCAAACATACGTCAATAGAGGAAACATCACCAACATTCAGCTTATTTCCTTAAGAAACAGCTACGTCAGCAGTCCTTTACTGTGGTAGTGGTGTAGTGGTGAGTGTAGCTGCCTGCTAAGCAACTGATTCAGGTTCAATTCCTGGTTGTTGCAAGTCTGTCATCTTCTTTTTCTTCTGCTAATTTCCATAAACGGCCTTTTAAATACCCTCCTGCTGCATAACAGAAGAGTGCTTCATCATGACTGATCTGCTTTACGGTGGACCGTCCAAAACACAACTTCAACAGACGTCTAGTCTCTCACAAACCCCACTAGTATCATGAGACTGTGATGTTGACAGGACCAAGTTGAGAAATCCACAGCATCAAGTCTTAGTGGCGACTGCACATCTGTTTCATATATGTGTGAGATTTTTTTATCTGTCAAGTCATCAGTTAGAAGTCATTTTAAAAAGAAGTTTGCAGCCATGTTCACTTATGTATAAAGTCTGTTTGTCCCAAGCTTATTTTTCCTGGTGCTTAAGTGGTCTTCAATAGAAAACAAGTCCATCTGGAGGAGGTGGGCAGGTTATGGATGCCCTTGAAGGTGAACTGGAGGAGTTTGTAGTCCGTTCTCTGGCAGACGGGGACCAATTGGAGCTGCTGCAGGATGGGGGCGGATGTGCTGGAATGATGGGTTTGTTGTCATGATCCAGGGAGCAGAGTCATGGACCAATTGGAGCTTGTGAAAGAACTTCTGGGGGAGAACAAGGAGGAAAACCAATGATGTCTTGTACCAATAACTCATCACCAGGATCCCTGTCTGCTAGTGAACACTTTAGCTGTAGAGGGACAAACATCATGTTTGTGTAAATATCATCCTGGACAGAAAGAAAATATCATAGTAACAAGCTTTTAAATCATTTAAGATAAAATAAATCACTGGTCTCCAGCACTCTAGTATATAATTACAGGATGGAAGTGTCATATATCAACATGCTGCACTGAGTGTTGATGGAATAGTAACGGCTCACTGCAGGAACATCTATGATCCTGCAGGCTTGGTTGTTTATCATCACACACATCTACAAGTCTGATATCAAATGAAATCTAACGTTTCACAGGAACGTGGCTTCCATTCACCACCTCACCATCTGCACCGCCGGTTTCCACCGTCTCCTAAATGTTTGGGCGTCAGGATCAGGATTTACGTACAAGTGAGCACCTTCACCGCCAAGACTGTTTTTAGAAATCACAACATTTGTGTGGAAAGAGATGTGACTTCAGGTTTTGTGTTTACAAGGTTTATAAATGAGATGAAATAGGTTAGTTTTTAGTTCTTTGATGTGGACCTGGAGTTATAGTGGCATGAAAAAAGAATCTGATAAGACCAACATTTATTGAAATACGTATTTTTGAAACATTATTTTGTTTCAGTCTCCCAAGAGGACGTTTTACCAAAAATAACTCCTCTTTAAAGGCTCCCAGATGGCACCTAAACCAACAACCTCTGTCTTACTCCCTTAATAATGAAACAGCCAATTTGAGTCCAATTAAAAGCCAAATATGGTCCAACTACATCCACTTGGTTTTTAACCATTTAAAAGCCAAATCATTGCAGTTCAGTCCATTTGTAATAAATAACTCCAATGCAGTGCAGAGGAACAAGTCCGGATTAACAGGAAGAAACCCGTCTCTCTTGGTTGGGGTGTGATTTAAATATTGTGACAGAGATAGATGAGGATCACATTGATACACATATTTGTGTTTCTACGTGTTAAACCAAGTTTTATCGTCCAACAAACAACTGATAAATCTTAACATTTTAATGCTCTGTCATGTCAGAAATGAAGGGAAACATGACACACCTGCAGGAAACTAACTGCTGAGTTTTGAATGGAGGTTCTTGAGGGTTCAAAAGCTCTAAACTCCAGCATTTACTTACCAAACCACATCCAGTTGCAACACACCAAAACCTTTATTTCAGTGGGTTACAAACCTTTTAAGATGTTGATGCTAAATGTCATGTAAAGTTTTACTGAATGAACTTGATGATGCAGCTTCTTTACTCTTTATCATTTACAATGAGTAACAGGTTCAGTAACGTGGTTTATATTTGTGCTTCCACAGCAACGTTGTCTGTGTGACGTAGCTGTGTGACGGTGTACATGTCAGTCAACCGTTTGATGTCAGTGGTCTCAACTTTTGACATAAAAGGTTTGTGAGCCACTGAGATCAGGGTTTGGGTGTGAGGCAGCTGGAGCTGCCTCGACATTACCCTCTAAAACCCTCTACGTTTTCTTTTTCACTGCATTTCACTGCATTTGCCCGTCTACGTCTGCATCTAGGTGTCATTGTTGTCTGCATCTGAACAGAAAACTTTGGCTTTCAACTTTTGTCATCAACAACATCACAACAAACCACCTTTCTAGGTGTCTTGTTGGCTTTACCTGGTTAGTACTTGGATGGGCGATGGCCTGGGAATATGAGGTAATTAAGCTTTTCAAAAAGCAGCAGCCCTCCTCAGTTGTTGGAGATGTTTGTGAACATGTGAGCACGAATACATACTGAGAGGATCATGTTGGTTTTTACACCTGGATAATTCTGCAGAATGTACCTGTATCTGTAAACTATGACAACACATTTATATTTGAATTTAAGCAGCAGACGGCGCTGTTGATACATTAGGACACCAGAAATAGAGAAATGATTTTTCCACAGGATCATGAAACTATAATGACATCAGCAAGTCAGTATTGGACATAAAGGAGAAACATTTCTTTCATGAAATGTCAGAGTCAAGTTTATTGTCAATTCTCCCACATGTGAGATACATACAGAGAATCAAAATTGCGTTACCCTCAAACCCTCGGTGCTACACAATAAATACATTTTAAACACAAAGTGCAAGTTAAAAAGAGACAAGAAACAAGTGACATAACAACAACAGTTTTTCGGTTTGATTAAAGTGACCTGGTGCAAAGTAGGCGGTCCAGTTCTGCCAAAAGTGCCTGATGCAGATACTGAGATCAGAGTGAGTGAGGGGGGGGGCAAGGCGGGAAACGGTGGAAGAGCAGGGAGAGTGTTCAGTGTCCTGACAGCCTGGTGGACGAAGCCGAACCTTCAGTCGGCTGGTTCTGGCTCGGAGGGTCCGCAACCTCCTCCCTGATGGCAGCAGACTGAAGAGGCTGTGTGACGGGTGGGTGGGGTCTCTCACAATGCTGAGGGCTCTGCGAGTCAGACGGCTGCTGTAAATGTCCTGAAGTGAGGGGAGAGAGACACCAACGATCTTCTCAGCTGCTCTCACGACGCGTTGGAGAGACTTGCGGCAGGTTGCGGTGCAGGATCCGTACCACACGGTGATGCAGCTGGTCAGGATGCTCTCGATGGTGCCTCTATAGAAGGTGTACCTGATGGGGGCCGGGGCTCTGGCTCTTCGCAGTTTGCGGAGGAAGTAGAGACGCTGCTGTGCCTTCTTGGCGAGTGATGCAGTGTTAACAGTCCAGGAGAGGTCCTCTGAGATTTGGACACCCAGGAACTTGGTGCTGCTCACCCTCTCCACAGCAGCACCGTTGATGGTCAGAGGAGCATGCTGGGTGTGTTGTCTCCTGAAGTCAACAACAATCTCCTTGGTCTTCTCCACGTTCAGGGAGAGATTGTTGTCGCTGCACCACTCAGCCAGGCGGCTCACTTCGCTCCTGTAGTTTGACTCATCGTTGTTGTTGATGAGACCCACCACAGTCGTGTCGTCCGCAAACTTTACGAAGAGGTTGGAGCTGTGAATCGGTGTGCAGTCGTGGGTCAGCAGGGTGAAGAGGAGGGGGCTCAGCACACATCCCTGGGGGGCCCCTGTGCTCAGTGTGATGGTGCTGGATGTGTTGCCGCCGACCCGTACTGCCTGTGGTCTCCCAGTCAGGAAGTCCAACAGCCATTTGCACAGCGAGGTGCTGATCCCCAGCTGGTCCAGTTTGTGAACGAGCTGCTGGGGGATGATGGTGTTGAATGCTGAACTGAAGTCGATGAAAAGCATTCTCACATTAGCGTTTCTGGTGTCCATATGTGTGAGGGCTGTGTGGAGGGCAGTGGAGATTGCGTCGTCAGTGGACCGGTTGGAGCGATATGCGAACTGGTAGGGGTCCAAAGAGGGGGGGAGAGCGGCCTTGATGTGATGCATGACTAGCCGTTCAAAGCACTTCATGATGATTGGAGTCAGTGCGACTGGACGGTAGTCGTTGGAGCAGGAGGGAGATGACCGTTTTGGGACCGGACGGATGTTGGTGGCTTTGAAGCACGTGGGAACCACCGCCTGACTCAGTGACATGTTAAAGATGTCTGTGAAGACATCCGTGAGTTCTCCTGCACAGTCTCTCAGTACACGACCAGGTATGTTGTCAGGACCCGGAGCTTTGCGGGCGTTGATCCTGCTGAGGGATCTCCTCACAATGTCCGGTGACAGCGTCAGCACCTGGTCGCCGGGAGGGGGTGGTGCTTTCTGTGCGGCGATGGTGTTGTGTGCCTCGAAGCGGGCGAAGAAGGTGTTCAGCTCATTCAGCAGGGATGTGCTGCTCTCACAGGTCTGCGGTGGGGGCTTGTAGTCCGTAATGGTCTGAATCCCTCGCCACAGGCTCCGTGTGTCCCTGCTGTTGCTGAAACGGCGGGCTATCCTCCTGGAGTACCGTCTCTTAGCCTCCCTGATGCCATGGGACAGGTTGGTCGTAGCTGTCTTTAGACCCACTTTGTCTCCAGCTCTGAAGGCAGCATTCCGAGCCCTCAGGAGTCTGTGGACTTCCTTTGTCATCCACGGCTTCTGGTTGGCTCTGACTTTGATGGTTCTGGAGTCTGTTACATCATCGATGCACTTGGCGATGTAACGGTAACAGACTCTGTGTACTCCTGGAGGTCTGTGGTGTTGTTGATGGTGGCAGCATCTCTGAACATGCTCCAGTCTGTGGTGTTGAAGCAGTCTCGGAGTGCCTCTGTGGACCCCTCTGGCCACACCCGGACCTGCTTCCAGACTGGTTTGACAACTTTAACCAGTGGCCTGTATGCTGGCATTAGGCTGTCTTGTTGTTGGTGTAGACTTGGTCCAGAATGTTGTCTCCTCGCGTGGGGAACTTGATGTGGTGGTGAAGATTTGAAAAGATAGTCCTTGGGTCTGCGTGGTTGAAGTCCCCCGCCAGGATGAGGAAGGCCTCAGGGTGGGCTGTCTTCTGCTCGCTGATCCGCTGGTACAGCTCGGTCAGCGCCTCTTTCCTGGTGTTGGTGGAGGGGCTGGGGGGGATGTAAACAGCAGTGAGTAGTATGACCGAGTATTCGCGCGGTAGATAGAAAGGACGACATTTAATAATCATAAACTCCGCCAGGGGTGAGCAGTGTTTGCAGACCACCACAGCATCTCTACACCAAGCATCACGGAGGAAAACACAAAGGCCGCCGCCGCGGCCCTTACCTGCCTCGGTGTGTGCTCGGTCCGCCCGGTAGCAGGTCAGCTGGTCGAGCTGGATGGCGTGGTCCGGTATGCTGTCGTTGAGCCATGTTTCCGTGAACACAAAAACACAGCTCTCTCTCACGGTCCTCTCGGCGGAGCAGAGTTATCGGATGTGGTCCAGTTTGTTGTCCAGCGAACGAACGTTGGCCAACACGATGGAGGGAACCGTCGGTTTTTTCGGGTTCTCCGCCAGTCTCGTCCGGATACCGGCTCGCTTGCCCCTCTTCTGCTTCCTGTAACGCCGCTGGTGACGCTTCCATTGCGGCGTAGGTCGAGGCGTGGGGGACGGCGGAAGTGTTGGTTCCCGGAGCAGACCGCGTTCCCGAAGTTGGCCGGCGAGTTCAGAGTTCAGCTCGACAGTGTGGCTGCTTCCAACGTCGAGCAGAAACCCCCGGCTGTACTTTGGTTTGGTATGCATATGACTTGTAAAAACACAACTTTGGTGACAAAAACACGAACGAAAAACACGAAACGTCGCACCGTCGGGAGAGAGAGAAGCCGCAGCGTGAGGCACGCGCCGCCATCCCGGAACCGGAAGTCTGTTTGATGTTTGATTGAGCTGCTGGCTTCTTTTGGTTCACTGGACATCATCACATTTCCTCCTCATGTCACATTTATCTGACAACCTGAATCTGCTTTACTTTACACCCTCCACCCACCGTCGACTCTGCCTGCAACCTCCAGGTCCTCCAGTCAACATGTACCGAGTTTATGTGAAGACGTCTGGCAGGAGTCACCTCAGTGCAACACTTCAACTTGAATGAAGTTTCTGCCTCCACCATCTCGGCCTTCAGACTGAACTTCTGACCAAACCTCCACCATCCAGGGTAAGAACACAGCTTCACCTGTCACTTTTGAAGTTCTCCACCTTGTCCCCTTCGCCGTCATCAGTGGGGCTCAGATACCAGGATTCACCATGGCAACGCATAGTGAGCAGAAGTGATCTTCCTATTTTAGTTTGCTAGAGCAGAACATTTTAGTGCAGTCGTATAATAAATATAAGCGTAACCTTGGCTGAGAAACCTGAGTCCAGCGGTTTGGAGAAAACACACAAACAATGAAACATAAAAGATGGAGAACTTCCAGATGGTTTTCCAGCTCCAAGATCAGGAACATTTTATTACCACGTTGATGGAGCTGCTGGATTGTGCTTAAAATATTAATGGTCCTCTTCTCTGGCATCTGTCCTCCTCTTCCTCCTTCTCCTCCTCCTCATCCTCATCAGCCTCCTCCTCCTCCTCCTCCTCTTCCTCCTCCTCTTCCTCCTCCTCCTCCTCCTCCTCCTCCTCATCCTCCTCCTCTTCCTCTGCCTCTTCCTCCTCATCCTCCTCCTCTTCCTCTGCCTCTTCCTCCTCATCCTCCTCCTCTTCCTCTGCCTCTTCCTCCTCATCCTCCTCCTCTTCCTCTGCCTCTTCCTCCTCATCCTCCTCCTCTTCCTCTGCCTCTTCCTCCTCATCCTCCTCCTCCTCCGCCTCATCCTCATCTGCTTCATCCTCCTCCTCCTCCTCCTCCTCCTCCTCATCTCTCCTTTTTCATCACACAGATGTTGTGGAGGATGCAGTGGTAACATTAACAAATGTCCCATCAGAGATACTTTTAAAAAAACTGAGGGAAAACAAAAGTTTAGAAATAACTGAACTATAGAAAATAAGTGAGTGAATGAATTGAATCCTGATCAAGAACCTTCTGCACAGTTCTGTAGTGTTGTGGTTCTTATGTTTGTCTCACATGTAAAAGGTCCCTGGTCCGAGTGGACCAAGCTGGAACTCTGGATCAGGACTGACCAGTTTACAGGTGAACAGAACAGATAATCCACAGCACAGTTTCATCTTAGAAGAACTTGATCAACGATGCTTCTGTGTGAATCAATTATGTCACATCATCCTTCCTGAACCAGTCTTTACTCTGGTCCAGCTGCAGCATTGAGAAGCTTCTTCAGCAGCTGCTGATGGTGCCCAGAAGAATCATTTTAATCTTGAAGGACATAGTTTACAGCTGTGAGTCATCCAGGAACCATTGTACAAAACATCTGGTCTCAGATGTCAGCTAGAACCTGTAATGCTGCTGTGAGAAGAAGTCTGGACCCTCTGGTGTTGACTCCTGGTACTGCACTCCTGCAGGACACGTGTGAGGCAGTGTGAGGCCGACACAATGTGTCTCTGCACCAAACGGCAACACAAACACTCCTGAAGGACGAGTGAGAGACACGTCCTGCCTCTACAGATCCATTATAGGTTCATGGGTCTTGTGATTGGTGGAAGTTTTAAGAGCGATGCTTTAATCTTTTGTGACCTTCTGAGGTCACAGGAACCTAAAAGGAAAATTCATTATGACCCTGACGTGAGTTGAACACGTAACCTTCTGATCTGGAGTCAGACGCGCTACCATTGCGCCACAGAGTCGGTGAAGACGCTTAGATAGAAAATTGATTCAGGCCAACAAACTAAAAAGCTGTGAGTGAGTGTGTTCAGCTACACATTTGATCACCTTTCAGCCCGCTGTCACATCAGTGTCGCTTTCCTCGTTTCCCCCACGTCTGTGTTTTCACATTAATCTCCATGAATGAACCGGACCTGAAATTCATGATCTTTCTGTACTCAATCAATGTTAACAAGTTGTTTTCTCTAGTTTTATAGTAAATGTTAATAATGTGTTTATCTAGTTGATGGGATGTTGTTGGGACTCTGGTCTGGTCTGTCCTCTTATAAACAGCGTCAGTGTTGCATGTCCAGTCCGGTCTGTTGTCCAGGTGAACACCGAGGTTTAAACTGTCTGTCTCTGCTCTACATCCACAATACCTCAGGATTTGGTGAGTTTCTCATGTTTGTGTTGCTGTGTGGTTCCTTGTTTTTATAAGATGATAGTGGGAGCTGCCCTGGTAGCGTGAAATAATGCTATACTGGTGCGGATAAATGTATGCGTGAATAAAATAGAGAGGGAGATCTGGGATTATGAGCTACACCGTCAGATCAGTTAGAGATTGGTCTGGGACTGAGTGTAGGATTAAGATTAATAAGACTCTGGGTTAGGACTCTTAGATAAGAAGAATTAAATATCAACCTGCACTCACTCTGTGAGTTTATTATGAGGTCCGGATGAGTCCACTCAGGTTTGATGGAAGTAGCAACATCGTTTACTTGACAGAAGGAGCAGACAGTCATGTGACCACAACAACCTTATGAGACCAGTGTTTGTGAAGAAGGCGACACTACAAATCCTCCTTACGCTCCCGTGTAACTGAACTTCTTTCATTTATTAACTTCACTTATCTTCATGGGCATCCCAAGGTTGTAGTATAATGCTTCTGATTTGGGGCGGGGGGGCAGTTATAGTCCCCAGCATCCTCCAAGGATCTACAGTGGACTTTAATGCAAAGCTAACAGTTTGACTACCTGAACATATGTTATGCTGCTTTTGGCCAATAATTTCACAATTCTGGGATCAATAAAGGACATCTAATATTATATCTTAAACTATTCTTATTGCTGCTACAACTGTTGAGGAAATAGTCAGCAGAGATGATCAGATGATCAGCAGATGGTCATTCAAATGATTATTTATTCAGAGTCTCTGCACATTGTCATTTGTTGAATATCTGTGATTTTTTTCAGGTTTTACTGAGAAGACCTACCAGAACACCACTTGAAATGAAACTAAACCAAACTTGTCCCAGCTGAATGAAAACATCCAGATAATGTGGTTGATGTCAGGATGATCCCAGCATGTAAACGCTGAACTGGACTGAACTGGACTGAACTGGTGTGAACGCTCTGCACATGTTCAACTATTCCTTCACAGGGATCGGACACAGATGTAGCAGAAGAACCTGATGAAGAGGTGGTTTCAGGTGAAGACCACAAACACCCAGAGAAAGATCTTCTTATGTCTCTGTGGTGCAATGGGTGAGCACGCTTGGCTGGTAACTGAAAGGTTGGAGGTGTGTGTGTGTGTGTGTGTGTGTGTGTGTGTGTGTGTGTGTGTGTGTGTGTGTGTGTGTGTGTGTGTGTGTGTGTGTGTGTGTGTGTGTGTGTGTGTGTGTGTGTGTGTGTGTGTCATATTGATTTCAGATGTGAAACTCTGTAAAGACTCCACACAACAACATTGACTGGTTGTTCTGTAGGTATGTCCACCTGTCACTCTGGACTCTGAATCCAGCAATCTGAGTTCAAATCTCAGTGGAACCTGCTGTTTTGTTCACAACAAACAGCTGAGATGTTTAACAGTCTGATGTGATCTTCTTCAAAACCTTTCAAGTGTATCCCAGGAGGCTTCTCTTCTCTTCAGAATAAAACAGCAACATCAGAAAGAGGGGGGACCACAGAGATAAACATGTGGACAACTTTCTTTGGATTCTTCCATTAAAGAAAGAAAATCCCACATTTGTCCCGGAAATACCTTAAAGCTGACAGAAGTATACATTTTAATTATCTGAACTACTGAATCTTAACTACTGAAAATAAAATCTTTTTTTTCAATATTTGTTCAACAGCTGGACAAAAATGATAATAATAAATATTATAGTAAATCTGTCTCCTGTATGAGTTTGAAGTCTTTGTTTCAACTGCTGCAGTTCTTGAAGGTGGACTGAGTGAAGGTGAGTGTGGATGATCAGCATTTTCAACCGTAGAAGCACCTGCTGCTCATTCCAGTTCTCCCAGAAAACCATAAAGTGTTTCTGATGTGCTGGCGCAACCGTTTAACACCTCCTATTTACCAGAAAGAGAGATCCAGCTGTTTGATGGAGATCCTCTTCATTAAACAAAACTTTACACTTCCTCTTTTCAGCCTAAAATTAAGAATGAATGTAAATAGTTAAAAATGTTATAATACTGGTAATTTCATTAATCGGGAATAAGTCTAATTACATCAAATGTTCACTGTTTACCTTGTGAAGCTTGTGTGTGCTTGTGTTTACCAGGAAGCTGGAGGTTTGAAAGGTTCCCTACCGGTCCTGGTGGATCAAAGGATGACTGGAAAACCCGTTGGATCACCCAGTGGTCTCATTGTCAGGACGGAACCAGTTAGAATCCATTTGAGAGAAGCTGAGCACATTTCATTGGAAATGAATCAGTGATGAAGTTGGTTACAGATTTATTTTCTGCATCCGAGTGTCTCAGTTACAGTTTTGGAAATTAAAAAGTTTTCCAGAAACTTATTCATTAAACCTAAAGAAGAGAATATGCAGTTTTTTTAATCATGTATAATTTTGTTTAACTCAAGATTAAGAGGGTTCTCCTCAGATGAAACGTTCATGATTAAACTAAACACATTTTCTCCACAATAAAGTGCCTGTTTGAATTTCACAATCTAATATTCAATAGCGTGAATAATTATTTTCTTTATTTCTTTTTATTTAAATTTAATTGCATTAATTAGATGGATGGTAAGTAAATGACTATGTGGGTTGTTCAGGACTCCTTAACCCCTTATAATGCACAGCCTATAAGTGGTTCAACTGAAGAAATAATCTGTAAAGTTGTGAGAACAACCACCCAACAACCATGTGTTTTTTTCCTTATTGTCTTTTATTTCTAAATCTACCTTTAATGTTTCTTTTGCATCCTGCTGTAGGTTCTATGTAAAGCAGTCTTTGGAGGTCATGAATGTCGGTCATCAGTGTGAAGATTTCTTGATGCTGTTATTAACAGCATCGTTAAGAGTTGGAATGAGTAGATTGGTGTTACTTCAACAATGTCAGAGGACGTCTGGACCGATCCGGCAGAAACTAACTTGACCAGATCCATCTTCCAAAGTCACACCAGTGCTGACGATGGTAATGACGGAAACTGAAGTCAACATAGGCCTTCAGCTGCTCTGGTACTCAAATCCCTCCAACATGATCAGGTAGTGTTTTGAGGAGGGTTGGTCTACGTTCCTACCCCCACCTTTGGTCACGGGTAGCTGGTGGGGACAGAAAGAAAGAAAACTGCAAATACAAGCAGCTGAAACAGGTTTTGTTCACAGTGTTGGAGTGAGAAAAATGTAGTTATCCAGGCGGGACTCCGATTTAAAGAGTGATACCGAGTAGTGTGTTTGGGGCATCTGGTACGTCTGCTTGACACCTCAATCATCAGGATCTGTTTGTAGCAGGAGCAACCAGGAGAAGGTCCCAAGGCAGGTCAGGGATGGAGATCCTCCTGGTGGAGGTGGAGTCGGAGGCTGTTAGAGGAAGGACTGGACCTCTTTGCTGAGATTGTTCCCCTTCAACCTGAACCTAAACACATGTAAACAACCTAAAGAAGAACAGGAAGTATTCAAGGAAGTTTAGATTTATGTGTTTACATGTTAAGATGAATCCAATGGTGAATCAGATTTAAAACCGCAAATAAGGTCACTTCTGTTTAAAGACTATTTGAATATAACAGTTTTTACGATTAACAGTAAATTTTCTTTGGATTGTTCACAATGTCGGTTCTTGCAGACGATGGAAATACAAACCTCCTGACGGTGACTTTGGGCAGTCTGACTGTTTTCTTCACGTTGGTTTTTGTTGGCTCGGTTGTTAAAATCTTGCAGCTTCATGCAGGTAAATGTGACATGTGCTTTGTTGCACATCCTCATGTGTGATGTAACAAGTTCTGACCAAGAAAAACACATCAGTGTAGTGAGGTAAAACACAAGAACAACTATTTTCAAGTCAGTATTGGAGTATAAGGTTGGTCAGACCCCATCAGAGCAAAAGTTCACTGCTTCTGATTGGCTGTTTACTTTTCTTTGAACGTAAACATGATTCTCATTTAACAAGAGTGAATTTTAATAAGTCACTAAAAAAGACTTAACAGCTATTAAAGGAAAAAAAGATGATCTAATAAATATAAGGATTTTTTTTATTTAAATATTTAGATATTTGATTGTAATAATTATGCCATAAAGTTATATATATAATATATATAAAATGCAATATCATATGTTTTATATAATATCCCTGACGTCTTTGTACAATAGTAAATCTTTACTTAATCTTCTATATGCACTTCACATCACAAAATCTTAACAATCTTGAATTTTACTTTAATAATAGAAACTAAATTTAATTTTGTATGCTGGACACTCCCACACTCATATTTGACAGTAGGACATGGTTATTGGAGATTCTCCCTCTACACTGCAACATCCCTCCAGATTGAACTTCCATTTCACATGATGTCTTGGAATGAAGGATTATCAAGTGTATATGTGGCTTTACTGCATTTATTCATTATGCTGATGTTTATTTTGTGTTTCACTACAATCAGTCGTCCTGGTCAAAGCGCGAAAAGTCCTGGGGCTCTACCAGGAATTGAAACCAGGACCTCTCAAACCCAAAGCAAGACTCATACTTCTAGACCAACGAGCCACAAAATGCAGCTGTGAAGTAAAATATATTTTTCTTAAAAAAAATGTTAAAAGAAAACATCACATCATCAGAAGTGTTGAGAATAATAATAAATAAACAATAGCAACAATATAAGTCTGAATAAATAAATCAATGAAATCAAAACACATGAAAATAAAGACTGCTGAGGTTCCTTTATCCAGTAAAGAAATTAGTCTAATAAGGACCAACAATTCCCTGCAATTGCTGGGAATCAAACCCAGATCAACTGCTTGGGAAGCAGCCATGCTGACCACTATACCACCAATGCTGTAAGAGCAAATCTGAAACCTGTGATAACACGGAAACATAATGGATGAAGGACATTGTTTGTAATGTCCTCCAGGGGTCAGTATTGGGACCTAAACTCTCTAGTTGAAATATAAATGAGATATGCAAAGTGTCAAAAGTACTGCACTTTGTTCTGTTTGCTGATGATGCAAATATTTTCTGTGAAGAAGAGAATTTAAAGCAGCTTATGGAGGAAATCACATTAGAATTGAACAAGTTAAAAAAGTGCTTTGATATAAATAAACTATCATTGATTTCAAATAACGTGAGCTCAAATAACGTGAGCTCAAATAACGTGAGCTAAGACAGTGGGAGATCCAGTTCTGATCCCACCTGGAAAAAATTATGGTCCTTCTGTCAAATATGAGTGTGGGCGTGTCCAGCATTTCAGAACTGGACAGCAACCATTAATCAAAGCTTATCGGCAGCACTACTAACCCTCTTCATCTTCCTCTTCCTTACAAAAACATTGTGCTGAAAAAAGAAACATTTTTGACAGATCAAAAGAACAAGGAACTATAACAGGTCTAGGTGTAGGTGGCCGAGGACTGCCTGCACAGAAGAGAGGTCAAATAATTGATTTTGTTATTTATTTTGCATATTGATCATATATGGCCAACAATAAAACATACTGTCAAAACATCATTAATCATTTTTACTTAATTTTAACACGTTAACCATTTGTTAATGTGTTCATATGTTAAAGGACAGATAAATGAACAGAAAAGAAAAAGTTGTGGACAGATTTCAAATATGGGATTGGATAAATACCAGACTGAATAGAAACAGAGAAAATTCAACCAGGTGAGTGTTTTACAGCAGAACCAGGACCCACCCTGCTCATCGATGTAACTTTAGTGGACAGCTGCTCCTTGTCAGTGATAACGTGGCATGTGACTGCCACATGGACTACAGCACATGTGTCAGAGCCTCGGGTGTCACGAGGACGTCACTAAATTCAGGACTGCTCCAGACGCAGACTTAACCGTCTGAAGATGGAGCACACGTGTCAGCAGCCCACTGATCCACGAAGTGAGACTTGAGTCTGTCGGTTCTCAAAACACACTGAAAAAAAATCAGAAAGATGTTTGTCTTCAGGAAATAAGAGCCATCACAGAGAATCATGCTGCAAAGATGCAGCAGAGATGCAGAAGGACAAAGATCCAACAGACGAACATATTACATTAATAAGATGTGATGAACAATGGAACAGAAACTCATCCTTTTAAAAACAAGTTGCACGCTCCAAAACTCCTGTCCTGAGTATCTTTTACTTCCAGATTTTGTATTTGAGTTATAGACAATATATTACAATATTTTATTGAAAACAAGAAATATATTTTCATTAAATAGCTAAAACGGATATCCTTATTAATCGGATCTAATTCAAAATTCAGCTCTGAAGATGTTTGTTAGTTATTTACGATCAGCAAAAAGTTATTCACAGCTTCTCCACTCCCTCTCGGACGTCTCGTTGCGGGCGTCGCCTGCCACCACAACCACTGTTAGACCTTCACAAAAGAATGACTTACCCAAGAGACACGAGACACCCCACAGGATCCTGTCCATCACGATGCTGCTCTGTGGACTGTGGAAGGAGACTCCGAGTTCAAAATGAAAACTCCACAACTTTCCACTGCTGCTTATTGTTTCTGACCAAAGGAAAAAGTTGATCTGTTTATGCAAAACATGTTCATGCAAAACATGCTGCAGGATGAATTGACTTCATGCTGAAAACACAAAACACGAGCAAATCAGAATAACATGGCTGCACATTACAGGCTATCAGAGTCATGAAGAAAAGGTGGAAAGGTGTGTAATCAGGGGTGGAGCAGGGGTGGAGCAGGAGTGGAGCAGGGGTGCAGCAGGGTTAGTTCAGGGGTGGAGCAGGGTTAGAGCAGGGATAGAGCAGGGGTGGAGCAGGGGTGGAGCAGGGTTAGAGCAGGGGTGAAACAGGGTTAGAGCAGGGCTGGAGCAGTGGTGCAGCAGGGTTAGAGCAGGGGTGGAGCAGTGGTGCAGCAGGGTTAGAGCAGGGCTGGAGCAGGGTTAGAGCAGGGGTGCAGCAGGGTTAGAGCAGGGGTGGAGCAGGGGTGGAGCAGGGGTGGAGCAGGGTTAGAGCAGGGGTGCAGCAGGGTTAGAGCAGGGCTGGAGCAGTGGTGCAGCAGGGTTAGAGCAGGGGTGGAGCAGTGGTGCAGCAGGGTTAGAGCAGGGCTGGAGCAGGGTTAGAGCAGGGGTGCAGCAGGGGTGCAGCAGGGTTAGAGCAGGGGTGGAGCAGTGGTGCAGCAGGGTTAGAGCAGGGCTGGAGCAGGGTTAGAGCAGGGGTGCAGCAGGGGTGCAGCAGGGTTAGAGCAGGGGTGGAGCAGTGGTGCAGCAGGGTTAGAGCAGGGCTGGAGCAGGGTTAGAGCAGGGGTGCAGCAGGGGTGCAGCAGGGTTAGAGCAGGGGTGGAGCAGTGGTGCAGCAGGGTTAGAGCAGGGGTGGAGCAGGGGTGGAGCAGGGTTAGAGCAGGGGTGCAGCAGGGTTAGAGCAGGGCTGGAGCAGTGGTGCAGCAGGGTTAGAGCAGGGCTGGAGCAGGGTTAGAGCAGGGGTGCAGCAGGGTTAGAGCAGGGGTGCAGCAGGGGTGCAGCAGGGTTAGAGCAGGGTTAGAGCAGGGCTGGAGCAGTGGTGCAGCAGGGTTAGAGCAGGGGTGCAGCAGGGTTAGAGCAGGGGTGCAGCAGGGGTGGAGCAGGGTTAGAGCAGGGGTGCAGCAGGGTTAGAGCAGGGGTGGAGCAGTGGTGCAGCAGGGTTAGAGCAGGGCTGGAGCAGGGTTAGAGCAGGGGTGCAGCAGGGTTAGAGCAGGGGTGCAGCAGGGGTGCAGCAGGGTTAGAGCAGTGGTGCAGCAGGGTTAGAGCAGGTCAGCTGGACGCTCAAGGCCAGAGTTGTGGTTAAAAGACCTTCTGCTCGGTGCTGCTGGTGGTGCAGCAGGCAGCTGCTGTTGGGAGGCGACGCTGAGGAGGACATGAGTTCAAATCCACATCCACCTTCAACGCATTTATGTCCTGAAACAGACTTAAGGGGAGAGAGGTGAAGTACCACCGTCTGTTTTGTTTTCTCTTCCTGAACTGAAGCATTATCAGTTCTGTTCCCAATAACCCCACTTAAATCTAGTCCTCCCCATCATTTTCATTTTAGACTTTCTATCTCTACTTTTAAACATTTCTGTTTGTTGAAGTTCCAAAATACATTTAGACTTTACTTTTTCTTACTCAACTCTTCTCATTCTTTCTCAGTATCTTCTTTTACCTTTTTTGTGTCAAACTCAAACTTCCGCCTTCAGGAAACCCACATTTCTGGTACCGTTCATTCACACATTCTGGCCCATATTTATTGGTCATGACCTGAATTAGGTTTACTAGATCTAGTTCCCATTTCAGTCAGGATCGTCTCCTGCTGGCCTTTCTGCGTTAAGTGAGTCTCTCGTCACACGTGCAAAAGTGCTAAAATACCTTCTGCTTCGTTTCTTGCTTGACACCCCAGGGAGCGATTTATTTTGACACTTGGTATTCTTAAGGTTAATGTCACCCACAGGAGAAATCAGACTTCCCGAGTCCATTTCCCTCCCTAACCCTGTCCCAGCCATCCAAAATGAAAGGATCTCTCTGTATCGTGAGTCTGCCTTGTATTCTTTAGTCTGTATATACCTGCATGTCCCTGCCACCAAACAATCGTTCTTATCCAGACAAATTTACTTCATTTACAGTCACTGCTAAACGCCTTATGGACACCGGTCCATCTTACCTGCAGTTAAAACAATGAATTTCATCTTTGAAGCAGTCTTGCAGAGTTGAGACCATCAGCGCTGCCCTATGTTCATTTCCTTTAGTGTTTACAGACAAACATTTCTGGTTTCACCTCTAATTGAAGCATTTAGGATGGTTGTCAAAAACCCTGCAGATGTGGTGGCTGCTGTGGAGCAGGGGTCATACGTGATGTAGCAGCTCTTGGTTTTACCAAGACCAATGCCAGTTGACCACCATGTAGCTGCTTTAAAACTTGGACACAGGAGATCAAGCTTTCATCTGTGGTCAGATCCAGGGATGCAGGGCAGAGAAGAAATCCAAAACAGCATTAAGTTTAAAATATTTTATTTTGATCACAGGTAGAAACATCACCACCGCCGCCTCTCGGACGTCTCGTTGCGGGCGTCGCCTGCCACCACAACCACCCTCTCGGACGTCTCGTTGCGGGCGTCGCCTGCCACCACAACCACCACCCTCTCGGACGTCTCGTTGCGGGCGTCGCCTGCCACCACAACCACCACCCTCTCGGTCGTCTCGTTGCGGGCGTCGCCTGCCACCACAACCACCACCCTCTCGGTCGTCTCGTTGCGGGCGTCGCCTGCCACCACAACCACCCTCTCGGACGTCTCGTTGCGGGCGTCGCCTGCCACCACAACCACCCTCTCGGTCGTCTCGTTGCGGGCGTCGCCTGCCACCACCACAACCCTCTCGGACGTCTCGTTGCGGGCGTCGCCTGCCACCACCACCCTCTCGGTCGTCTCGTTGCGCGCGTCGCCTGCCACCACCACCACCCTCTCGGACGTCTCGTTGCGCGCGTCGCCTGCCACCACCACCACCCTCTCGGACGTCTCGTTGCGGGCGTCGCCTGCCACCACAACCACCCTCTCGGACGTCTCGTTGCGGGCGTCGCCTGCCACCACAACCACCACCCTCTCGGACGTCTCGTTGCGGGCGTCGCCTGCCACCACAACCACCCTCTCGGACGTCTCGTTGCGGGCGTCGCCTGCCACCACAACCACCCTCTCGGACGTCTCGTTGCGGGCGTCGGCCTCTAAGCTTCTAGATTTCTCTTGTTCAAAGTCATGTGCTCCATTGACTAGTTGACTCAGTGATGCTCCAGCTTGGATTTTCCTCATCTCTGTTTGGGCTTAAAGAGAAAACAGCACATGCAAGTGAATAAATTCAGCCTAAACGTCCAAGCTGCTTTTTTTTGCATTTACATTAGAACTAAATAGAGAGCCACCATCCATCCAGTAGATATTAAATTTTAAAGCTGGTTTGGTTAGAATGGAGTAAAACAAGTAGATGGAGGTTCTAACAGTTTCAAGAACCAGTAGAGGGACCAAAACACGAGTTAGGCCGATGAAGAGGTTCTTCAAAGATCATGCTAGTAAGACAGTTACTTTTGTTTTCCACTGCAGCTCACTGGCAAAGACAACAGTTTGGAAACATGATCATATCAAAAGATTTTTCATTAATCTGGAGCTCATTACTGTAACAAAGTTTTCAAAATTACAGCATTATGTCCTTCCCTCAAACCCTACTGCAGCCTTACACCAGTAGATTTCTGCAAATCAAACCACAATTTACACAGAAAAAGAACACAACCTGTGGCGAGACACCCAACCAGCATGCAAGTAACCAGGACCCAGATTGCTGCCATTGTTGTGGTCATTAGTGAAGCAGCAACCAGCAGCTGATGTTTAAAAGAGTTCATCATGCAGTTGCTGCAGCTGCTCTTCATCAGGACTAATTATCTCAGTCTAAACTGGCTCGTACCTCAATGTGACAAGTGTGAGATCCTGTCCTGCTGCCAGGGACCTCATGTAGAACAAGTTCAGTGCACAAAAAACATGTGCAACCACCAAAGTAACTGTGGGGTCATGTCCCCGCTGTGTTCTGCAACAACTGCATATATGGCATTACGTCACAAATCATCAAAGATGGAACTGGCTCACAGGGCTGCAGTGGACATCATAGCTGAGACAAACCCAGGGAGTGACTGAGCATAAGAGCCAACAAGGGAACATTTTGGGTCTTGACAGCATCTTAACCTCTGTTGTCTACAGGGGAACCCTCTAAACTAACTCGTTTGTAGAAAGTGTCTTTGTGCTACTTTAATGTTACAGTGTTTTAAATGTTATTAAACATGTTGAAATGTCTCCATTGTTGAGATAAATGAGGTGATGCTGCTCATATATCTCACATAAGCATCAACTTATTCTTTAAGTACAGTTGTGTATCAGTCATCCATCAGTCATCCACCAGTCATCCACCAGTCATCCACCAGTCGCCCACCAGTCATCCATCAGTCATCTATCAGTCATCCACCAGTCATCCACCAGTTATCCACCAGTCATCCACCAGTCATCCACCAGTTATCCACCAGTCATCCACCAGTCGTCCACCAGTCATCCACTACTCATCCATCAGTCATCCACCAGTCATCCATCAGTCATCCATCAGTCATCCACCAGTCATCCACCAGTCATCCACCAGTTATCCACCAGTCATCCATCAGTCATCCACCAGTTATCCACCAGTCACCCATCAGTCATCCACCAGTCATCCACCAGTCATCCACTAGTCATCCACCAGTCATCCATCAGTCATCCACCAGTCACCCATCAGTCATCCACCAGTCATCCACCAGTCATCCACTAGTCATCCACCAGTCATCCACCAGTCATCCACCAGTCATCCATCAGTCATCCATCAGTCATACACCAGTCATCCACTAGTTATCCATCTGTCATCCATCAGTCATCCATCAGTCATCCATCAGTCATCCACCAGTCATCCACTAGTCATCCACCAGTCATCCATCAGTCATCCATCAGTCATACACCAGTCATCCACTAGTTATACATCAGTCATCCATCAGTCATCCATCAGTCATCCACCAGTCATCCACCAGTCATCCATCAGTCATCCATCAGTCATACACCAGTCATCCACTAGTTATCCATCTGTCATCCATCAGTCATCCATCAGTCATCCATCAGTCATCCACCAGTCATCCACCAGTCATCCACTAGTCATCCACCAGTCATCCACCAGTCATCCACCAGTCATCCATCAGTCATCCATCAGTCATACACCAGTCATCCACTAGTTATACATCAGTCATCCATCAGTCATCCATCAGTCATCCACCAGTCATCCACCAGTCATCCACTAGTCATCCACCAGTCATCCACCAGTCATCCACCAGTCATCCATCAGTCATACACCAGTCATCCACTAGTTATCCATCTGTCATCCATCAGTCATCCATCAGTCATCCACCAGTCATCCACCAGTCATCCACTAGTCATCCACCAGTCATCCACCAGTCATCCACCAGTCATCCATCAGTCATCCATCAGTCATACACCAGTCATCCACTAGTTATCCATCAGTCATCCTTCAGTCATCCACCAGTCATCCACTAGTTATCCACCTGTCATCCATCACTCATCCACCAGTCATCCACCAGTCTTCCATCAGCCCCAACTCCATCCGTCTCATTTCACTAAAGGTACCTTTATATCACCAGCTGCAGCATTTTGTTTTTTATTCTTTAGTGAAACCTTTTCCACTCAGCTGTGAATGATCATGTGATTATGATTTTCTAGAATCATTTCTCCAACAACCTCCATTCCCTGGTCATGTTAAACTTTTTAAACATGGACCTCCATGATGACAACCTGAGAGGAAAGGATGGAGGAAGTGAGCCAAATATCAAGAGCTGGTGAAGGAAGGCTTCCAACATGCAAAGCCAAGGCGGAAGCACAGGGGGAGTACATAGCCGACACCCAAATGCTGTGCAGGACAAAGGAGATGGGGCCCGCCAACACATCACGGCACGCCCAGACAGCGACCTGCCACTACACCATCTCCACCATAAGGCCACCCAGAGGACGCTGTTGCACCAGACACCACCAGCCAAGGCGTACCCCAGCCCCACCAAAGCCCCAGACATACCCCCCGCAGGACAACACTGTGGCGGAAATTTTCTGGAATCCAATGAGAGAACAAACAGTTTCAAGTTTAACACAAAAGTTTATTTACAAGATACACGTTAATCAGACATGCAGAGAAGTCTCAGTTGAGAGTTCTGCCGTGGAGAAGAGGAGGCAAGTTTTTATATGATCCAAACCAGGAAACGTCACATGGGTCACAACTATATGGCCCCCTAAATGGCAGAGCACATTGTCTCACAGGAAACACTCCTGCAAGACCCCCTTACTGCTTATCAGACTTAAAGAGGAGGAAGGCAGATACCTTATCAAGGTGTTAAATCTAAGAGCATGGAAACAGAGAAGTCTGTTGTCTCTGTCATAAAATTAACGGGCTACACAGTCAAAATACAAAGAACAGGCTTGTCTATACAGAATACTCACTTAGGGTCGGATTAAGTTCAGACAATGTTTAAACTGATTAGTAGGATAGGTGATTCCAACTAGTACTATGTGAACATAAAATTTCTCTTACACTTTTATTCCAGGTTAGACTGATAAGTGCGTGATCACTGATAATGATGGGATGTATCTCAATGTTATCCACTTTGGAAATAAGAGAGTTACTAATGAGATAATAATCGATTCGTAAGTAAGATTGATGGACTTGTGAGAAGTAAGAGAATTCTTTATCGTTGGGGTGTTTCAGCCTCCAACCATCTCCAAGACCATAGTCTGCCATGAACTGTTTGATTGTTTCTGAAGATTGGTAGTTATATGTTTTACTACAGTTATTAGATTTATCTAATGCCGGATTAAGAACAGTATTAAAATCTCCACCTATGATTATTGGTGAGTCGGAGAAATTAGAAATAGCTGTTAAGAAAGAATGAAAAGGCGATAAATCATCTTTGTTTGGTCCATAAATACTGGCTATTGTTATTGGGTTGTTGTCAATTGTAATATTAATAATTATGAATCGCCCCTCAGGATCTTCAACCGTGTAATTGTGGGTAAAGAACATTTTTTGTGAATTAAAATTGCTACTCCTCTTTGCCTTGAGTTAAAATCAGCAGTATATATGTGATTAAACTGTGGAGTCATTAATTTCCGTAGGTCTGATTTGGAAGTTTGTGTTTCTTGTAACAGACATATGTCAGCCTGCAATTTATTTATATAGTCAAATATTTTTGTTCTTTTTATGTTTGATTTAATTGATTTAAATGTTCTAGCTTACAAAATTTACTGAGTTCATATTGATGGTGTTTTGTTGTCTACTTCCTGTTTGAATATTGGAGCTGTATGGAAAAGCCTGAGAATCCGCTTGTGTGAACATTTAGTCAGACATTCAGAACAGATTGTGTGTGTGATGGATGTTTTCCTTCCCCTTTTCTTAACTGGAAGAAAACGATAAAGGATGGAAGGATGGAAAGGAACTGAGAAAAGATGTAAAGTTAGGAAAACAGAGAAGACAGAAGATACAACAAAACAGTCAAACAAACATACCAGAATGACAGACATTTTCATTCTGGAGACCGAGGTGCATATTTATCAGTACAGAGAGTTTGTGTAGCCAATGATGATGTGTTATTGGCTATTTAGAAGAGCCAGGGGGTGATGTTCTGGTCACGAAACATCTGACCGTTAATGTACAGTTTGTCCACCGCGACTACTGCCTTTTTTCCTTCTTTAATGAACTGCTTCCTGATCTGGAACAGAACCTTCCTTCTGTTCAGGATCTCCCGTAGGAACTGGTCGTTCATGCCTTAGTCGGTTCCTCTCAGGTTCCTCCCCTGGCCATGGACCTGCTGTTTTTGTTTAAAGTGCTCGAATTTGGCTATGATCGGACGTGGACGTTTGTTTTCCGGGTTTTTACGCCCGATACGATGGACTCTATGAAACGAGATGTCTTTTACCGTGTGCTGGGATTTTAAGTTGTTTTATCATGAATTCTTTAATCAGCTGCTCGGGATTGTCGTCTCTTGTTTGCTCCGGGATTCCAGAAAACACCAGATTGCCCCTCATGCTGCGCGAGTGTAAGTCGAGCATCGCTTCTTTTATTTCTTTATTTTCTCTTGTAACGACCGCCAGCTGAGATGACATCGATGTCACGGATTCTCAGAGGAAAATGTTTTCTGTTGTCAGTGCAGCGATCTCATTTTGGCTGAATTCAAGACTTTGTCACAGCTGCTGGAATTCTTTATGCAATAGTTTGACAAGCGCCATTCTAGTGTCCAATCCGGACAGTTTTTCATTGATAGAGATGAGAATGTCACTCACCTCAGAGCTGGATGAGTGTCTCGGGGAACTTTGTGTCGATTCAAACTGTCTAATTCTCTCACTTGGCGTGGGTTTGACTTTCTCCATATCGCTCTCTTTATTGGCGTCCTCTGCGGCACAAAACTTGTTGTAGAATGCGTTGACGAAGCTTTCGAGTTCTTCCAGGGTGAAAGAATTCAGTATCCACTAGGATATTTTTAAGGAAATTGTATTCTCAAAGGAAAAACTTGTTAAACTTGTTTAGGTGTTTAATCTAGCAGAAACCAGCTACCATGTTGGATGTCGCACCGGTCTCGTTGAGTCTCGCGATCACAGGCTCATGCTCCCTTGGGGTTTATCTCCCTAACCCTGGGAGGGCTTTTGGGCTCAACTATCTTCTGGAGTCTTTCCATATTTAAGAGACAGATAAGAATCCTATCCAGTGCCATACAGTACAAAAATGCTTAATCTGGAATACAAAATTATGCTGCAAATATAAAACCAGGCACCAAACGAAGTGGTTACATTTTAATTGGGTGGGGGATTACATCCTGCAGTTGCAGTTTTGCTTTTTTAACCATATTCCTCTCAGTCTTAACTATAATCACTCTGGCTACAACATATTCAAGACTCAAATCAGGGAAGGATGTTGTTTCACCATGTGTTCCTAAAGGGGCCGTACTAGCTGATGGACATGTCTTGGATCCCCAGGAAACCCAACGTATCGCATTCCCGGCCCAAGCAATAATAGTGCTGCTGATGGTCCACCAATGTCAGAGCTACGCCACACGTCCGGGCCACTACAGCAGCGAAACCAACTCCCAAGGCTGACAAGCGCTGGACAGGCAAAAGGGGGGTGCAGGCGGTGAAGCGGGGGAGAAGACGGACAGAGAAAACACGGACAGCGCGAGCAGCCCCAGGGGGACCAGGACAGCCACCACCCGCAGTTCGCCAACATACAGAGCCAAGGCGGGAGAACAGGGGGAGAACAAAGCTGACACCCGGAGGACCAAGGAGACAGAGTCCGCCCAGACAGCGACCTGCCCCGGCACCAGACGCCACCAGCTAAGGCGTGCCCCAGCCCCACCGAGGCCCCAGACGTCCCCCCCGAAGCACCAGACCCAGAAAGTAAAGTCATATATGAGAGAGGAGAAGGCAGGCATGCCGGGGCGAACCCCAGGCAGTCGCAGGGAGTCAGGCAACCAACCACGCTCCACAATCAGGAACCCCCCACTAAAGGGAACCAGAGTCCCGATAGGGGTCGGCACAACCCCCAACCGCAGGTCAGACACCAGGGCCGGCCCCAGCAAGGCCGCACAGGGCCGCACCAACCAAGAAGCAGAGACGGTGCTGGACACCGAATCCCCACCCCAGCGCCACCCCAGGTTCCCACCCATCCACACCACCGCCAATGCTCAATGCACATCACCAGACAGGGATAGCAATGCCCCGGCCCCCCAGCGCATGCTGCCCCTGCCTCCTAGCGCATGCCGTCAATCCCCCCCCCACCCCCCCCCCCCCCCCCCCCCCCCCCCCCCACCAACCAACCCCTCCCCAGCTGCAGTCACTGGGGCGGTACTCACTGCCGCTGTCAGGAAGATATGATAACAGACCAAGCCAGCACACCAAGCGACACCGCCACCAGGCACAGGAGCATGACCGTTAGGGCAACCAGGGGGGAGGCATCACCGGCAACCAAGTCCCATGGGCACAACCAGCTCCCTCAATCATCGTTACAGTCAATGTAGATGAGGAACGAACAGCCGCCTGCGCCAGATCCGCTGCTCCCAGCCAGGACCACCGGGAAAACTTTAGTTATCCCAGCTGTTAACCAAACCGAGAGGAACTCTGGTCTGCCAGGGACAAAACCATCACTTCTATTGGTTAGAAAGCGATCCACGTAGGAAGCTGTTTTGTGTCTGGTCAGAGAAACTTGGTTAATGCATTTAACTAGCTTTGTTTTACTGTGTCGTGCACGTTGTGATCCCGTCAGCTGATCCCGACGGCTGATCCCGCCACAGTTTATCTACAGCTGCTGAAGTGTGCTTGTTTATTTTATAATTTATCTGTTGTTGCATCCATGTTGCAGGATCTCCTGGACCTGTTCACCAACAACAGGAAACACAGCTTTTCCTCATTTCCCAGTTGAATGACCAGAGCGCACATGTGAAGTTGGCTTCACACTGGTGCGTCTCTGTGTGGAAAACATCAGAACAGCTTAGTTTTCTGGTGGTGAGAAGTTATTCTAGTGTTTGGAGTTTTATTCTCTTTTCTTCTTTCTCTAGTTCTTTCCTACTAACCTCCATACACGTGTACACTCTTATCTCGGCCATCAGGCCTCTGAAAAAAAAACTAAACAAGCACTCCCCTTGTTGCTCAACACAACACACAGGTGTAGCCAGTAAAATGTGGTGGTGGTGCCTTTATTGCTGTAAAACACTGTAAAACAAAAAAAAAACTCCTTGGTAAAAAAAAACTCAAGCAGTAATCAACAAGTTCCTCTGAAAAAACATACAAAAATATTCCCATCTACGCTAGTCAGCATTTCAGGTGTCCATACCTGCTGTGTCTTCTTCCTCATCCTAAAACAGACTGCCCGACGGTGCCCGGTCCTTCTTTTGGACCCTTAAGGCCCTCCAATTGGGCATGACATTTCAATTAACCATAAACCAATATTTCATCTATACATTTTACACTTCATGTCAATATATTTATAAAAATCAATCATTATGTAAACACAGATTGTCATTGATATTAAATATTTAAAGCAAGATAAAAGGTCTAAGGACAGGTACCACCGGGTAAGGCGGTCATGATGGTCCTTCATTGTTCTGATCCATGTCAGGTGTTCTGTCTCCAGGACAAATTCTCTGCCAAGTAATAATGAAGTCTCTCCATTGCCATTTTCTTCTTCCTTCTTCTTCCATCCAGAAACCTGAAACCAAACCAAGATCGTCTGTCTTTATGAACGGGGACAGAGAAAACGGTGTTGCTGATGTCCACCACTGTGAAGACAGATGAAGCATTGAAACGTTTTGTTCTCTCACCAAGTTCCTTCACTCTGCGTCGCAGCTTCATTGTATCTGGATCCAAAACATTACCGTCATACTGGGGGTCCCAGTCATCTCCAACACGATGCCAGTCACTGCCCAGAGCAGTCATCCAAACCCGCTGGACCTCTCCGTCATCAAGGTGGCAGGACCGTCCGAGGTCCTCCACGTCACAGACAGATCCCTCCACATCCTCCCCATGGGAGGACAGGCCTTCTTCAGCCTTTTGAACGTCGTCAGTGTTTGGATTTTCAACTTCAATGAGAGGAACAGTGTCAGCGGCTGGTGGAGAAATAGGTGTGTTTTTCAGGGTCAGTTCAAGGATACACTCAGGTGGTGGAGGGTTGGGAGGAGGTAACAGTGGATAGATTGGGATACTGTCAGAAAGTTTCTTTGTTCTTGTCTTTGTCCTTTTTCCCTCTTTCTGTCTTCTCTGTACAGGCCCTGTCTCATTGTCTTCTTTTCTGTGAAACATGAACTCAGGTTCTTCTCTTTTTTTTCTACAGTCCCCCTCCCTTCTCCTTGTTCACGCCTCGTCGCCTCTTTTAACCATTTCTGGCTTTCTTTGAAACTGCATTTACGCATTTTCTTGGTGTTCTGTTTTGTGTCAATTGTTATCTTATCCTGCAGTTCAACTATTTTCTGTGAGTTTAGAGTTCCCTTAAAACCATATTTACTGATCCACAGGTTCAGGTATTTTATCGACTTCCGATCTTTTTTCTGCATGTATTTCCAGTCTTCGCAAACCAATCCTTATTTATGGTCGATTTTACTGATCAACTTCCCCATTTTTTTATTTTTTTATCTTTTTTATTTATTATTATTAGATGTTTTTAGTCCAGGTCGGTCTCAATACCTAGGGTATTCTAAACACCTGGATTTTTTCATCAGTAGGACAGAAATTAAATCTCCTGAAGTGGTAATCCTCACTTCAACTTGACTCACAAGTGGAGGATTCTGGCCTCTGCTTCCACAACAGGTTGCTGTTTACATTCCTACTGGTTTACATGAGACAAAATACCTGGTGGTTTTGTATCTCCAGTCACACTCACAATCACTCAACACAGAAATGACGTCACTTTACCCACGGACTTTATCGGTTCCCCCGTCTATTTTTCTCTTTTTACCATCAGTGTCTAGAATTTTCACGTATTTTCTCACAGACTTTATCGGACTCCGTCGCCCCTCTTTTACCGTCAGTGTCTAGAATTCCACGGCTTTTAACATGGACTTTATTGGACTCCGGCGCCCCTCTTTTACCGTCAGTTTCTAGAATTTCACGGCTTTTAACATGGACTTTATCGGACTCCAGCACTCCTCAACACCCTATTCTTTCAGGGTAACACAACAAGATCTCACTTACGGACTTTGTCTTCCTTCGGTTCTCCCGTTAACCTCGGACTCCAGCCAGTGAGGCGGAAAAACAGCCTTGAAATTTATAAACGTCCACAGTTTTCCTGAAGTCCACCACACCTGTTGGATTCCTTGGTTTGTTGGGATCCGGCTCGAAGGACCATTTAAATGTCAGCTTTAAACGACCTAAACATTTATTAAACACACAATAAGGAAGAAAGACAAAGTCAGTCAGCTTTCAGTTATCTGCAAGGAGGACAGACAGAGAACTCAGCCACATTTCCGCCGCTTTCGTCTCTGCCACAGTATTTCAAACATATGGTAACATATGTAAAAACCTTATCATTTCCCACGTGTTTAACATATTTTAAAATAACAACTTCATTGTTCATTCTATCACCACTCTGCTTTCTGCAGGTCTGAGGCAACTATAGGTGGCTTATATGATCTCCCATACCGGATCTCAAAAGGTGTTAAACCTTCAGATGTTGCTGTGATCCTCATGTATGTTTTACTAGGTCTAAGCATCCTGGCCATGCTCTTCCTGTTGTTTCCGTACATTTCCTTAGTCTGCTTTCACTCAACCATTGGTTCTTTCTACCAAACCTGCACTTTGGGGGTGGTAGGCACAATGATTTCTTAGATTCATTCCCAGACTTTCTGCCATTAGTTGGATTACATTATTTACAAAGTGGGGACCAATATCACTGTTAATGGTCTGTGGTATTCCATGATTTGGGAGGATAGTCTTACAAATAGCTTTAGCAACTCCTAAAGCAACCGCATGTTTAGAGGGTACAATTTTAATCTATTTGGAAAATGCATCTATCATCACCAAACAGTATTTCTATGGTCTACTCTGTGTCAACTCAATGAAATCTACATTAGACTAGATTACTGTAACGTGCTGGATGTCCAAGTAATTCTCTGAAGATCCTCCGGCTGATCCAAAATGCAGCAGCGCGAGTGCTGACAGGAATCAACAAGAGACCACATCTTTCCAGTTTTAGCTTCCCTCCATTGGCTCCCTGTAAAATTTAGAATCCAATTCAAAATTTTATTACTTTTGTATGAAGTCCAAAATGGCCTAGCGCCGCGATATTTGCAAGACTTGATAGTACCGTACGCTCCTAATGGAGCTCTCTGTTCTCAGGGTGCCGGTTTACTCGTAGTTTCTAGAGTATCCAAATGCAGATTTGTAAAAAAGATTATAATTTATAAAAAAAAAACAAAAAAAACAAAAAAAACCCACACTCATACCTAAACACAACGGAGAGGACTGGTGTGGCGGTGATGTGTGGGGAGCGCCCACAGCTGCTGTTTTTTTTTTTTTTTTTTTTTTTTTTTTTTAATGATTATTTATTAATTCCAGAACAAAGTACAGCATTTTCTGTACAAACAAAAAAGAAATCAAATTGGTTGTGGGGGTACAACCAAGGTATTGTATCAAGACCAGAGCGAGTGAGAAGTAGATTGAGTCCATTTCTTCCATCGGTCTTCAAATTTTTGTGCTTCATGTCTTAAGTAGTGTGTCATTTTCTCCATATAGAAGATTTCCTCCATAATGCCTCTCCACTGTTGTCGTGTCGGGGTTTCACTTTTCAGCCAGTTCCTCGTTATAGCCTTTTTGCAGGCTAGTATCATGACCTTAAACAGGTATTTGTCTTCTGCTGGAATTGCGTCTGTTGTTGAGCCAAGATAGAGAATCTTTGGGTCCATGGGTAACTCACACCCTAAAATGATCCCAAAAGTTTTGACCATAGTGTCCCAGAAGGGAGAAATGTTCCTGCATGTCAAGAAGATGTGAGCATGGTTGGCATTGGTGTCCCCGCACAGCCTCCAGCACTGTTGTGGAGTTCCCAGCTGTTTGCTCTTCAGAAGGGGACTGATAAAAAACCTCGTCAAGTTTTTCCATCCAAATTCTCTCCATTGTCTAGAACTCGTGGATCTATGCTGTGCTAGGCAGGATGAGTGCCAATCATCTTCTGATAATGAAATCTGTAGTTCTGATTCCCACTTTTGTTTTATATACAGAGAGTTTGATCCATTACAGTTCAACAAGCATTTATACATTTTGGAAACAACCTTTGGTTGTAGTTTCCTATATGAACTCGTCAGCATTTCTATCAACTTGCTTCCATCTTGATTGAGATATTTTTTAACCTCTGTATTGTAAAAGTGTCTTAATTGGAAGTACCTGAATTGGTCAGCCGTAACCAGTTGGAACTCTTCTTTGAGCGTTTCAAAGGACTTAAACAATTTTCTATCTATTATTGTACATACTGCCGTCATTCCCCTGTCTCTCCATTTCTTAAAGGTAGAGTCCATCTGTCCCATTCTAAACCTTTGAGAGTGTGAGGGCCAGATAAGTAGTTTATGGTCCCCACCTAATTTGTATTTGTTAACTGTATCCCACCAAATCTTTAGTGTTGTTTCGACAATAGGATTTTGTTCTGTAGCTTCCACTTGAATAATCTCACCCAGTCTTGCTTGTGGTGGGCATTTATTGTAGGTCAGCTCGATTTGTTTCCATCTGGAGTGATATTCTGTTGAGCACCAATACACTATGTTTCTTAGCTGGGCTGCTAAATAATACTCTCGGAAACTTGGGAGACCCAATCCTCCTCTTTCTTTTTCTAGCTGGAGGATTTTCAATTTCACTCTAGGTTTTTTCCCTTTCCAAATAAACCTCCTCACTTGTCTATCCCATTTTACGAACTGATTCTCTGGGATCTGCACTGGTAATGATAAAAACAGATATAGCAATCTCGGCAGCACATTCATTTTTATAACTTCTATTCTAGAGCTGAGGTCCATGACCAGGTCGGCCCATTTTGTTTCGTTTTGTATTGCGTTGTCTATCTTCCTGTAATTGATTTATTAAAAGGTTGTTAAGTTTTGCCGTCAGAAAGACTCCTAAATATTTAATATTTTCTGCATCCCATTGCAATTTGTATCTTTGTCTTATTGAGTTCGCTGGTGTATAGTTTATACAAAGAATATGTGTTTTAGAGATATTTAGTTTATATCCAGATTTACTTCCGAAGTGTTTCATAATTGTCAGGAGTTTTGGAAGTGCTATGTCCGGGTTTTGAAGGTATATAATAATATCGTCTGCAAAGAGCCCTATTTTTTGTTCCTCCTTTCCTATCATCACCCCTTTTAGGTCTCCACATTGTCTAATATACTGGGCTATGGGTTCAATGAATAATGCAAAGAGGGCAGGGCTCAAGCAACATCCTTGTCGTGTTCCTCTGAACAGCTCAAATGTATCTGTCAAATTTCCGTTTATTTTAATTCTGGCTGTTGGCCTGTGGTACAATGCTTGTATACATTTAATAAAAGAGTGACTAAAACCCATTCTCCTCAAGACCGCGACCAGGAAGCACCAGCTGACTCTATCAAAGGCCTTCTCAGCATCTAAACTTATTAATGTTGTAGGAGTGTTGAGTTTATTAACCTCATTTATAACATGTAACGTGCGTCTTATGTTGTCCTGTGTCTGGCGTCCTTTTATAAAACCCGTTTGGTCCTCTTTTATCAGGTCAGGGAGGAAAGCCTCCAGTCGTCTTGTTATTATTGATGTGAATATTTTATAGTCCACATTTAATATTGAAATCGGTCTATAGGACTCACAATATTCCTTGTTCTTCCCTTCTTTTGGTAGGACAGAAATGACAGCCTCTTTCCATGAGGGAGGGGTCCTGGCATATTTAAGTGTCCAATTGAGTGAATCTAGTAGTAAAGGAGCCAGATCCTCTTTGAAAACCTTGTACCATTCATTTGGGTAGCCGTCGCTCCCCAGGCTTTTATTATTTTTCAGTCTTCCAATAGCTTTATCCAGTTCTGTTTTTGTGATTGGTGAAGTTAAAGTCTCATTTTGAGTGGTTCCAATAGAGGGCAAATCTAAATTAGCCAAGAAGTCTGCAATTTCTCTTTCATTAACTGGTTCGCTGGCATATAAAGTTTTATAGTAGTCTAGAAATATTTTTTGGATTGTTTCTGGTTCATAGTTTATATTGTTAGTGGCCGGGTCTCTGATTTTATAAATCAAGTTTCTCTTTTGTAGCGACCTTAAACGCTTTGCCAAGATTTTTGTTGCTTTGGGGCCTGCTTCATAGAAAGTTTGTTTTGTGAATCTTAACTTTTTCTGGATCTCTTGTTCTGATATACTGGACAACTGTTCTTTAATTTCTTTTATACTTTTTGACAAATCATCACTCCTGTCCGAGTGTTGTTGTTTTTCTAAGCTTCTTAGCTGTTGTTCTAGTTTATTCTGTGTAGACCTTTTCTTTTTATTGAGGTATGACATCCTTGAAATCAGGTTTCCTCGCATCACGGCCTTGACGGTGTCCCATATTATTATTGGTTCTATCTGATCATCCTTATTGAGGGTGATGCAATCTGCAATTTCTTTTTTAATTTTTTGCACTTCAGATTCATTGTTGAGAATGCTAGTGTTCATTTTCCAGAGGGTTCTTCTTTGTTGGTTATCCAGATGTATAGTTAAATATATAGTGTTATGGTCCGATATGTCTGCTGTCCCTATTGAGGAGTTTAGCACTCTGTGTCTGTCTTGGTTATCAACCAGAAAGAAGTCTATTCTTGAGTGTATCTTGTGAGCCCTAGAATAATGAGTATAATCTTTCTATAAGGGGTGTAGATCTCTCCACACATCACACAAGCCTGCCTCATTGATTAAAGTATTGAGACTCTTAGATTTCATATTCTTATAGTTTTTAAGGCTTGTTGTGTCTTTAGACTTATTTAAGATTGTGTTCCAATCCCCTCCACAGATCAAAATTCCTTCGCTCAGAGTATTTATTCTATCAAATAGCAATTTAAAGAATTTTGGGCCCTCCTCTGGGGGGGCGTACACATTAACTAATGTGACGGGGGTATTGTTGATTTTTCCTTTAACGATTACGTATCTCCCGTTTTCGTCTTTGTTTTCTTCAATTGTTTCGAAATTCACACTGTTTGATATCAATGTAAGTACTCCCCTCCTTCTGCTATTTTTGTAAGAGCTATAAAAGCAATTTGTATACCCTAATTTAACAAATTTCCCATGTTCTTCTTTGGACAAATGAGTTTCTTGCATAAATATTATCTGCGTTTTGTCTTTCTTAAGCTTTGTTAGTACTTTGCTTCTTTTAATGGGATTACCAAGACCATTCACATTAATTGAGACTATTTTATAGCTACCTTGCATGTACATTTCTCTTGAAAATAGTAACAGTAGACCCCACAAGAAAAGAAAAATAAAAACTAAACAGTGAACAAAAACAATGTGAACTATCAAACAAAAACTCAAACCTGAACATTGCAGATATACCAAGATACCTGAGACTTCCACACTTTGGGAGGAGTGTTTCTCCCATCTGGACCCCGCTGGGAGGTCTAGGGTTGTCTTTCCCATATGGAGAAGGCCCTATGGAGGGTTTGGGGCTAGAGAAAGCCCCTCCCATCCTTATTGTCCAGCGTCAATGTCCTCTCCTGTACTTCTGGTGTCGCCCCATTAATCCTGTGAATTGAGGAGGCCTGATTATTCGTGGCTTCAGATTGTTTCACATGTCGTCGTCTCTGGCGAACCCTCTCAGCTTTTCCTTTACTCGCTGCCTGGTGGAGGGTCTGCTCTCTGGTGATGGGGAAGCTTTTCGTAGCCATCCCATCATCTCCTGCAGATGGAGCTCCACCGCGTCGTCTTCCGCTGCAGATCCCGGTACCTCCACCTCGAGTCCCCGTCTGCGCAGCTCGAGCCCGGCTGCGTGTGCGCTGCTGTATACTCGGACGGCATCCTTCCAGTGAATCCGAATGCTTGTATAGGGTGTTTGGAACCGTATGCCGCTGTTCTTTAGGGCTTTCTTGATCATTTGGTATTCTTTCCGTTTTTGAACGATCTCAAATGCGTAGTCATGGTCGAAATAGATGTTTCTGTCTTTTATCTGGATCCGCCCCTTTTTCCAAGCTTCTCTCAATATCTGCTCTTTGGTGGTGAATTCTTGGAAGTTGATGATGATCGGTCTCGGAGGTGCGTTAGGGCCTGGTTTGGGTGTGGGGGTTCGGTGCGCCCGCTGGATTTTCAGGTCCAAGTCCGGGCTCAACGGTAGCTCCCGTCTGAAGAGGTCTGTAATGAATTGGAGCATAGACTTCTCCTCTGCTCCTTCCTCCACTCCAAACAACCTGATGTTATTTCTCCTGGATCTTGATTCGAGGTCAGTCAGTTTGGTTTGCATGCTCCTTTGACGTTTGATCCACTGAGCAAGTGTTCGGGTTAGCTCCGCCATTACTTCCTCAGCTTGCCCCACGCGTGTCTCCGCTTCATCTATTCTTTCCGTCAGTCCTTGCAGTTCTTTACTTATGTTGTCGAGTTTGCTTCTCATCTCTTGGCGTGAGGAGTGTATCTCTTTTCTTATATTTTCGTTATCCTCTTTCAGTCCGGACTTGAGTGTTTCTATGGCTCTCAATAGGTCGCTCGTCGTTACTTTAGCGTCGTCGTTCGGGTTAGCATGCTCAGCCGCGTGGCTACTCCTCGACGCCGAGCTGTTTTTATCTTGCGTTTTTGGCATTTTCGCGTCTTGTTTGCCTCCTTTATTTACCCTTTGCTACCCAGTAGCGCATCAAAAGTCCAAGGCCGTTATTTTATGCGAGTTTTGGATGGGTATCTTCAATAGTTTTAAGGAGCGGCCACCTGACACGTCCGTCCCTCTACGCCCCCATCCCAGCTGCTGTTTTTTAATGTTTTTAAACACACTTACCAAGGACAGGAGGGGGAACAGGGAAAAAAAATAAAATAAAATAAAATAAAATAAATTAAACAAATAAATGAATAAATAAATAAAAAAATTACAAAAAAATAAAAATAAAAAATAGAAAAATTCTTCTTCTTCTTCTTCTTCTTCTTCTTCTTCTTCTTCTTCTTCTTCTTCTTCTTCTTCTTCGTCTTCTTCTTCGTCTTCTTCTTCGTCTTCTTCTTCGTCTTCTTCTTGCCAGCTCTGTCCAAGGTTTTGTAGGCTTTGTTCAGAGACTGATAAACAAATCCCTGAGTGCCTTTTTCAACTGAAATACACCTGGTCTTCACCCCCTCCGTCAGCCTTCCTTCACCAGCTCTTGATATTTGGCTCACTTCCTCTTGTGGGCATCTTCCATCCTTTCCTCTCAGGTTGTAATCATGGAGGTCCATGTTTAAAAAGTTTAACATGACCAGGGAATGGAGGTTGTTGGAGAAATGATTCTAGAAAATCATAATCACATGATCATTCACAGCTGAGTGGAAAAGGTTTCACTAAAGAATAAAAAACAAAATGCTGCAGCTGGTGATATAAAGGTACCTTTAGTGAAATGAGACGGATGGAGTTGGGGCTGATGGAAGACTGGTGGATGACTGGTGGATGACTGGTGGATGACTGGTGGATGACTGATGGATGACTGATGGATGACTGATGGAAGACTGGTGGATGACTGGTGGATAACTGGTGGATGACTGGTGGATAACTGGTGGACGACTGGTGGATAACTGGTGGATGACTGGTGGATGACTGATGGATGACTGGTGGATGACTGGTGGATAACTGGTGGATGACTGGTGGATGACTGGTGGATGACTGGTGGATGACTGGTGGATGACTGATGGATGACTGATGGAAGACTGGTGGATGACTGGTGGATGACTGGTGGATGACTGGTGGATAACTGGTGGACGACTGGTGGATAACTGGTGGATGACTGGTGGATGACTGATGGATGACTGGTGGATAACTGGTGGATGACTGGTGGATGACTGGTGGATGACTGGTGGATGACTGATGGATGACTGATACACAACTGTACTTAAAGAATAAGTTGATGCTTATGTGAGATATATGAGCAACATCACCTCATTTATCTCAACAATGGAGACATTTCAACATGTTTTAATGACATTTAAAACACTGTAACATTAAAGCAGCACAAAGACACTTTCTACAAACGAGTTAGTTTAGAGGGTTCCCCTGTAGACAACAGAGGTTAAGATGCTTTCAAGACCCAAAATGTTCCCTTGTTGGCTCTTATGCTCAGACACTCCCTGGGTTTGTCTCTGCTATGATGTCCACTGCAGCCCTGTGAGCCAGTTCCATCTTTGATGATTTGTGACGTAATGCCATATATGCAGTTGTTGCAGAACACAGCGGGGACGTGACCCCACAGTTACTTTGGTGGTTGCACATGTTTTTTATGCACTGAACTTGTTCTACATGAGGCCCCTGGCAGCAGGACAGGATCTCACACTTGTCACATTGAGGTACGAGCCAGTTTAGACTGAGATAATTAGTCCTGATGAAGAGCAGCTGCAGCAACTGCATGATGAACTCTTTTAAACATCAGCTGCTGGTTGCTGCTTCACTTGATGACCACAACAATGGCAGCAATCTGGGTCCTGGTTACTTGCATGCTGGTTGGGTGTCTCGCCACAGGTTGTGTTCTTTTTCTGTGTAAATTGTGGTTTGATCTGCAGAAATCTACTGGTGTAAGGCTACAGTAGGATTTGAGGGAAGGACATAATGCTGTAATTTTGAAAACTTTGTTACAGTAATGAGCTCCAGATTAATGAAATATCTTTTGATATGATCATGTTTACAAACTGTTGTCTTTGCCAGTGAGCTGCAGTGGAAAACAAAAGTAACTGTCTTACTAGCATGATCTTTGAAGAACCTCTTCATCAGCCTAATTTAAATGTGTTTTGGTCCCTCTACTTGGTTCTTGAAACTGTTAGAACCTCCATCTACTTGTTTTACTACTTTCTGACCAAACTAGCTTTAAAATTCAATGTCTACTGGATGGATGGTGGCTTTTGATTTAGTTCTATTGTAAATGCAAAAAAAGCAGCTTGGATGTTTTAGGCTGAATTTATTCACTTGCATGTGCTGTTTTCTCTTTAAGCCCAAACAGAGATGAGGAAAATCCAAGCTGGAGCATCACTGAGGCAACTAGTCAATGGAGCACATGACTTTGAACAAGAGGAATCTAGAAGCTTGGAGGCCGACGCCCGCAACGAGACGTCCGAGAGGGTGGTTGTGGTGGCAGGCGACGCCCGCAACGAGACGTCCGAGAGGGTGGTTGTGGTGGCAGGCGACGCCCGCAACGAGACGTCCGAGAGGGTGGTTGTGGTGGCAGGCGACGCCCGCAACGAGACGTCCGAGAGGGTGGTTGTGGTGGCAGGCGACGCCCGCAACGAGACGTCCGAGAGGGTGGTTGTGGTGGCAGGCGACGCCCGCAACGAGACGTCCGAGAGGGTGGTTGTGGTGGCAGGCGACGCCCGCAACGAGACGTCCGAGAGGGTGGTTGTGGTGGCAGGCGACGCCCGCAAACGAGACGTCCGAGAGGGTGGTTGTGGTGGCAGGCGACGCCCGCAACGAGACGTCCGAGAGGGTGGTTGTGGTGGCAGGCGACGCCCGCAACGAGACGTCCGAGAGGGTGGTTGTGGTGGCAGGGCGACGCCCGCAACGAGACGTCCGAGAGGGTGGTTGTGGTGGCAGGCGACGCCCGCAACGAGACGTCCGAGAGGGTGGTTGTGGTGGCAGGCGACGCCCGCAACGAGACGTCCGAGAGGGTGGTTGTGGTGGCAGGCGACGCCCGCAACGAGACGTCCGGGAGGGTTGTTGTGGTGGCAGGCGACGCCCGCAACGAGACGTCCGAGAGGCGGCGGTGGTGATGCTTCTGCCTGTGATCAAAATAAAAATTTAAACTTAATGCTGTTGGTTTTCTGTGTCAAAGTTTTAAAGCAGCTACATGTTCAACTGGACAAACCTGGAGTCAACTGGCATTGGTCTTAATACAACAAAGAGCTGCTACATCACATATGACCCCTGTTCCACAGCAGCCACCATCTGCTGGCTTTATGACAACCATCCTAAATGCTTCAAATTTAAGTGAAACCAGAAATGTTCAGGTCTGAAAACGCTAAAGGAAATGAACATATGACAGCGCAGGTGGTCTCAACTCTGCAAGACTTCTTCACACCTTACCAGGCTTCAACTAAGATGAAATTCATTAACTGCAGGTCCCTTGTTGGTGGTTCATGTGTTCAGCACTTTTTTTTTTTTCTTTTTTTTTTTTTTTTTTTGGAGACTTTGGTCCTCCAGGTGGCGGTGGAAGGAGATGAATCGGTAACAAAAGATGCCATTTCTTGGTCATACACTAAAGGCAAAAAGCAAATTAAAAACATGAGTGATGTGCCATTTTGAAAATCATCCCTTACAATTGCCATTTCTCTGTATTTCAATGTTAAACACATTACATTTACTGTGTGAGACTAATATAGTTAAAAGCTCATCAATTACAACTGACCTTGTTCCATCAAGATCACTTTCTTGGGGGCTTTCTGCTGACAGAACCAGCTGATTCAACTCTGGTGATGAAGTGAGTTGCTTGGCCTCTTTGATTATATTTGGCTGGAAGAATCTGTCCCATTTCTGCAGCAGCCTAGATGTCTCGTCACCAAAAAGAAGAGCAAAGTCTTGATCCACCTTAAAGAGAGAAGCTATTTTAACACCCCAAAAAAAATAAAACACTCCAAATCTGTGGAAAACCAGTAATTCCAAACTTACCAATCCTTTTGTATCCAAGAATCTTCAAACTTCAAATCTTCAAACGCCAAGCTAAGTATCCAGTGTTACTGGCAGCATCATAGAAGTGTTCCTGAAATAAAAGTTTGGTTTTAATCATGTCATAATTAGTCGTAGCATCCAAATCTGACATGAATTTGTGACGCAAAAGGAAGAAGTGACATTACATAGCCTTTTTGAGAATATGGATCCTTCAGAGAGGTAAACAGCATCACAATTCCAGGAGCAGACTGCTCTCTGATGGCTTTGGGGGCATGATGCCTGAAAGAAAATGTCAAATTACTTGGAAAATCAGCACTGTATTTGCAACTATTTATTATAAATAGTAATAGCCAAAAACACACCTACCCATGTTTATCAATCATGTGAGCCACTAAAATGTTAACCATTTGTCTTCGCATGGCATCTGTTAGAGTTTCTGTTTCCTCATACTCACGGAGTACTTCTTCGCCACCAGAGTTGATTTTTAGGACATCTTCCACCAACTAATATGAACAACCATACATTAAATGCAAGACTTCTGAATGGAGGTGCACATTATCAAGTTTTCCACTAACCAGTTTGGCAGACACAGCAGAAGTAGTGTCCTCAACTCTTTGTTTCTTAGAGGGGAGATCATCAAGGAGAGTTTTTGCTGATGCACCAGAGCTGCTGCTGGTATCAGACATCTCAGATCCAGACAAGGTCTCAGAAAATACTTCAAATATTGAAATAGAAATTAGGTATTCAATAAAACATTGACAAAACAGACATTTATACCTCATCTTTCAGGTGTATTTATAAAGCTATAGCCAATTCACCCCCCCCCCCCACACACACACACACACAAAAAAACAATCAAAAAACATCCCTCCCTCCTCCCCCAAAAAATCCTTTTATTGCTCTTTGTAAGATGTAAAAAGATATGCTAAAGCTTATTGTGATGTACGTGTATTTGTATATATTTTGAACGTGGCCACTACAAAAAGGCTGTTTTCTTGTCAGTTTGTACTAGTTCTTTCTAGTGCATGTGCCAAGCTATATTCCTACTAACTGCATGCACTGCACTAAGCTATATTCCTAAAAGTCAGTATTTGAACTTTAAAAAAAAACGTACACACACACAAACTCACCATCACTTGAGAAAGCAGTCAGCACGACATTGCCTTGTCCAATGAGGTACTGAATATTTCCTCATCTACTTCTGTGCCTGTTGCATCTTTGTACACAATATCTGCATCTTGTGGTAAGCAAAATCTCTCAATAACTGAAGATGAAAAATGAATTTGCTTTTGTGGTTAACATCCTTTACTATTATGAAGACAACATTTTCAATGAAACTCACTGCGTTTATTAAGTCAACATACCTTTTTCATTTAACTGAATAAAATCATACTGCCCTTCAATACAATCCAGCTTCACATGTTTTTGCAGATGGTTGTACTTGACCTGAACCAGCATTCTGAACTGAGAAAAAAAAAAGAAGAAGTTAAAAGGTGAATCACTCTTGTATAACTGTAGAACAACACTTTTTAAAACTATGGTCACTGACAACGTTAATTGCCAAACTAATTTATGACCGGTATATTTAGGCATCTTCATTTGAGAGCTCTACACATTAACCCAAAGTAGATTTGGCCAGCACATGTGACTTAATAAATAAATAAAACGAGTGAGTGAGAAGTAAAAAAGTGATGCAAGTGGCTAAAAAGCCCAACTCGCCCCTCTCCCTCGCCCGCCATTTCCCGACTCTGAAAACTATCATCTCCCGGGAAAGCTATGAAACCCGTAAAACGGCACATACATTTCTCCATGTCAGGGTGACCTTCTTCACCGATATGTACCCAGGCCTTGAGCTTTTAGATTTATTTTTTTAAGTTACAGACCTCACTGGAAGCTCGTAGCTAAAATCCAGCTAACAAGCCGTTGTGGCACCTACGCGGTGGTTCTGAACATTTAAAATGCTGTGCGGTCATAACAGTCTTGCGAGAATATTACCGGCTGACGTTCGCTAGTATTTAAGTCGTTCAAAACGCTTTTTTAGATGTATGAAGCTTAAATGATATGAAATTACCTACCGTTTTATCAACGCGGCAATGCTGGCGGACTTCTGGCAGAAAACGGCGCAAACACCAGAAATTTCCGAGCTGACATGTTTGGGCGGGGCCTGATTGTGTCCGTGAGGAGTTAAACGATGACAACTGTGGAGTTATCGAACTCCAACATCTAACACTTAACTCTGAACAACACACACGGTGTTTATTCATATCAAATAAGGAGTTAGAGTAACACCAATGTAATCAACTCTGTAAAACTACACCTGCGCTGACTAACATTTTACACTAAAAAGAGTAAAAATTAACTCTAAAACGTTTAACCCTGAAATTTTAACACTCCAATTTTTGCTGTGTACCTTAGTCAATATATCTGTGTCACTCCTCTCTGTTCTTCATCCTCTTTCTGATCTCCCTTTTCCTGTTCTACCCGTCTGGTCTTCAGCAGGAGGGTCCCCCCTTATGATCCAGGTCCTCCTCGAGGACCAGAGTCCGACACCTGTGATCTAAAGCATGCAGACCACTGGCCCTCGAGGACCAGGATCGAGCACTAGAATCTTCAGGGACGCTGTCGTCAGGCTGTCGGTTTATGACATAAAGCCTGTCTGTTTATGCAAAATACTAAACACAAAAATATGTTATGGAAATGTCCTGTCAGCTGTTTGAAGCTGGCAAACAGACGTCTTTCTTGGAGCATAGAAAGTGCAGATAGCACATGATGTTACTTGATTACTGGAGTTGTTAACATGTTATATTTCAGTGTTTATCTTTGTGATGGCACTTGCAGAAAAGTTGTTTTTCACCACACATGTCCAGGATTTCAATATCTTTAACCTCTCATCATCTACTGCCTGATGGGAGTGTTGGGATTGACCCTTGACACCAGCAGCATCAGTGCGGGTACCTGAGGACTGCTCATGGTGGCTGCTTGTTGCTGAAGCTCTGTTCATTGTTACCAGCTCTGTGTACATATGTTTAAGATGTTTTTTTTTTTTTAACCTAGTCTCCTTATCAGTCATTTTAGTATATTTTTCAGTTTTGATGCTTTACTGCTCAGTGGATTTGATGTTTTTATTCTTTACCGTCGGTTTTGATCAAGATTAACAGCAAGCAAGTTGTTTACAAGGAGGAGCAGCTAATTAAATGATCAAGAAGCCAAAGTACAGCCAGACTGAGACCTCAACTCCCCCAAGAGTTGAAGAGGAGATGATGAAAAGTGAGAGAGAACGGGAAAGTTTAAACCAGCAGTACAGACACACAAGAACAGACATGTTCTTAAACAAAAGTCTGCCTTGATTTAATGTATTTTTGTTTGCAGTTTTACAGTAAATATATTAATAAACAACTTAAACAACCTCATAAATATGTGACTCAAAGAATATTTATCTTATCCAACTTATTCTTGGTAAAAAGGTGAACAATAATGCATACTTGTATTGTAACTGGAAACAACATTTTAACCTCTGAGTGTGCATGAGACCAGAGAATTAGATTTCATCAGACTAAACTTTTACTCACATTGTCTCTTTTGTTCTTCGTGTGTTTCACAGGTGAGGTGTTCACCTCAGTGTGTCAGGATCATAGAGCTCCAGGTTGACCTCGTCGGTCCTTCCAGACACATAAATGTGTCCCAGGTACTCGGTGCAGCCAGGACTGTCCCCCAGCCAGCATGTGGACACAGACCGGGAACCGTTCAGAGGGTTGGACTTCTCCACTGGGAACATTCACAAGGTCCAATAAGTCAGACAAGCATCAGCATCATTGGTGCCTGCTTGCTCCAAGGTTTCATTTTTGGATCATATCTAGACGGATTTAACAAATCTAAAACTAAATACAATCAAAGCCCAGGTAACCCAGTAAAAGACCACAAATCCAGATGAGTTGAAATGGAGACATCAGGATTGTAGAGGAGGAGCAAAACGGAGATGATGGAGGACAAAGTTCAACCATCTCTGCTGATCATCTTGGGGAATGTGCAGGAGGAGGGACCGGCCTCCATCATCGGTGAAACACTTCCTGGAATCCTGCAGCAGCTGCGCGTGAATCGATATGAGACTCTGAATGCAGCCTAAACATCCAATTAAAAAACATTATTCCTATGATACCAAGTCACATCAGTTTTAGAGACGTGTACATTTTATTCTCAAATGTTTGTTAATGTTTATCTGTTCAGACAAACATTAAATCCCATAAATCCATATATGTCACATGGGAAATCCCATATCTTTATATACACCCATCACTTTATTGATTGACACTGTCAACTGTGTGGTGGTCCACACAAAGTTGATGTTTGAACATCCCTATGTGTTCGTGGAAAATGGTGAACCCACGTTCTTTGTGCACTGAACTTGTTCTACATGAGGCCCCTGGCAGCAGGACAGGATCTCAAACTTGTCACATTGAGGTACGAGCCAGGTTAGACTGAAATAATTAGTCCTGATGAAGAGCAGCTGCAGCAACTGCATGATGAACTCTTTTAAACATCAGCTGCTGGTTGCTGCTTCACTTGGTGACCACAACAATGGCAGCAGTCTGGGTCCTGGTTACTTGCATGCTGATTGGTTGGCTGGCCACAGGTGGTGTTTTGTATTCATTTTCTGTGTAAACTGGTTGTTACATTTGCAGAAATCAAATGGTGAAAGGCTAGAGTAGGGTTTGCTGGATGGTTATGGTACAATGCTGTAATTTCTACAACTTGGCTTCAGTGAGATAACATGCGCTCCTGGCTAATGAAACATGGTCATGTCCACGAACTCGTGCATTTGCCAGTGATCTGCAGTGAGAACAAAGGGGTAACTGGCTTACTGGCACAATCTTTCAAGCACTTTTCAGCAGCTTATCTCTGAAATTTTGTGTCTTTGGTAGGTGTCTCTTCCAATGACAATCTGCTGCAAAATATTGGACTTCCTGAGTCACTGGCTTCCACCTTGGAGACACATGTTGAAGGTGAGAAGCTTCCCAGGAAACTTTACTTGAGGCTCTGTTGGTGTTGCACCAGTTTAATGCACTGCTAATCCAGGTTTGTGTTATGATGTTGGAAGCAAAACATATGGTGTTCCTTTACTGTAGCTCAAGAAAAATGCAGCTTGGCAGTGTTGGTTTAGGCTCAATTCATTCACTTGGTGTTTCTAATGCATTTTCTCTTTTTTAGACTAAAAAGAGACCAGGAAAGTGCAAGCTGGAGCATCACTTGAGACCATGAAACCTGGGCCACTAGTCAGTGGAGCGTATGACATTGAAAAAGGCTCATCTTACCGCCTGGTTGCAGATGGTGGTCGTGGTCCCATGGCCCAACCAAGAGGGTATTGGCCAGATCACCCAAGGTCGGGTCGACCGAGGCCTGGTCACTATTGGCCAGGTCACTATTGGCCGGGTCACCCCAGGCCACGTCACCATTGGCCAAGATATTGGTGGTAGGGCCACTGGTCCGAATAAAATATTTAAAATATTGCTCTAGTGTTCTCTTGGGGTTTATCTCCCTAACCCTGGGAGGGCTTTTGGGCTCAACTATCTTCTGGAGTCTTTCCATATTTGATGGCTTGACTTGCAGATAAGAATCCTATCCAGTGCATACCGTACAAAAAAAAAAGCTTAATCTGGAATACAAAATGATGCTGCAACTATAAAACCAGGCACCAAACGAAGTGGTTTAATTTTAATTGGGTAGGGGATTACATCCTGCAGTTTTAGTTTTGCATTTTTTTTAACCATATTCTTCTGTCAGTCTAAACTATAATCGCTCTGGCTACAACATATTGAAGACTCAAATCAGGCAAGGATGTTGTTACACCATGTGTTCCTAGAGGGACCGTACTAGCTGATCTGTCTTGGAGACAGAATCAAGAGCCAACAATTTCACTGTCGGATGTTTGTGCAGAACCAGGTTTAGTTGCAGTTCCTAAACTATAGAAGCTGGTCAATCTGTTTACTCCCATGTTGAAATATCACACTCTACAGCAGAAATGCATACAGCCTCATTCAAATAAAACATCTTGGTCTTTAAGGGGTTTTGAGTACCCGACCAGTAAACGATACAAATATTTAAGTGATTGGTAGAAAGCTCAGCCTAATGGTCTACTTGTAATTCTCATGCTGCCGCCTTTTGAAACAATGACCCATTTGGTATAAACCCAGCATCAGCTTCAAAGTCTATTGTTGACCCAAAGGAAAAAGAACTTCAAGCCATGGCAGAGAGGTCTTAAGCTGGAATTGCCTTCACCAATCAACTACCTGAGCAGAGCTATGGGTAGCAGTGTCAAGCATGAACTACGAGAGTTAAGCAAGCTCACCTTCCTGACAAAGCATGTTAGGAATACAAATAATGAAAACCAGACTGGGCTACTGGCAGACCTTGAGGCTGGACCTGATGACGCCAACTTCAAAAAAAGTCAACTGGGACGAGCTTGAAAAGACACCAGAATATGACGCAAGACTAGATGGAGTCTAGAAAGTGACCCACTCCATTCTCTGGTCAAGATATGGCAACAAGGAAGGTAGCTCTGCAATCTTGGAAGCAGGAAGAGCCTTTGAAAGAGCTCAGTAACCCCCCTTAATGCTTTAAATGGAGACAAGTATGAACTGCTGCTGGAAGGAGCAAAGGGGCTTGTTCAAGACACTGTTGGATCGTTGAATAACAGGAACAAATGGATCCCTCATTTTCAGACGGCACGTCTGGTAGCCAGAGTGAAGAACCTGAAAGTGCTCAAATAATCCTGAAGCCAGAAAGTGAAAGTACGGAAGTTCCAAATCCTTGACAGCGTTGATGAGAAAATATGCAGAGACCTGCGCCTGTCAACATACAACAGTGCTGATAACATGTTTAGGGTACTTGAAAGCAGGTATGGAAACAAGCCTGTAGTTACCTTGGGAATTACTGAGGATCAAGAGAAAATCCCCCTTTTCAAGTCACATCAATCATGGAAGGTAATCGACTTAATCCAAACTGTAGAAAAAGCCCTTAGTGACCTCACCAAGCTTAAAGCACCAGAGCCATCAAGAACCCCCTGGTGATCAAATCCATCGGGAGTAAGCTGCCAGACAGCATGAAGAGAGACTGGCTCACATTCATGGTCAATCCACAAAACTGTCACACCTGACAATCACTTTGACAACCTTCTGACATTCTTAAAGACCCAAGAGGAAATTCTAGAGAGACTAGATCAACTAAGTGTAAGTGGAAAAAATCTGAAAAGAGATCTTACGTGGAGAAGAAGCATGCCATCACAAAGTCCTCAAAGAAAGGACGATGAGTGGTCTGTAGATGAGAAGCAGCGTGAAAAGATGTTCTTTTGCAAGCGGTTTAAAGAACGAGGCCACGTGAAAAGAAAAATGCTATTGAAAAGCTAGGAGCATGAAAAAGATGAATCGTACGTCACGAAGAGGATGATGAATGTACGATCACTTACCTGTGCAGGAACAGAGACTTCCAGAGAGGAAGTTCCTCATATCAGTGTTTCTGTCTTTGCCTAAAATGAGACTCCAAAAGGAAAGAATCTGAGAGGTGGTAAAGCCCAGCACCAGAAGGCACACATGGACAGATGAGATAAAAACTGGGAGGAATGGATCCCTCGGGATGAATGAAGAGAGGAGTAACATCAGCTGTAAGTACTGACCACATGTTTGAAATAAACAAATCTTCACAATGACTCGAAACCCCAGCAGGCTTGGCCCCATTTATGATACTTAGGTGATAAGGATCTTGCCTCTCATTGGACGTGGACCCCAAACCCCAGCAGGGCTCCGTGCTGATGCGAAGCAGCCAAGATAAAGAGCAGGTCCCGCCTTTCTTTTTCTGTCACTCAAAATGCTCCTCATTCACAGCGACTCCAACAAGGACTTCTTCTCTTGTGAGCCTTTGAGCAGTGAAGGCCACAGCTCCTGCTTCTGCGTAACGAGCAACCAGCCAAAGGCCTGTCTCCTCACGCACTGTGCCTGAACCAGCGTCTGGTTGCCAAGAAACGGCAACTATAGTTTGTCTGGCTGCAGTGCTGCAATGGTGTGACCCCGCAAACTTTTCAACCCCCAGGTGAGCCAAAGGGTGGACTTGTGCACACCACGACAACGTGAATGCCTTCAGACCGACCCAGAGCCGAAGGAAGCCCAGCCATGGTACCAATGCTGCATCCCCTCATCCACATGGACACAAGGAGAGGGAGAGAGCTGCTCCTCGCCAAGACCACCAGGAAAACTTTAATCATCCCAGCTGTTAACCAAACCGAGAGGAACGCTGGTCTGCCAGGGACAAAACCATCACTTCTATTGGTTAGAAAGCGATCCACGTAGGAAGCTGTTTTGTGTCTGGGCAGAGAAACTTGGTTAATGCATTTAACTAGCTTTGTTTTACTGTGTCGTGCACGTTGTGAGCCCGACGGCTGATCCCGACGGCTGATCCTGCCACAACTGTTTATCTACAGCTGCTGAAGTGTGCTTGTTTATTTTATAATTTATCTGTTGTTGCATCCATGTTGCTGGATCTCCTGGACGTGTTCACCAACAACAGGAAACACAGCTTTTCCTCATTTTCCAGTTGAATGACCCGAGCGCACATGTGAAGTTGTCTTCACACTGGTGCGTCTCTGTGTGGAAAACATCAGAACAGCTTAGTTTTCTGGTGGTGAGAAGTTATTCTAGTGTTTGGAGTTTGATTCTCTTTTCTTCTTTCTCTCATCCTTTCCTACTAACCTCCATACACGTGTACACTCTTATCTCGGCCATCAGGCCTCTGATTTTCTTTTGTTCTCACTGGGCGTGGCATGACTTTGTCCGCTATTTTGTTTCACGCGAGACTCGGTGACCACGTGACTTCGTCCACCATCATGTCTGTCTGCATCACGTGGATTCACAGCCATCACATCTTTCACTCACTCACCAACACATTAACACAAATGCATGATTATAAATGAACGTTTCTGTTTCAGGTTTAGGTGTTTGCTTATGTGTAGTTTAAATATGAGAACTTTATTCCAAGGGTTGTTTCACCATCTTTAATACTTGTGCAAACAAATTCTGATTCATTTGAATGAGGGAAGTTGTTTCTGGTTATTTTACACATATTTTAATATTTGTCATCAGACCAAAAAAAACTAAACCAGCACTCCCCTTGTTGCTCAACACAACACACGGGTGTAGCCAGTAAAAAGTGGTGGTGGTGGTGCCTTTATTACTGTCATTCCATAAGGCAAGGTAGAATGTAAAAAAAAAAAACTACTAGGTAAAAAAGCTCAAGCAATCACAAACAAGTTAATCTGAAATAACATACAAAAATATTCCCATCTACGCTAGTCAGCATTTCAGGTGTCCATACCTGCTGTGTCTTCTTCCTCATCCTAAAACAGACTGCCCGACGGTGCCAGGTCCTTCTTTTGGACCTTTAAGGCCCTCCAAATGGGCATGACATTTCAATTAACCATAAACCAATATTTCATCTATACGTTTTACACTTCATGTCAATATGTTTTATGTAAATACACATTGATGATAGGAAATATTCAAAGCAAGAAAAATAATTTGAGGAAAAAAAAAAAAACAGGAGCAGCTCACATGACAGGATGTTCACATGTATTTAATATGGACTTTCCGCATATAGTACGACTACTACTACTACTAATACTTTGCGGACATAGGTCTAGGATCAGGTACCACCGGGTAAGGCGGTCATGATGGTCCTTCATCGTTCTGATCCATGTCAGGTGTTCTGTCTCCAGGACAAATTCTCTGCCAAGTAACAATGAAGGCTCTCCATTGCCAACCTTTCTCTGGTCTCTGGAGTATCTGCACCAAGGCCGTGCATCCACCTGCACCAGGAATCTCTTACTGAAGTCTGGAATCTTGACAACGGGGTAGGAACACAGAACTTTTAGTGTTTCAGAGGCTGACTGACCAGGTCACTAGTCAAACCAGTCTTATTGATCTCTCCCAGCACTGGGAGATGTTCAAGATGGTCTTTGAAGGTTTTGCTGAAAACAACTACAGCTTCCAGATAGGCTGTACTACAGTGGTGGCACCCCTGAAGGACTCTGTCCATAAGTCTCTGGAAATAAGCTGGAGCTCCATGCAATCCAAAGGGCATCACAGTAAACTGGACGAGAGCAGATGGAGTTCGGAAAGCTGTGTATGGTTTGCTTGAAGCTTCCAGTAACACCTACCAGTATCCTTCATATATATTAAGGGTTGTGATGTACTTGAATGGTCCAATCTTCTGTTCTCTCTGAGAGACACTGCAGGTCAGTGGATCATGTTGGGGTCCCCCTGCAGCAGGTCTACAGCAGCAGATCCAGGATGAAGCTGTGTTGAAGACCAGCTGCTCCAGTCTGGTCCTGCAGCTGCAGCTGTGACTACTGGTCCTGACACACTAAAGTTTACACCAACTAGATGTTTTACTGAACACAAACGTTTGAAGTTTGGTTTTAAAGGTGGAGGTGGTGTCAGCCTCCTTCACCCAAACTGGAAGTTGGTTCCATAGTGATGGTTCCTGATAGCAGGAGCTGATAGCTCTTGCAAGTAGGTAGTATGAAGCTGAAAAGTTGGTGCTGTATGAAGAGAGCACCGTTGTATTTGTACAGTTTCTTTTCTCTCACCAGACTGGCCTGAAGTTGGATTTTAAACATTTAATATCACAGTTAGAGAGTTGTTTCATCCTGCAATACCACCTTTTCTACGTCTGACTGACCCTGTGGAGGGTTTTGGGCCGGAGCCCTACAACCATCTGGTGAGAGGCGGAGTCCACTCTGGACCGCTCATCAGTCAAACATAGAAACTGTTGGACCCATATCGACTAAAACACAGTGAAATCAGCAAAAATCTTAGAAGAACAAAAGTTTTTAGATATAGATTGTTGTGTTTGAGGGATCAAGACTGGATCTGTTCAGCAACGATTTACCATAAGTTGGTAATTCATGTTTTTACAAAATAGTCAGGTATTTGGATAAAAGGTATTTTGAGTTTGTTAGAAGCTTGAAGTCGTGTTTCTGCTGTAGTTTGGTGCTTTTGTGTCCAGCAAATACATGTAGGAGACAGGGTTGGATCTGACCATCTAACTATTTATTACTCCTCAAAGACATGACAATCAAGACATGAAAATAAAAACAAAATGTTTGAAGGTCATAATTCAAAGTCATCTGAGATGTAAAATGTTTTTAAAATGAGCAGGTTCAGATCAGAAATGTGACATTTCTGTGACAGTGATGATCTTCTGCACGTTCAGGTCTTCACATCGTACATGGACGAGGAGCCTGAAGCTTTTAGGTTTTATTCTAACATGAAAAAACATTTAAAGACCCTTTTATCCAAAGTGACTCACATCAGAGGACAACAATCAAGCAACAGTAAACATGGAAATTTGAACGGTAAGTTAATAAAACATTAAGAAATGACAGCGGTTATGAAGGATTCCTTACGAAGGAAACATTTGTTGTAGCTAAAACTCCCTGAAACAAAGAGCATTACAAGCGAGGTTTAGTACTTGATTCAAGCTACAGTCTTCTGAAGAAGTCCTAGGTCTGGTTCAAATCTAATCCAATCTCTATTTGAAGTCCTGATGGCAGTGGTGGGATTTGAACCCACACCTCCTCAATCCAGCGCCTTGGACCGCTCGGCCACATACCGCCAACTGTTGAACGAAAACTGCTTTTGTTTTCCACTTCCGTTCAGCTGACTTCACCTGTTTTACACTATTTCACAACGTCGTCGTCTCAAGCCTCCATTTCTTTATTCATTCATTCATTTCCACTAATTTTGGATCAGAGCATAAAGATTCATTATAAAATATGAAAATATTAGACACAAAGACAGTTTGTTTTTGTTTAGAGGCTTAAATCAGCGATTAGAAAAGTAGTTAAGATCACATTCTGATGTGACTTTAGAAATTAAAGAAGGCAGAGATGATTGTGTTTGGTTCCTCTCCGTTTCAACATCTATAAGTACTTTATTCATTATTTGTTAAATAACATACAGTGAACATAATTATCTCAATTGTAAATTTAAAGCATTTTATCTAAATATATTTACTGAAAGCTTGATTATAATTGATAAGGGAAACATCCAAGGTGCTTCATCGGAGCTGCATCTGTACTTGGAAAAGTTCTTTAAAGGTTCTCACACTGAGTAGATTGTAAAGGTTTATAGAGCAAATCTCAGTCTAGATCCTGTTTGACTGGATCAACTAACTGATGAACTTAATCAATGTTTCAGTTGTCCAGTAATTCTAGGAGTTATTAGTCTTATTTCTAAGACACTGGTGGATCAAAGGATGACAACGGGCACCCTGGAACCAGAAGGTAGTTTTTAATTAATTAATTAATTAATTGTTAAATAAAATTTTTATCAAATACAGGAATACAGATGTGTATTAGTTACTGTGTACAACCTACACAATACAGCGTGTAAACAGCAGTTGAATTCAGCGGCAATAACATCAAATGGCCACTAGATGGAGACTTAAGAACACAAATGAATTAACCTCCAGCTGCTGAAGATCATAAACAGATTTATACGGACTGCAAAGACAGTGAAGTTAACATTCAAGCGTAACTACAGAGTTATACAGTAAACCTTTGCATAAGAAATACACATTGGGCTGAACAAAGGGCGCCGGTTTTCAAAAGAGAGGAGTTAAAAAAATAAAAATAAAAAAATAAAAAAATAAATAAAAAATTGAGAGAACAATGGGCCAGGTGGGGTGAGGGGGTAACACGAGGGACTACCAGGGGAGCATGTGCTGGACGGCCCCTTGCAGATCACTGGGTGCCTGGGGATCCGACCCGCGCTCCTACTGTCTGGGTCTTGTCCTGCGGGGGAGGTGGCTGGGTCCTCGGGGGGGCCGGGGCTACTCCTTGGCTGCGACGCCTGGTACCGGGGCCGACTGCTGGGGGGGGGGGGGCCCTTGTTGGAAGTAGTGTGGTGGCAGATCGCCGTCCAGGTTGGCGGGCTCCTTTTCCCTGGCCTGGCGCGGCCTCTAGGTGTCGGCTCCTCCTCCTCCTCCACTCTTTCCCTCCTGAACATGATGAAGCAGTTGAACACTGGATGGATGATGAGCTTTATAATCCGATATTGACCTATGAACTTTCAAGGACTATCAGAACTCCGCCTCTCCCCTGATGAACCAAGGACAGACCCCCATAACCAAGACCTGGGAGAAGAAATTGATTCATTGCTGATCATATTGATTTCAGGATCCTGAGACATACTCAGACACACACACAAATCCAGGGATGGTGTAGTTGATTCCTGGATGGAGCTGCTGCAGAGTGGTGCAGCAAAGTCCTGGTAAAACCCATCATTCATCTTTCCAGACAAGAACTGAACTGGTCCATTTAGAGATCACAGCTTCTTAAAAGGTTTGTAAAACACTGAACTCAGGGTTGAGGTGTGTTGAACCTGGATGTGGTTTGGCAAGTAAATGCTGGAGATCAGAGCTTTTGAACCATTAAGAACCAACATCCAAAGCTCTGCAGTTAGTTTACTGCAGGTGTGTGATAGTTTGCATTTTTCACCAAACATACGTCAATAGAGGA